>OV049926.1:19869268-20469268 GCA_920104205.1 Eupeodes latifasciatus | reverse complement strand
CCATAACATTTGTCTTGCTTAAGAGTTTGTTGTTTTGTTAAAAAAGTAGTCAGTTGAATTATTCTCAAAAATTTAAAAATTACCAACAATATTTTGCATATGATGAAATAGTTTGATTTCGAAATCTATTTTTGTTAACAAGATTTTTATACGAAACCAATGTTTACCAATTTTAGTAGCATTTCTTAAACATTTGTATTTCTTATATAAACAAATACAAATTGGATGAATGAAATTAATTTGAAGACAATGTCTTCTATTATTCACAAGATATCGAAAACCGAACATCAATTTTTACCAATTTTGTGTACTATTTTTTGTAGATTTTAATTTTTTATGAAAAAAACTGACTGTTGGATTTTTATAAAAAATTTACTGAATGTTGAAAACAATATTTTCTGTGAGATAAAATAAGTCGGAAGCCAATATTTTTAATTTTTGAAAAAATATTTGAGTCGAAAATCAATTTTTACCAACTTTGTGTAATGTTTTTTTTTAGGTTTTTATTTAAAAAAAAAAAACTGTCAATTAGATTTTTCTCAAAATTTTATCAGATGTCAAAAACATTATTCTTCGTTGCACAAAATTGTTTTGGAGATGAAATCATATTTTGGTCGTAAAATTTTCGAGGTGACACATTTTTTTCAGTTTTTTTGATTTATGAAAAAACCGTTAAATGGATTTTTTTCCAAAAATATACCTGTTTTGTATCAAGTTACAATATATAAAATAAAACTTAATTCAAGTCCCTAGCGTTATTGGTTCGTCAGATATTTAGGGTTAACCAAAATGTTCACCTTTTTTTTAAACTGCTATGGTAAAAAAACCACCCACGCAATTTTCTTGAGAGCCCTTTCTGCCTTATTATCTGTATAACAAAATTTATTTGACATCAATATCTCTTCTGGTTCTTGAGCTATGGACGACGAAAAAAACGTCGCGAACGTACGGACGTACGAACGTACGTACACTCACCCACAGACATCTTTCTAAAAATCTTTTATTTCGACTCTAGGGACCTTGAAACGTCGAGAAATGTCAACATTTTCAATTCAACAAATCGTACCCATTACAATAACTTCCTATGGGAAGTTAAAAATTCATGAAAAGGATATGTTTCAGCAACAGTAGCCGTTGAAGCCATTGGGCAAAGGTTTGTTTCATTGTTAACTGTGTAGCTTATTCTTTAAAATTGACATAAATATGCATTTACTACTTATTTTTAAAATATTCGTTACTTAAATATAAAAATAAAACCTACTATTGGAAAGCTTTACAATAAACACTTAAATTGACCTGTTTAATGGCATCACAAAAATATTTTTCATCTAAAGCTCTTCAAACCTTTTAAGCAATCTTGACATTGTCTTTGAAAGTAAGCTGCATAGAATAAAAAACATTTAATATAACAGAGTACCGATAAATAACTTTTCTGATAAATAAAATCCTCTCCTTCATTTATACCTAACTTGATAATTTTGTAATGTCAGCTTAAGTGAAGGGTGACAAAACTGAAGCCACAGACTTTTCATTTCTGTTATACAAAATTGTCAGAGTGTAATAATTTATGGATTACCTAATTCGATCAATAACCGTTTTATTGTTTAAACTCAAAACATAAAAACTATCTTAAAATAGAAAAATTCATTTAATTTGCATAGCCAAATAATTTAATTAGATACGCTAATCCACATCAAAAGTTTTAGTTATATAACTTTTTGAAAGATTTGTATAAAATTATCTGAATTTCTGAATCTCTAAATATAATCAAGCATATCAATATCCACCCACTACATAAAATATTGAAACAACACAAATCAAAACGGCACCTTTTACGCTTTTTTGTCAACTAATGAGATTATTTTTATTTTTGTTTAATTAAAACCTGTCTTACTAATTAGGCATTTTTGTCAAATTGGTATAATATGGCGGCGGCGTTAAGTCTTTTGAAGTTTTTCCAAATTTGATTCCCATGATGCGAGAAAGATCAAAAATTTATTGCATATTATGCATGCAGCAGCGTCAGTGTCACGTGTCGAACTTATTTAAATATTTATTCAGATTTCTAAAAAAAAAGAAGTTTTCTCTCTCTTAAAGAAACACAAAACAAAAACAACCTACTCAATTTCAAAATTCAAATTAAAACAATTAACAATGAAAAGTAAAATCTAAACAATACAACAAAATCAAATAGTATTAAGTTACATTCAAAATTAGAGATTTCGGGTCAAGCCCGCACGACTTTTCTTCTTACTTCTTCGTCGTCGTTTAATGTGTGGTGCGGTATGTTTTTGTCTTAAAACTTTCAATATTTTTCTCATCGCATTTTTACAAATATTCATCTCCACCTTAATTTGCGTTTCATTTAAATTTAAATTCAAAATTTATGGTTTTAGTGTTGATTTTTGAAAAGAAAAAAATACAAAAAAGAAAAGATTCCCACGGCACGACTTCTTCTTCTTTTAAGATATGGCAAGCATCGTTCGTTGTCGTAGAAAAAACCTTAAGAGCTTTAAACCAAAAACGAGTCTAATTAAATTTATCTACGCGTGTGTATAAAGTTTTGAAGTGCAGTGAAAGACTGAAAAGTTTCTTCATGTGAGCTGCGAACGCGCGCGATGCATCTTATTTGCGTTGCAACATTTTAAAGTGAAGTGGCATGCATAAGTAAAACGAAGAGATGTGGGTGTTTCTTGAAAGGAATTTTCGCGGATAATCAAGCGGTATTGTCTGGCAAGTCTGCGTGCAAAGGAAAACTTATGTGAAAGGGTTTTTGCGGTCTTTAAGACGACGATGTTGACGGCGAGGACAACGATGAAGTGAAGGCGGTGGCATTTGAATATGGTTGCAGCTTGCCGCAGTTGCAGCACTTGACAATAATAATTCTTGCCACTATGATTTGGCCACATTTCCGAAATGGGGGGTTTTTGTAGGAAATTGATGTTGAATGAAAGTTGGAAAACTAAGACGACAGCTGTAAGTCGACGTATTGTGTCGGTCTTTCGGTTGGTTTACGACCAAGTTATAAGGTACCTAATAATGTGGGTCATTGAATGGGTCGTATTTTTAGTTTCTCTTATAAGCATAACCTGATAGCTTTGGCATGTTGACTTTTATTTCTAATCTAGATTATGCCTTTCAAGCGTTTGACATTTTATGTATGCAGCTAGGTATGCAAATAAACCAACATATATAGGACTAGAAGAGTAAAAGTTGGGCATACTTTGTTTCTTTTTAGGGATTTAAAATGGTAATAAAGAAAACTGAGGTTGTTCATACTGTGGTCAACTTTCTTGGACAACATCTGTCCCAAAATCAACGACATTTCGTACAAAAATGATTTTCTTAAACAACACATGAGCACACAAATGCGTCAAAATTTGGTAATAAATTAACAATTCGAAGTCAGAAATAAAGACAAATTTGTTTCTATTATTACTCGTGCTTCTTGAAATGTCCATCAGTTTATTCTTCATCCAAACTTCAACTGTACTTTCAAGTTTAGAGGTTCGTTTTTTAGTCGTACTTCACGAATGTGGAATTCCCTCCCACGCACTGTATTTGTCCATCATTGCAATGCTAAATAATTCAAAATGGACACCTACTTCTCTTTTCAAAACTAGTCTTTTTTACTTTCGACACATAGAAACTATATGTCAAGTGCATTCGTAAAAAATCGAAGTTGAAATTTTATATGAAACATGAAATTGCGATGGTTAAAAAGTCGGTTTGGCGATACAGTCAATCAGGTTGCAGTCGGGTCGATTGAATTCAAAAACTGTTATTTTTTTAAATTGTCTCAGGAACTATTGAACCGATTTGAACATTTTTTTTTTGTGAACATGCTCTTATCAAAAATGTATAGTTTCTTACTGATTATTAAACTGTACTGTAAACATCGATATTTCAAAACAACTTCAACATTTTTTGAAATTTAAAACACCTAAGTTAAGATGGAATTTCATCTTTTGAATAAAAACTTACACATTTTGAAGGTATATTTTTAAATCATAAAATACAATATTTCTAAAACACATATAAAATATTTTTTTTTCATTATATTTCTTTTGTATTATAACGTTGGAACGTTGATATTATGCGTGAAACACTACATCATTTAAATGACCACCACGCGCATTGTTGCAAGCATCTTTTCTTTTGAGGTAATTTCCTTCCACTTTTTGACACATATTGGGCGGTATCTCAACTTGTCGAATGTTGGTGTTTAAGTGCTTAATAATTAAAGGTTTATCTGCATAAACATGGTCTTTTGCGTAGCCCCACAAAAAAAAATCCAGCGGTGTCAAGTCGCATGATCTTGGTGGCCAGTTGATATCACCATCACTACGAAATGTCTCTTACAATAAAGCCATGTTCGCTCGAGTTGTGTGGCATGTGCCACCGTCTTTTTAAAACCACATTTTCTCCAAGTCGTAATCTTCAATAGCAGGCAAAACAAAAATCGGTTATCATATGACCATAACGCTCCGAATAGACGGTCGGTGACAGTAGTTCCATCGTCATTTTCATCCGGACCAAAGAGGGAAGAACAATTCCAGCCCTATATTTTTGAAACCGCAAGATGGATAGCCTGTTATATTTATTTCGATACTACTTTGAATAGACTATTTGGGTACCTTATCAAGTCTGTGCAACCCAGTTGTGCTTTTTTTCTAAATTTGTTTTCGATTTTAGAAAGTCTCCAAAACTATTTTTATTGTTTCTTCAAAAGGTCAGGTACATAAATTCTCAACAAAAAATTTATTTTAAGGTCCAAAGATCGAGATCAAGTCTTGAGTTACCAAATTTAAAAAATTCGATAAACTAAGAACACTTGAAAAATAATTTAATCTCCTATCGCTAGTTTTTTTTTTAAGAATTTTGTCGGTGTACGAATGTATCTACAACTCTAAGGTTTTGTACCAAATTTTAAAGGTTGAGCCCCAAATTCTCTCAAATTCTGAATATGTACAAAATTAAAAGAACTAAAAATAAGTCCCAATTAAAAAATTGTTAAGAAATAGCGAAAACAAATTCTAATATTGCAATTTTTCATTAAGTCGTGTTGATTTTAAATTGTACCTTAAAATAATGTAAAGCGTCAAAATTTGTATTATAAGTCAAAATTGAAAGAATTTTTTCATCATTTGATGGTTAGATGTTTTTTTTATTAAATATCTTTATAAATATTTTTTTTAATTTAAAGTATCAAAAATATTTTATTTATTTATTTTATTTATTTATTTGAACTTATTTGGTACAATGTACATATTATGGCTACTTAAATATAGTGATTAGAATGTTATACAAATTCTTAGCAACTTTCTTGTAGCGACAGTTTGCACAAAAAAACCAACTTGGTGATGCATATAACAGAGCAGGTTGAAAAACGACTTTGTATATTAATAACTTGTTTTCTATACTCAGGTGGGAATTTCTGTTTAAAAGTGGGTATAAGATTTTCATCAAAAATTGAGCTTTATTTATACTTTCTTTTATATGAGCTGAAAATTTAAGACGTTTGTCTAGAGTTACTCCCAGATATTTAATTTTTTGTTCCCATTGAATAGGTTTATTGCATAAGACTAAGTTTGATTGCGGCAAATTACTTTCTTTTCGTTTTTTTGTAAAAAAACAAGCTTGTGTTTTTAAAGGATTTATTTTGATTTTCCAGCGATAGAAATAAAAATATATTTCATCTAATGCTTTTTGGATGTTAAACATTATTTCTTGGCAATTTTCAGAGACGCAATATATGCATGTGTCGTCTGCAAAAAAGGACCTCTTGCAATAATTCAGGGTAGGAAAATCGGCAACATAAATATTGTATAGGAGTGGGGAAAGGGATGAACCCTGAGGGACGCCCGCTTTGATTTCATAGGTTGGTGACATTTCTTGACGAATTTGAACGTAAAACTTCCTATCGCTCAAAAAACTTTTAATTATTTTAATAATGTAAGTTGGAAGACCAATTTATAGGAGCTTGTGAAGGACACCATTATGCCAAACACAATCGAAGGCTTTTTCGATGTCCAACGATATCATGCCGACAGATTTTTTGTTATTAAGGGCTATTTTTATATCCTTAAAAAGTCTTACAATTTGGTGAGTCGAGGAGCGTTCTGGAGGTAGAACATTTTTGTCTTCAATGATTTCTGTCATTTTTAGACAGATAATTTATTCAAATAGCTTGCCAAGGCAGCTAAGTAAACTAATTGGGCGGTAAGAAGTTTTATCTGATAGTGGTTTGTTTGGTTTTGGTATTGGGATGATTTTTGCTAACTTCCACCTTGAAAAAAATACATTTGTTTGGAAAATTTTTGATTATTTTGTTGGAGATCTTATCGCAACCTGGCGTTTTTTTGGTTTAAGCTCGGTTTTTATAATGTTCTTTACAAATGTGTGAGAAATTTGAGGAACACTTTGGGGGTCAGTAACGAGTTGCTCGATTTCTATTAGGCTAGACTCGACTTCCCTGACTGTACCTGGGTCGTTAAAACTCTGTGTTAGAGAGTGACTGGTTTCAAAAAACTTAGCCAACTCTGTTGCTTTATGAGCATTTGAAATTATTTTATTTCCATCGACATTTAGATGAGGGAGTCTTGAATTTTGCCTTTTGAATATTTTTGAGAGTTTCCAATTTAGTTTGTCATGTTTCTTTATCTGGGATAGGGTAGTGTTCCAGTGTTTGTTTCTTATAATTTGGAGTTTCTTTAAAACTAATTGATTTAGAATTTTAAGCTGGAATTTCAAAAAAATCTGTTCTCTGACGTTGGAATCTTCGTCGGACTGTGTTTCTAAAAGTGATGGTTTTTTTAGATCCTCAGTAAGCGCTGGGTCATAGAAACTTTTAGAATTTGAGCTCACGGGAACTGACATCTTTAAGGCTTCTTCAACATCGTACTCAAATTGTTCAATATTTTCATCAATTAACTCTATACTATTTATAGAGGTTGGAGAAAAAGAAGAATATTTGAGTTTTAAATTTATCCCAATCTGCCCTTTGAAAATTATATTTTCTCTCAGGACAAGAGAGGCTTGCACCATGTTTGATTTCAAATATTATTGGCAAATGATCTGATGTAAGGTCGTTTTCAACAAACGGAACCGACAACAAATCTTGCCTATTTGTTAATATGATGTCTAAGTTGGAGGGAAGTCCCCTGTTATTCGAAGGAATGTATGTTGGATCTTTGGTATATATAATATCAAAGTTTTCGAAATTTTTAAGATCAAATAATGTTTTACCCCATTTATTTTCTCTTTGGCATCCCCATGAAGTATGTCTGCTGTTCAGATCTCCACAAATGACAATATTTGGATTTGATTTTATTAATCTTAAAATACTTACTTACTTACTTAAGGTGGCGCTACAGTCCGGGGCGGACCTGGGCCTCAACCAACATGCGTCTCCAGCCAGCTCGGTCCCTAGCTAGCTGTCTCCAGTTTCGCACGCCAAGTTGGTTGAGGTCCTCCCCCACCTGAGTGCGCCACCTGAGTCGCGGTCTTCCTCTACTGCGCCGTCCCTCGGGATTGGATTCGAAGACCTTCCGGGCTGGAGCGTTGATGTCCATTCGCTCTACATGACCCAGCCATCTAAGCCGTTGGACTTTTATTCTGCTAACTAGGTCAGTGTCGCTGTACAGCCCGTACAGTTCGTCGTTATATCTTCTCCTCCATTCTCCATCTATACGTACGGGACCAAAAATCACCCGAAGAATTTTTCTCTCGAAGCATCCTAAGACGTTCTCATCTTTCTTTGACAGGGTCCAGGCCTCAGCGCCATAAATGAGAACCGGGATGATGAGTGTCTTATAGATGGTGATTTTAGATGCTCGAGAGAGGACTTTACTTCTCAATTGCCTTCTAAGTCCAAAGAAGCAGCGATTTGCAAGAGTTATTCTTCGTTTGATTTCAGCGCTGGTGTCGTTAATCTTAAAATATCACCCTTATATTTTGAAATTGTTTCCAAATGTATCAAAAATATAAATAATCAAAAAATATGTTCATATAAAGCTAAACAGGTATTTTCGTTTTCTAAAATTTAATAGCAAATTCTGCATCATTTTGAGCATCGTCATGAACGTGTCTTTTTCCAAATACCTTCAAGTACTATTTTATTTTCTCAATGTTTTCTTTTGACAATCATTTTAATTGTCTTCAGATGTATCGAGATTTATTTATTTCAGAAGATCATGATGATAAGATTTATGTTGTGCCACATGCCAAAAATCTCCATCAGCGGTAGATGGTTTGTTGTGTACAAAAATAAATTGAAAAATTTCCCTTAGCAAAAAAAATGTTTTAATTTTTATTTCTTTCAAACAATTTTCATTTCTTGTTTTTGTTTTTTGTTTGTTTTTAAGACTTCAAAAAGTTTTAATACACTAGATTGAAGGCCAAATGAAATATTGGTAACTTAAACTTTTTATTTCCCAAACTTTATCTCTCACCATCTTATGTTTCATGTGAAAGGTTTCATCCCACCAAAATATCAGTTGACAAGATTCCATACATAATTGTACGAGTATGTATTTTTCCTGAAATTCCAAAAAATCCAAAACAAAAATGCATCTTAGCAGCTATTTCCCAAGTCATCTCTACTCTATTAATTTTCACTCTTGTAGAAGAATAAGAGAAAAAATACCTTCACATACCGCGTGTACCTAATTTTATTACCTTTTTCATCATCAAAATGATTAATGAACATCAAAATTTATATTTATCTTCTTTTTTTTTCGTTTTATTTCAGGTAAGAGAGAGTGTCGACAAACGAGAAGAATCATTGTTGTAAACCTATCTTCACCAAAACAGTAAGTTTTAGGGACCTACGTATATTGATTGCTTTTACTTTACAAAAGAATGAAAATAATTTCTTTGTTTATTTTTTTTCTTGAGTTTCCTTTGAAAAATATAAATGGATTCAGCTTGAAGATAACAATCAAAAATATAATAGGTACCACACAGTTATTTAATTTCTTTTTTAGTTTTCCATCTAAAAGTTAAACAGATTCCGTTTTAGGTCTAAAGTAAAAAGTATCTGTATCTTTGTATCTTTGTATCTTTGTATCTAAACTCTCTAACGTGTGATGGTTCAACACGGTTTTGTTGATTTGATCTTAATTGATTCTAATTTAAAGCAGTTCGTGCAACAAAATTGAATTTTAACCTTTTTTAGTGGGGAAAATAAATAAAAACAAAACGAATCAAAGAACCTTCAAATAATAGATCAAGATTTCTATCTTCCTATAAAAAAAATGTATCTTTTTTGTTGTTGCTGGATGTGATTTTAGACTTTAACCCTTTTATTTGAATATTTTGTCAGCCTCCATTTTTATTTGTGATTCTGTAACAAAATATAGCTACATAAAAATGAGTGTATTAATTTACATAAGATATATGTATGTATGTATGTAGGTAGGTTTTTTGCATTTATTTTTTGGGGTAACTTTATCCTTTTACTCGAACCCAAAAAAGATTGAATTGGGTAAAGTATCACTCACTCACTATGACCAAATTTAGTGCCGCAATGCGATGGAAAAGGTACAAAATCATGGCAAGCGTCGTCGGTGGTGGTGGTGGCATGGATGGCGGTGCGACGATTGTAAGGCAGTTTTCTCCTCGTTCTCGCCGCTCTGATACCGCATCAACAACGGTGATAAATGTAGTTGACAATGGACTCTGACCTGCTGTGCTTTAAGCTACTTCTTTGGCTCCTCTTCCTCTTTCAATATATAGAAGTTATCCCGGGTTTAGAATGTAAAAATAAAGTATTTATAGTAGAGTGCCATTAAGTCGGAGGTGAGTAATATTACTAAATAAGGAATTCGATAGCGATAACCTTAATAATTTGAAAAACATCTAATTTTAAACACATCCACTTTTAAAATAATTATCAGCTAACGTATTAATTTTGATAGAAACACCGCTCATTAACTTTTGGCTTGGTCGTCTTACCACTCCTCTTTTAGGCCATTTTAAGGGGCGTTCCTCCTCCTTAAAGTAGTGATTTTGAATCAATTTCTGACTATAACTATGTTAAGAACAAACGAATTGTCACGGTGGCTCCAGTTGTATAGATAAGCGGTCTAAAACCCATAACATTTAAATCATTAATCAATTTTAGTAAATTTTTCTAACATGCAACAGTTTTTCTACCACTGGCACACTCACTCTTCAAAACATATTATTAAAGTTAGAAAGTTTGACCGAAAGTATGTTTATCATAATTTAGTTAAGTCTTCGAGAAAGTATTGAATGGAGACTTACGTTAACTTTTTTCGCTTACCAAACCCTTTTAAGGCCTTTTAGAAGCATCTTTACTCTTCAAAATAACCAAGAATAAGGTTTCTGCACTCCCACTTTTGGGGCGTTTTTGACAAATAATCAAAACACCTACAAAAATGGTAATTGCAAAGATGTAACCTGATTTATTTGTTCTTAAAAGATTATTCGAGCATTTGTTTCAATCAATTTCAATTCAAATAAATAACAATATATTTTTTGGATAAAAACGCCCCAACAAGTGGGTGCGTCAAAAAATATTTACGTATTTACATGTTTATTGCGATATTACAATAGTAATAGTAAATCATTCTCCCAAAATCAACACTTTTAGAAGTAAAAACCCTTATAAAAGACCTTAGAAACTAAATTTTTGGTAAAAACGCCCCCAAAAATGGGTGTGGCAAATAATTATTCCGTATTTTTTTACCCTTAACTTAAAAATCCACTATTTTAAAATGAATACAAAAATACTTACATAAACTACAGAGTCAGAATCACGGCAACAAATCTTACATAAAATTCTCTTTAAATTTTCTTGATTATAACATCGAAAATGAGAGCTTTGACTGTTAATTTTATTGAAAGTTAGAGAAATAAAACTTTAACGTTAAAAAAAGAGTTAAAACGATGAACCATCAGAGACACGGTAGACAGGGCTACAAAACAATTTACGTGTTCTACGTGACTTTAGTTAGTTGGCAGTTTATCTTGTCGTGTACCTTACCCACCTTTACTCTTCTTCTTCTTCTTCGATTATTTGAAAGGAAGGAAGCAAGAAGAAGAAACAAACAAGATGGCGAAAATGATGATGATGGTGAAGAAGAAGAAAATGGAATTTTTGACTTTTTCTTATTTCTTTTTCGTCAACCAAAAGCTAAGATATATTTCTTTGACAAAAAAAAAGTTAATCTTTTTCTTCTTTCTTACCTTAAGTTTGTTTATGTCAATTTCTTCATCAATTTACCCAAGTCTGACGGTTGACGGGAAGACAACACTGTTGGTACCAAAAAAGTTTAAAAAACAATATTAGAGAAGGCAGAAGGAAGCTTAAGGATATTATATTGAATGTGAATGACGAAGATCAACGAATTCACGTAACATAGCCTCATACCTATAAAAAGGAATCTGTTTTTTTTTTTGGGATACTCGGATACTCAATTTTATTTGTGTATTTTTTTATACAAAATTGATGTTTTTTTTTGTTGTATATTCCATTGTTCGATTTCACATTCATCTTGTTTTAACAATTAAGGTCGAGAGTGGGTGAGTGCATAAATTTAAGTTTATATCAAGGAATATAGTGAGCTGAGAAAGGTATGTAGAAGTTATGTTATGTTGTGAAACAGAGATTCATTGGAGTTGTGATTGAAGGGGAAAGATTATCTATTTATGCCTTCATTGAGACGTTTTCGCAGAAATGTTTACCTTTTTCTTCCTTAAACTTTGAAATATAAACATAAGTAAATGAATTTTTGGAATTTGAGAGATAAATTTTCATTTTTCTTTAATTTTGTATTCTTCCTGAACATGCACACCCACTTTAAAGTGATTATAAGGAAGGTGACTTTAAAGTATATTTATGTTTCAGCATTGAAACGATTAAGCTTTTCTGTCTGACATATAGCTTAAGTTTGTTGCATGTGATAAAAGTGAGGGAAGACATAAAATACCATCGAGGAAAGGGGAATTATTTATTGGTTGTGATTTAGGGAAGGACGCGTGTCCTGATGTCAGCTTGGATGAGAAAGATACATATGTATGTAGGTTGGAGGCGTATGGTCTGAATTCCACACTTCCAAAGGATAAGTTGAAGTAAAGAGGCGTTTTTGTTAAAGCCAAACTCCCTCATTTTGTTATTGGTACATTCAAATGTAACATGACAGAAGTCTTGTTAATTTAGCCCAAATGACACCTGAAAAAGGATTTTTTCATGGAAGTGAAACACTCTTATTAAAAGAGTGTTTTTTAGCAGTTGTCATATAGTTAAAGTGATATTCAGCCATCAAAAATGAACCAAGCTCTTAGATTCATCGTGATTGGTTTCAATATTGCAGACATAGTGAAATTTATTAAGAGACATTCGAAAAACTATTGCCGAAAAAAGCACCAAGTTTACAAAAAGAGACCAAAGGCAACCTTAGCATAAGCAGTTATTAAATCCAGGGAAATTATGTAGTTATTCACTTAAAAATAATTTCAACAAAGCTGCATTTCGGTAAAGAGCTTTAATTTTAAAACTTTTAGACTAAAAAGTACATAAACGTTACATTTTTAGCAAAGCAATCAGTTAAAGGGGCCTAAAAGGGGGTAAATTGAATTGATGCTCTTAAAATTTAAAAACGATGTTTTTGGTAATTTAAGGAACTTCCATCAAAATAATGGGTGATTTTTTGAGGTTAGGATTTTCATACATTAGTATTTGACAGATCACGCGGGATTTCAGACATGGTGTCAAAGAGAAAGATGCTCAGTATGCTTTGACATTTCATCATGAATAGACTTACTAACGAGCAACGCTTGCAAATCATTGAATTTTATTACCAAAATCAGTGTTCGGTTCGAAATGTGTTTCACGCTTTACGTCCGATTTATGGTCTACATAATCGACCAAGTGAGCAAACAATTAATGCGATTGTGACCAAGTTTCGCACTCAGTTTACTTTATTGGACATTAAACCAACCACACGAATGCGTACAGGGCGTACAGAAGAGAATATTGCGTCTGTTTCTGAGAGTGTTGCTGAAGACCGTGAAATGTCGATTCGTCGCCGTTCGCAGCAATTGGGTTTGTGTTATTCGACCACATGGAAGATTTTACGCAAAGATCTTGGTGTAAAACCGTATAAAATACAGCTCGTGCAAGAACTGAAGCCGAACGATCTGCCACAACGTCGAATTTTCAGTGAATGGGCCCTAGAAAAGTTGGCAGAAAATCCGCTTTTTTATCGACAAATTTTGTTCAGCGATGAGGCTCATTTCTGGTTGAATGGCTACGTAAATAAGCAAAATTGCCGCATTTGGAGTGAAGAGCAACCAGAAGCCGTTCAAGAACTGCCCATGCATCCCGAAAAATGCACTGTTTGGTGTGGTTTGTACGCTGGTGGAATCATTGGACCGTATTTTTTCAAAGATGCTGTTGGACGCAACGTTACGGTGAATGGCGATCGCTATCGTTCAATGCTAACAAACTTTTTGTTGCCAAAAATGGAAGAACTGAACTTGGTTGACATGTGGTTTCAACAAGATGGCGCTACATGCCACACAGCTCGCGATTCTATGGCCATTTTGAGGGAAAACTTCGGAGAACAATTCATCTCAAGGAATGGACCGGTAAGTTGGCCACCAAGATCATGCGATTTGACGCCTTTAGAATATTTTTTGTGGGGCTACGTCAAGTCTAAAGTCTACACAAATAAGCCAGCAACTATTCCAGCTTTGGAAGATAACATTTTCGAAGAAATTCGGGCTATTCCGGCCGAAATGCTCGAAAAAGTTACCCAAAATTGGACTTTCCGAATGGACCACCTAAGACGCAGCCGCAGTCAACATTTAAATGAAATTATCTTCAAAAAGTAAATGTCATGGACCAATCTAACGTTTTAAATAAAGAATCGATGAGATTTTGAAAATTTTATGCGTTTTTTTTTTTTTTTAAGTTCTCAAGCTCTTAAAAAATCTTAATAAAAATTGTAGATTAAGCTGTTTTGTGTTAAGAAATTCGAGACGTCGTCCGATCAATTTATGGTAGAGCCCGGATAAGTGCCTCACCTTAAATGGACAGTTTTGATGGACTCTTATGCGTTTAAGGCAGTAATTGCAAAGATGTAACCTGATTTGTTTGTTTTTTAAAGATTATTACAGCATTTGTTTTAATAAACAATTCAAAAAAAAATGTATTTATTTTTTGGGTAAAAACGCCCTCTAAAGTAGGTGTGTCAAAAAATATATACATGATCATTTTGTTCTTAACATAATTATAGTAAATAATTCTCCCAAAAACAACCCTTTTTGAAGTAAAAACCCTTATAAAAGACTTAAGAAACTATATTTTTGGATAAAAACGCCCCCAAAAGTGGGTGTGGCAATTATTAACTTCCCATAGGAAGTTATTGTAATGGGTCCGATTTGTCAAATTGAAAATTTTGACATTTCTCGACGTTTCAAGGTCCCTAGAGTCGAAATAAAAGATTTTTAGAAAGATGTCTGTGCGTGCGTGTGTTGCGTACGTACGTTCGTACGTCCGTACGTCTGTACGTTCGCGCCGTTTTTTTCGTCTTCCGTAGCTCAAGGACCAGAAGAGATATCGACTTCAAATAAATTTTGTTTTGTTGTTTGCAGAAAGATGCAGTAAGGGGTCTCAAGAAAATTGAGTGGGTGGTTTTTTACCATATCAGTTTAAAAAAAAGGTGAACATTTTGGTTAAACCTAAATATCTCATAAACAAATGACGCTAGAGACTTGAATTCAATTTTATATTATATATTGTAACGTGATACAAAACAAGTATATTTTTGGAAAAAAATCCAATTAACGGTTTTTTTTATAAATCAAAAAAACTAAAAAAAAAATGTCTCACCTCAAAAATTTTACGACTAAAATATGATTTCATCTCCAAAACAATTTTGTGCAACGAAGAATAATGTTCTTGACATCTGATAAAATTTTGAGAAAAATCGAATTGACAGTTTTTTTCACAAAAAATAAAAACCTGAAAAAAACATTACTCAAAGTTGGTAAAAATTGAATTTCGACTCAAATATCTTTTCTAAACCTTGAGATTAAGGCTTCAAACTTATTTTGTCTTATAAGAAATAGTGTTTCAACATTCTGAAAAATGTTGAGAAAAATCTAATTAACAGCTTTTTTACAAAAAATAAAAACCTAAAAAAATTAATAAAAGTTGGTAAAAATTGATTTCGACTCAAATATCTTTTCAAAACTTTGAGATATTGGCTTTAAACTACTTTTATCTTTCAAAAAATATTGTTGTCAACATTCAGTAAAATTTTGAAAAAAATCGAATGGAATATTTTTGTACAAAAAATTAAAAACCTTAAAAAAATTTAATAGAAGTTGGTAAAAATTGATTTTCGACTCAAATATCTTTTCAAAAATTTGAGATAATGGCTTTTTACTAATTTTAACTTATAAGAAATATTGTTTTCAACATTACGAAAAATTTTGAGAAAAATCGAATTGACAGTTTTTTTTACAAAAAATAAAAACCTAAAAAAAAAACAATACTAAAACTTGGTAAAAATTTACTTTCGACTCAAATAGCTTTTCAAAAATTACAAATATTGGCTTCAAACTTATTTTATTTCACAGAAAATATTGTTTTCGATATTCATATATCATTCGATATAAAAATCCAACAGTCCGTTCTTTCATAAAAAAATAAAATCTACAAAAAATAGTACGCAAATTTGGTAAAAATTGATACATATAGACGAACTTTTAAGCAAGACAAATCGACAGACGGGATGGGAAGTTATCAGTGTGGGTCGCATCCCAGCCTCTTTTTCTGTTTGTTTTTACTCAATAAGTAGAATATTGATGAAGACAAATGACATTGAAAAACTAAATAACTGGTTTAAAATATTACCCAATTTCAGTAGCAATTGGTCAACTATCAGAAATTTAAATCAATCATATTAGTCAAGTTTGTTTGAGGGTATAAAAGGTTTTGTTCTTTCAATAGCTACATATGTATATGTCTGTAAAGGTTTTTTTTTCGAACATTATCAAAAGAACTTTTATATTATAACACATAACTTGGAAGCAGAAGTTGAGTGGCTTTGTAAAAAGCCATGTCCAATGAAAGGTACTCTTCTATAAAATTATGTTAAATTTTGATGCGAACTCCTATTTTAAAGTCACTCTTAAGGAATTGGTCAGTTTCTTTAAGAAAGCCTACAAAGTACTCATTGACAAAAATGTGGTAATTTCAAGCTCTGGCTTGATAGTCCCACGTTATAACTATCAGGCTTTAAGGGCACTACCCAATATCCCACATAAATAAGATATTAAAATCCCGAAGTTTTGACTCTTGAGATGTTTTATTGTCAAGCAAAAAGTTTCAAAGTCTATAGTAGATTTATTCCAAATTTTCATTTGCTAATATCGCTTAAGTATAACTTAAATCCAAATCAAAATTATACACTCTTAAGTTTAAATCATCATCATGTCAAAACCCCCGCAAATAGATTTCAAAATCCTAAAATATGGCATAACCATCTTTGAGTTAACACATCTTTTCCTTCTATCAAAATCAAAGTTAAAAAAATCTCTCTCCTTCTTGGTTTGTTTTTGTTTTTGCTTTATTTTATGTACAATGAAGTCGCAAACACAAATAAGGTTATACAACATCCGCAGACGCCATATTTATAAATATATTTCACTGTCAAGTTCATGTCAAAATGACACACAAGGTGATCCACACAATTTGATCGCTGAACGCAGACAAAATCGCGGGCGGATTTAATTTGGAGTGAACTCGTTGCTGATGTTGTTGTTGCTTTTTGTTGTCAACATTGATGAAGGTGGTGTAGAATAGCATGTAAATAAAAGTCTGTTATTTTAGAGACCAAACCTACGCCTAAGGCTTCAAAACATTAAAGAAAAACGTATAGAAATTATGAGGAAAGAAGGTTATTGAACGTCAATTGAACTTAAGTTATGTTTTTTTTTATTTTTGTTGGTTGTAATAATAAACGTTTATCTAATATGATAAACGAACTTCACAATCTCCTCATTCATCAAAGTAATAATACAAAATTAAAATGACTTATCGATAAATTTATCTTTCAGGTATTTTCCGTAAAGGGTTGCCACGTTTTTTTTTCTTTTCATAGAAGAAATGAAATTTATTTGTTTTGAAAAAACTGCTGAATATTTAAAATAAAGCTTTAACAACAGTTTCATTTGTTATTTTCACTACCAACAGATTTGTTAAGTTGTTTAAAAATCTACTCGAGTGAATTTTTTTCACTTCTTAGGACTCAATTGAAAAATTCACTTAAATGAAAACAAAATGATCACATTTTAACGTTTTATAAGCCTGTTTTACTCTTATAAAATCTCTTTCTCTACTCTTTCAATATCGGACATATTATTGAGTTACTTCAAAGCAAGTTGTGCAGCAAAAGTATTTTAAAGAGGGTTTTGGATTTTTAAGATTATCACAAATTTTATCTAAATGTCAGTAAAATCAAAATAATAATTGTATGTACATCTAAACCAAATTTTTGAAAAACTAGAAAGCCCCAGTGTTGAAGAAACTCAATAATAATCAAATAATATCTTTAATGTTCGTGTTTTTACACCAACCCTGAAAAAATACCCCATAAGCCATAATTTAAAAGGAAATCTGAAATTTTCATTTGAAATAAAAAGCTCACAATGACAACTCTACTCCCGCTTCGATTAAACTCTGTCGGTAGAAAAACAGAGTTCAACTTATCGATTGGCTGCAAAACCTACTCTCGTATTGTTAGCAAACTTTGTTCAGATTTGGTACACATCTAAATCGCTATCCTTTGCGTAGAAGGTTCCAAAGATTTTGAATAAAACATATTAAAACTCGTTTAAAAGGAACATAAAAATATCATAGTATTTTGTTCCTCTAAGCAAAAATAATGACTTAAATAAAACTAAGTTTTCAATTAAATATTATAAAATTTAAAGGTTTTTTTTTTTAATTAAACAAGTTTGCCTTAAGAAGCCACTTCTAAAGAAGATATCAAAATTGTTTTAAGCAGGTTTTTCCTAAATTGGCTTTAACTCGAATTAAATTTCGTGTTTATATTTATTGAAACACATTTTTATCGAAATATTTTTTGGTCAGAACAATGATTCTGAATATTATTTTTACCACAGTTTATCCCATTTAAAGCTAATTTTTCAAAAATACCCCAAAATAAATCTAGTTAAAACAAAAAACAAGAAAACTTGACCCACTCATTTACAACATCAATAAAATAGAAGAGAGGTCAACAAACAGATTGGCAACGCAAACTACTTTCGTATATCAAGCGTTGTTTTACCCTATGCGTAAAAGGAACCTGAAACATATTGAAACCCGCTTAAGAGAAACAACTAAATAACATAGTTTTTCTTATACCAAAACCTCTTTTTTCAATGAAAAATATAAAATTTAATTGTTTTTTTTTTTCACTTAAGCTAGTTTCGCTTGAGCAAAGTTTCTGATGAAAAAAGTGTTTAAGATAAACGGGTTTTGCGTTAATTGGGTTTCATTTAAATTATGTATATTTTATGTGTTTATTTATTCAAACATATTAAAATCCCATTTGCTTTTTATTGCTAGAATATAATTTGAGAAAATATCTGCTCGAATATTATTTTTACCCTAGTTTACCCTATTTAAAGCAAAATGAAAAAACACACCTCAAAAACTATCTTTTGAAATCCTTCTTCTTAAAGTTTAGAATAAGTTAACCTGACCTAATCATTTACTACATCAATAAAATAAAAAAAAACTTATTATGGCAACTCTACTCCCGCTGCGATAAAACTCTGCCGGTAGATAAAAAAAGAGGTCAACGTATCGATTGGCTGCACAACCTACTCTCGTAAAGTTAGGCACCTCGTACCTTCTCTTCCCCGTCGTCGTCGTCGTCGTCGTAAACCGAAAACTATAAACTTACTTTGTTTTTATGCAAAATTAGTTTCTAAAACTTTCATGCAAATTCAAAATCCAAAGCACAGCACAATTGCAGTGCTGCAAAGCAACATTTGCATGTGGAATGCAATTTGAAGTGCATCGTGTAAATTATTTAATTGGATTCTTTTTCATTCTACGAACCATATATGTACGAGTTGAGTATACTCCATGGAACGTACAAATGGGGAGGCGGTGACAAGTCTGTTATATTCGCATGGTGTCGTTGTTGATCCCCTGGCCACAGCGGTGGTGGTGGCGGCCGCCAAGCCAGGCCATCAATGGCAATGAGGGTGAATTAGAATAATACACGCATGGATTTGCATTAGCTAGCTGCATCAGCAACTATCGCTCTCACTTTATATCGCACATGAATTAGCAATACCGACCGCTTGCATTTGAAGCACCATCAAGCGACCTGAGCTGGCCAAGGCAAGGCTATGCTAGGGAAGGCAATTCAATCACCGCCATCGCCACCATGCGCTTTGGCTGTAGCTGGGACTGCACTCAGAAGCGAGTATTGTTACCCCAAAGAATGCAGAATGAAAATTGCCTTTCCCAGTGCCTGCTGCCACTGACACTGCCACTGCCGCTCCCGCTGCTGCATGTTGCTGGATGATTACAATTTTGCTCATCTCGTGCCATTACCTCGGATTTTAACTTCAACTCGAGTTACGCTGACGGTGACGAGCGACGTAAGCGACGGACACGACGGAATCGTGCGTGCGTCTGTCGTCGGTCTTTGGTCGTTGGTCGTCATCGGTACTCAGAGTCGGAGTCGGTACGGTAGTCGTTTGTAATGTCGAAGAGACAGAGCCAGAGCAAAAGCCATTTTTATTGCTTTGTGGCGATGGAATATTGAAAGTTTAATTGCTATGCCCATTAATTGTTTTTAATTGCTTGTTGTTGTTGTTGGCGTTCTGTGTTCGCGTTCACTGTGTTCAGCGTTCGTGTTTTTGAGCTTTTATATAGTGTTGTTGGGTTGTTTTACGACCTTATTATTATTATTATGATTTGCACTCTCTTGAATTGACTCTTGAGTGAATTGTATACATGATGGTTATAATGTAGGTATATTTTGCGTGCATAATAAGCCTTATATTGAAATTGCACAAATGCAAGATCGCGAGTTGTACGAAATTGCTTTTTGAAGTGATGACAGGTGACAGACTATGAGCAGTAATGAGAATGGCCATATTAATGAATGTCTGGGTCTGGACTACAACCAATTAACTTGAAGGTAATATTTTCCATTTCTGAAGGATTTATTGTTCAAGTTGTTAAAAAGAGGATAGGCACATCAAAAGATCATATTTTTTTTTGATATTTCATAAGAATTGTTAAAAATCATTTTCTGAAGTGAAAACTCGTTAATTGACATTAAAACTCGATTTATCTGTTAAAAATTTCGTTTTTGTTAAAAATGAGAATTTTGTTATATTAATCTTAGATTCGGTTACAAGTTTTTATTTTTGAAAATTCATACATAAAACAAAACTCGCCTCATAAATCAAAGACTCGTTTTTATCGAAATACATTTTTTACAAAACAAACTGTATTAAACAATTGTATATGAATTTGTATTAAGTAGCAAATATGAAATTATATAAAATTTACTTTTTAAGTTGAAACACCTTTTAAAAAACAAAATAAATTTGTTCAGATATAATTTCTTCGTTTAAGGAGGCATGATTTCTATATTTATCAAATTTTACAGCAGTCTTAATCCAATTAACAAGAATAAAAGAATAACTGAGTTAAAATTCAATTTCAAAATTTAAAACTCGTTTTTTAGTAACTGAAACTCGTTTTTTTTTCTAAAAATCACCATTTTTATCAATTTTGTTTAAATATTATTTGACAATTTTATTCATAAATGTTATACAAACAATCAAGCTTGGTTTCTAAAGTTAAAACTAGTTGCATCGAAATTCCGTTATTGTTTGCAAACATGATGTGTTTTAATTTTATTTAAAAGAAGATTTTATAATCTCAATTAAATTGCTTGAAAACGTTTCTTAAATAAAAAAACGCGTTTTTAACACTAAAAACTTTTTTTTCAGTTTAAATTTATTATTTTTTTCTGAATTTGTATT
The DNA here is from genome assembly GCA_920104205.1 of Eupeodes latifasciatus. Taxonomy (NCBI): domain Eukaryota; kingdom Metazoa; phylum Arthropoda; class Insecta; order Diptera; family Syrphidae; genus Eupeodes; species Eupeodes latifasciatus. The sequence continues at coordinate 20,448,205 of OV049926.1, read as the reverse complement.
TATTAAAAATTTGAAGCTTTAACAAATAGTTGTCTTAAACCTAAATTATAAAAAAAAATATAACTGTGAGTAAGTCTTGAGTTGTCGAAACTCAATAAAATATCAAATTTCAGGGAAACTGTCAAAATTCCTCTTCGAAACTCGTTGTGAAAATCAGAACTGAGTTTTTAAATTCAAAGCTTGTTTCCTATAGAATAAACTGTTTTTTTTTTTGTTTTGTAAAAATGTTGCCTTACAGGATCCAAGAACACTTACATTACATTTACATTTACATTTGCAGCATAAAGTTTCGTAATTAAATTTGGATTTCGTATTTAAATGCAGAAACTCGTTTTTCACATCAAAAATCATCTATTCTAGGAGATACCATTTATATTAAAAAAATTACAACTTTATTAATAATTTGTTTAAAAATCTAAATAATATAAATGCATTTAATTTCATTGAAATTGTAAAAAAAAAATGCCAGGTAAGAAACTCATTTTGAACACCAAAATACAGTCTTCAGTTAGAATCTTATTTTTGGAAAACAGAGATTTTATTCATCAACAAATTTGTAGACTGATGTGTATTAGTATTACTCCGATTAAAAGATATTAATTTACAAAACAAATAAAAGACTCGTTTTTCAAAGAAGAAACTCGTTTATTTTTCATGGAAATGATGGCTTCTAAGAAAAGCGATTGATATTGCAATAATTTTCAAAAGTTTTTCAGTTTCAATGGTACAAATTTAAAAGCCCAAACAAATCTTAAAAATCGTTTTTGAAAATAAAAACTCGTTTTTTGTTGTTGTTAAATTTCGATATTTTGTTTATCAATCTTACTGCGATTACAAAAATGTTAATCTGCGTAACAAATAAAAAACTCAATTTTCCAAAGAAGAAACTCGTTTAATTTTCATCAAAATGATGGCTTCAAAGAAAAGCGATAGATAAGTCAATAATTTTCAAAAGTTCGTCAGTTCTAATGGTAAAAATTTGAAAGTCCAGAAATATGTTTGAAATCGATTTTGAAAATCAAAACTCGTTCTTTTGTTGTTTAATATCGATATTTTTACTCCTAATTTAATAAACTAAATATAGAATTTAGTTAAAAGTAGAAATTTGGATCAACAATTTCTTTCCATTAAAAAACAAAATCCGGTTTCAAAGTAAAAATTATTATTTAACATTAAATCTTGTTGGTTTTTAAGATGGCACATCGATTTCTATGAACAAAAACAATTTTACACAATTTGAATGTCATTTTTAGATTTTATCCATAAAATTGCATGCATGAATTAAAACTTTTTTTCTGGGAACATTATTTGTTTCAACTTTATTTGCCAAAAACATGACATCGAATAAAAATTGTTGACATTTGTTTTTAAAAACTAGAAATAACTATTTTTTGAAATTTTGCTAAGCTTAAATTGACAAAAAGATAATTTTGAAACTACGAGTACCTTCTAGCTTAAATACAATAATTCAATTAATACAATTCATTGAAATGTTAAGAATCGTTTTTGAAATTTAAAACTCGTTTTATTTTAGTTGAAATTTTCGTTTTTCTGAAATACAATAAAAAAACATGAAATTTAATAAAAAGTTAAAAAGTCAAAATTTTACACTAACAATTTTTCAAATGAAAAAACAGAAGAATTAGATTTCCAAAGTAGAATCTCGTTTTTGATCATTAAAACTAATTTTGCTTCCTTTTTAAAATTCGCCTTTTTAATATTGATATGAATCTTTTTTAATCCATTTGTCAGTCTTAATTTAAATAAAATGTGTATTTGGAAATCAGTTATGTTATTAACATTTTGATTTTAAGGAAAAGTTCCATAATCAATAAACCTTGCAACTTAAAAAAAATAGTTAAAACTTTTTTTTCCCAACTTATATAAAATTTTGTTTATTCAAGAAGCAATGTTTTGAATTAAAAATTGCTTTTTTTTCTCCAAGAAAGTTAAAAATCAATCTTTCAGATGAATGCTACTATTTTTTTCATGAATCTAGAAAATACCCTTAAAAAAATATTCATTCGTCATCATCATCTGCATTCAAAAATACTTCAAGTACAAAAATATTATGGGGGTGGTATTTATACTAATTATATGATGAATGGAGAAAGCTGAAAGTGCAATGATTCTCATCATGGGAATTATTGTTTTTCAAAAAAATAATGCAGTTTTTTTAAGCATGTATGAAATAAAGATTAAGGTGGGAAAAAAAAATTCATTATATTATTTCCTTTTTTAATATGAAAATAATTGTGGAATGAAAATAATAATAATTATTACATATTTAAAAATAAATGAAGCAATTTTATAATTGTGATGAAAGGGAATTTTTATATGAGTGATAGCTCGGTTACACATAATGTTTCAACAATTTTGAGGCTTTTGTTAAAAGTTCTTGAACTGAAATGTATATAAGCAATTGATGTAAGCGTGAAAATAATAAACCAATTTAAAAAATGTTTATATTTTTAAAAAGGAAGTCTCTTGAACGTTAAACTTTTTAAAAATGTTGATGGAGACTCAGAAATAAAAACCTTTCAAGTGCTGACACAGGGTCAAGTAAATGTTTGACTTTAATTGTGTTCGGAGAGGTTTCGGAGTCCATATATCAATCTTTCAAGTTTTAAAGCTAAATATGACCCATTTTCATGATAAACTTTATTATTCTAAGAATCATAACTTCAATGACACAGAGTATGACCAAATAATCAAAAAGCAAAAAGTAACCCCACTTTTTCAACAAAACACTCGCAGCGTCTAAGTTCTGCTTCAAGGGTTTTTATTTATGAATTTCTATAAGCAGAAACACGGTGTTATTTTTGTTGTTGTTGTATATATTTTCCAACAAGTTTCTGTCTAGGTTTTCTTTTTTATCCGAAGTTTGCCTTCACCTATTTTGTCTATTGAATTCAAATTGAATGGCATCCCTTCAGCTTATTCACCTGGTATCTGTATCTGTATCTATGTTTGTAGCTATGCATTTTTCAGTATACGAATATCTAAGCTATTTCTATAGAGCTCAATGTCCGTCGTCGCTCGTCCATTGATCGCTATGCTACGTTGCATCGGTTGAATGAATTGACCGACGACTATGACGATGACGACGACGATGTTGATATCGATGGTGACGACGATAACTTTGACGTTGTCAAAGACTTTTGTCATAGTCTTTTCAACTTTTCATTCGCGTTTATATGGTATTTTTATACTTTGCAGCGTTCATCTTCCTTTAAAGAAACTTATTTTTATATCATTTAATTTTGCGTTAATAAAAATTCTATAGATACTCTATAGTACGACGCGACGGGATAGGTAAATATACATAGGTACATTTATTATAAGCTCTTTGATATTCATCGACATGGCTTTGACTGGCATTCAATATGCGAGTAAAAGAACTTTATAGACTCTTCTTCTTCTTCTTTTTGAGTCTTCATCTTGTTTGATGTTTTGCTATCAAAGACAAAATCGTGACAGGAAGAAAGGCTTAAGCTTGAATATTTTAAAGAGCTATGAATGAAACGTAAGAATTTGCTTAGTTCATAATATGAAATGCTTTAACCTCAATGAAGCATATTTACTCATGCATTTTGTAACGTTTGCAGCAACATTTGATTCGGGAAAAGTTGCATTTCTAGTAAATTCACAAAAATCCGAACTAATATCATGACTAAGCCTTTTTGTATCACATAAAAAACAAATATTTATAATGTTTTGTTACTTCATAAGATATGTTTTTAATACGAAATGTTTTAAATAAAAATTGTGAAAGAGTTTGAAAATATTGTCACAACGGCAACAACCCACCTGTAAACTAAAAATGTATATTTATTTATATTATTAACTTCCCATAGGAAGTTATTGTAATGGGTCCGATTTGTCGAATTGAAAATTTTGAAATTTCTTGACGTTTCAAGGTGCCTAGAGTCGAAATAAAAGATTCTTGGAAAGATGTCTGTGCGTACGTCTGTACGTCCGTACGTTTGCGACGTTTGTTTCGTTGCCCATAGCTCAAGAATTAGAAGAGATATCCACTTCAAATATATTTTGTTATACAGATAATAAGGCAGAAAGGGCTCTCAAGAAAATTGCGTCGGTGGTTTTATTACCATAGCAGTTTAAAAAAAGGTGAACATTTTGGTTAACCCTAAATATCTCATGAACCAATGCCTCTAGGGACTTGAATTAAATTTTATATTATATATTGTAACGTGATACAAAACAATTATATTTTTTGAAAAAACCCAATCAACGGTTTTTTTACAAATCAAAACAACTGAAAAAAAAATGTGTCACCTCGAAAATTTTACGACTAAAATATGATTTCATCTCCAAAACAATTTTGTGCAACGAAGAATAATAAATAAATATAAAATATATATAAATATAAAATAATAAATATAAAAAATAAAAACCTAAAAAAAAAACATTATTCAAAGTTGGTAAAAATTGAATTTCGACTCAAATATCTTTTCAAAAACTTAAGATTAAGGCTTCAAAATTATTTTATCTTATAAGAAATATTATTAACTTATTTAAGCCTCTTGGACAGTATTCAAAGTAGAGCTTTTAAAATGATTGATCGAACGTCGGCGCAAGGTTTCTTGTCTAACCCTTTTTTACCTTTATTTTAATGGACTATGCTCTAGTGAAATAGCCAGTTGCATTCCTCCCCTTAAACAATTTAACCGTAATACTCGCGCTTCTAGGAATGCCCATCAGTTTACCCTTGAGCCCAACTTCGGCCGGTACTATGAAGTACAGAGATTCATTTTTTAGCCGTACTACGCGAATGTGGAACGCCTTGCCACGTTCTATCTTTCCCTATCATTGCAATGTTCAGGAGTTCAAAATCAATGTACACCGACACCTCCTATCCAACCCTTCCCTCCTTTCCTAATGCTCACACTGTGTCTTTGGCATATTAAAGGTATAAAAAAAACCCTTTTAGTGTTCGCTAATAAAAAAAAAAAAAAATATTACTTTCAACATTCTGAAAAATTTTGAGAAAAATCGAATTGACAGTTTTTTTACTAAAAATAAAAACCTAACCAAAAATTAATAAAAGTTGGTAAAAATTGATTTTCGACTCAAATATCTTTTCCAAACTTTGAGATATTGGCTTTAAACTACTTTTATCTTTCAAAAAATATTGTTGTCCACATTCAGTAAAATTTTGAAAAAAATCTTATTGACAGTTTTTTTTACAAAACATTAAAAACCGAAAAAAAAATTTAACAAAAGTTGGTAAAAATTGATTTTCGACTTAAATATCTTTTCGAAAAATTTTGATTATGGCTTCCAACTAATTTTATCTTATAAGAAATATTGTTTTCAACATTCGGTAAAATTTTGAGAAAAATCGAATTGACAGCTTTTGTACAAAAAATTAATAACCTAAAAAAATTTAACAAAAGTTGGTAAAAATTGATTTTCGACTCAAATATCTTTTCCAAACTTTGAGATATTGGCTTAAAACTACTTTTATCTTTCAACAAATATTGTTGTCAACATTAATGAAAATTTTGAAAAAATCTTATTCGAAGTTTTTTTTACAAAAAATTAAAAACCGAAAAAAATTTAACAAAAGTTGGTAAAAATTGATTTTCGACTAAAATATCATTTCAAAAATTTGAGATAATGGCTTCTAACTCCTTTTAACTTTTAAGAAATATTGTTTTCAACATTCGATAAAATTTTGAGAAAAAGCGAATTGACAGTTTTTTTTTACAAAAAACGAAAACCTAAAAAAAAAAACAATACTAAAACTTCGTAAAAATTTACTTTCGACTCAAGTAGCTTTTCAAGATTTACAAATATTAGCTTCAAACTTATTTTATTTCACAGAAAATATTGTTTTCGATATTCATTCATTTTTTATGAAAATGCAACAGTCCGTTTTTTCATAAAAATATAAAATCCACGAAAAATAGTACGCAAATTTGGTAAAAATTGATGCATATAGACAAACTTTAAAGCAAGACAAATCGACAGACGGGATGGGAAGTTATCAGTGTGGGTTGCATCCCAGCCTCTTTTTTAATTATTTTTTTAGCCGTACATCAAGAATGTGCAATGTTTGTCCAACTCAGTTTTTCCCTTCCAATTTGATATTCGAAAATTTAAGACCAATGCGCATAACTTCATAATTCTCTATTTTCCTAACATTCGCACTGTGTTTGAAGTATAACCATCTTAATAGAACAAGAAACTCCTTTAGTGAGTAAAAATAATAAAGAAAATGTGTCATACCTGTAAAAAACATTTTATTTTATTTTAAACAACTTTGTTACTGTAAACGATAATTTTAATACACTTCAAAATGTGACAAAGTGAGTTTTTAAAGTGTGACACAAAGGTAACTGAAAAAACTATTTTCATTCATTCATCTAAATCTGTAAACACCACATGTTTTAGGAATAAAGGCTGGAGAGACCAATAAACGGTTCCTCGAACTAAGGAGTAATAATTGTCTCTAAATTATTCCATCATTATGTTTTTTTTTAGTTTTCTTTGATCTTTTCGGCTTAATTTTTAATTTTTTAAAACCCCAAAAATTCATCCATCATCAGATTTTTAAAATGTATTTTGGTTTAGAACATTTTTAAAAATCCTAGTTTTTTCGAACAATCTGAAGATCCTAAAACTAAGTAGTCCAAAAATAGCCCTTAATTCCTCCTTCAGTATTTTCTTATACATTTTAATATAAGTTTAGAAGGTCTCCAAATATTTCAGCTTTTAGACTTAATTTTGGGCGAAGCTGATCTGGAATTCTTTGAAATAGGGCACCTACAATTAGTCTTAAATTCACACATCATTAAATTTTTAAAATTTGGTTTGGTTAAGAAAGTCTCCAAAAATTCCAGCTTTTCGACTTTATTTTGTTAGAAACGACTGCAGAAAATAATCTGAAGTTTCTCCAAACAAGGAGTCCAACAATAACCTTAAATTCCTTCTTTAGCAATTTCTTACAAAATTTTATTTGGCTTAGAAAGTCTCCAAAAACTTGAGCTTTTCGACTTAATTTTAGGGGCTAAGGATGTAGAAAACCATTATTGTTTTTTTTTTTTGAAAAAAGGAGTTTACAATTATTCTTTAATTCAACAATCATTAAATTATTAAAATTTGGTTTTGTTAAGAAAGTCTCCGATTATGGTGCTTCCAGCTTACTGAACTTCATTTCATAAAGTAAGAATTGCACCAAGACTTCGTGAATTGAAAATTCAAGCAAACAAACTGAGATTAACAAAAAAATACCATTTTAAGAGTTTTTTACACGAAAGTAAAGTTTTCCTATAAATCTGTAAATTGTCTTTCATTAATTTACCTTAACTTCATTAAAAGAAGACAAACTTATCTCTTTGGTGAAAAGAAAGTTTTGTATCTTTTCTCTGGGTTTTTTTGTATTTACTTAACATCAGAAATCCCATTGAGGCAGATTAAAAATGATGTGCAGTTACATTATGGGTGGGTGAGTAATTATGTTGTTGGTAACTTTAAAACATTACTTTATTAAGCTGCCTCCACCTGAGCCCAAGATCAATGCACTCTTAACAATTTCCGAACGTTTAACGTTCGTGTTTTACACACAAAACGTTCATTGATCTGTCTGAAAGACGACAACGACGACGATGCGTGTGCCTGTGCCGTGCCTTGCTACATACCAGCTGAATTCCATATTTACCGTCAGACTTTATACATTTTTTTGAAAGCCTGTTTCCTTTGCAGGCTTTAATATAATAAAAAATCTGTTTTGTATCTTTGTGTGTCTATAAAACTTACTGTAGAAATCACTGCGCCATACTTTGCATAGAAAATAAAAGAAAAAAACCAGTAACGAAAATATTTTTTCGGTCCAACGGAAATCTGGTCGAAAGAAATTAAGTTACGGCAAAAAATTCTACTAGCTTCATATCGTTCGATGGTATTGCAAAAGTCCTTCCTTTATAATTTTGTTTTCTTTTTTTTTTCATTTTTGTGATTTAGCAATGACAGTGAAAATTCAATTTTAGGCATTCGTAACAGCAAAAATTCAATTTAAACGAAACACAGAAAGCTTTTACATTAATAGCTACATACGACTTTTCTATAGAGGTAGTAGGGTGCGAGGCAAGGAATGTTGCCTTCAACTTTGTTCCTGTGATATTTTTATTCGAAGGGGTTTTTGTGAGACCTTTTTGTTTTTTTCAGTCACGTCATGTTGGTAAATAATTGAAATAAAGTCGACCAAAAGCCCAGACAACAAGACTCACATATAAATTTAAACAGGTGTGTTTTTGGTGAAGATTGATGTTTATAAAATTCTTCGACGTGATATATGTTACGTGTGCGACAGGTTGTGGGTGAAGTAAGTTGAGTTTTTTTTTTCTTGTTTTGTCATTGAGGTTGAAAATTCAATTTTTGAAGAACTTATTTTATTTTTCAACATTTTCAGAGAGAATTGTAATAATTGAATTGAAATTTAATTTTAAAGTTTTGTAAAATTTTTCTTTTTTTATGAATGTTCATGTTTAAAACTGCTTTGTTTTAAAATTGTCTCAAGACTTTAATTTTATTTAAGTAAAATTGAAAATGAAACATGAACGATAAATTACATAGATTTAAATTTCGTATTTTTTTCCTAAAAATCTCTGAAATTTCTGGCATGGGCCTTTTCTCTTTAGAGGTTTCGTTACTGAAGAAGTCTACTTAAAAATTTTTGGTTAAACAATTCAATGCTTGAGAAATATGTCGTAGGAGGAAATTATCAAAATATTGCAAAAAAATACTGTTCTACAAGTTCTATTACAATATTGCGTATAAGCCCGAGTGTATCTACTTAAGGTTTGAGGTAACGTTGAGGCCTAATTCGAGAAACATTACATGGATTGCTCGAAACGCAATTTTTATTTTTGACATAATTTACACAGAACAAACTTAAAAATGTTTTGCTTTTCAAATTTTTGGGTGGTATTATTCCAAAAATCTAAAAAAAATAATACATTTTTTGAAACAGTAGAGATATCGGCTTGAAACAAAAAATTGTTTAACAGAACGAGAGATGCAGGCAGGACTTTCGAAAAAATAACTCAGCAATTTATGGCAAATTAAAAAAAAAGTAAAAATTTGAGTTGATACGAAAGATCTCACGAATGAATCACGCTAGCGAATTTAGTTAAATTTTATATCATAAAATGTGACGTGTGATACCAAATATGTATAATTTCAATTAACGGTTTATTTTATAAATTAAAAGAACTAAAAAAAAATTTTTGACACACCTCAAATATTCTAGAAAGAAAAATCATATTACTTCCAGCGTAATTTTATGTAACGAAGAATAACGTTTTTAAAATCTGGTAAGATCTTGTAAAAAATCGAAGTAACGGTTTTTCTGCGAAAAATGAAAACCTAAACATATCACTACTAGAAGTTAATAAACATTGATTTTCAACTTGAATATCTTGGCAAAAATTAAAGATATTGCCTCCAAAATAATTGTATCTTATGAAAAATTTAGCTTTTAACATTTTATTAAAAGTTTTAGAAAAATCTAACACACAAATCAAGAATATACAAAATATAATACGTGAAATTCTTAAAAATTTAAGTTTGATTGATAGTTATTGACTTCAAAATTATTTCATTCCCTGCAAAATTGTATTGTTAACGTAAGATATTATTCTTAGAAAAGTCCAACCATTATTTTATTTATAAGAAATAAAAACTTTCAAAAAAAGCTGCTAAAGTTAATAAAAATTGCTTTTCGACCAAAATTGCTGGGAACAAAAGCAGATGTTGAATTCAAACTTATTTTATCAGGTGTAAAATATTGTTGCTAACTTTTAGTTAATTTTTTCATTTCAATTTTAAATTTAATTGACAACTTGGTTTACAAAACACGAAAAGCTTAAAAATAACAAAAATCTTATAAAAAAAAGTTTAATGAGAAAGAAAAATATTGACTTCAAATTTTTTAACCTCACACAAAATATTGTTTTAATATTTGCCCAAAGTTCTAGGAAAATCGACAGACGGGCAAGGATGGGAAGTTATCAGTGTGAGTCGCATCCCATCCTCTTTTTATCATATATTCACAAACAAATTTCAAAGTTACCCAAGCAACAATTTTTGGTAAGAAATCGGCTTACAAACCGATTTATAACCCGAGGTTATTTACCGAAAAGTAATGAAATCGGTAAAAATCACGGCTGGGAAACGTTCCAGAACCATTATCATTACCCGAAATGGTCAGTAACTTTTGAACTTGGGTTTTTTCTTGGTAACAAAAACCGATTTTAAAGAGTTAAATAATAACTTCTTCTAAACCTGGGTTTTTGTGTGGTAACAAAAAACCAGCTTTAAACGGTAAAATAATAACTGCTTATTGGAGATTAAATGTAACCGATAAGAAGCGGTTAGTATCTTACGTTCTGTTAACGTTATTTTGAAGCGTTATGGTGACGTATTTTATTTACCAGTTATTACAGGTAGTAAGCAAACCTACAAATCGGTTTTTTTAATACCTGGTTTCAACGTTGTAATTAGGTTACTTAAAAACCATTATTTTTCGTCAGTTAGAATTAAGTTACCAAAAAACCCAGTATAATTCCAAAATAAGTTATTTTACAACTATTTATAACTTTCCTGAAAAATAAATTCCTTTTAAATAAAAAGAGGTTAAAAAATTACTTTTTACATGTTTTTTAGTCATGTTTAAACTAAACATTTAACTACTTTATGAACTTAAAACTAATGCATACTTAAATATATGTATATTTATATAACTTAAGATTAATACAAAGAATTTAATCGGTTGCTGCTCCGTCGCTGAAAATAAATACATAAATCCTCCCATCACTTAAGTTAGGGAACCTCTTCCTGACCGCCTCCACCATCACTCCAAAAATTTGCTTAAACACATCGAACGTTTTTTGGTGACCGTCCCGAACCACTAGTATTCGAGGAGCAAAGTGTTTTTAAACATGCACCTGCACATTGTTAGAACAGTTTTATTCGTGCTTACTTTTCCAAATGTGCTGAGTTTCCGAACCTATTTAAAAGAAAAACAGAACTAAACGAAAATAACACATAGGGAAAAATAATATTAGTAAAAATACATTAGTAAGAATACATTAGTAAAAATACATTAGTAAGAAACATTATAAAAAATACATTAGTAAAAATACAAAAGAATTTACGCATACCAAGGCTCGCTTAAAAACTGGATCAGCCCCAATTTTTTCTTCTAGCTCATCCATCTGGGCGTGATCTTTGATGGGTAACAAGCTGTCGGGAATTTCAGCTGTATCCGTCCTCCCAACAGGCACTCCAAGGCACAGTTTCTTGATAATAAGTTTCCAGCTAACATCCGTCTTAGCCATGAACTTTTCGAGGAGTTGCTTATTTTCGCCGGAATCCACTTTTAATGCCCCAGCCCCATTTCGATGGACTTTAGACTTGCCCTTTGTTCAGCCTGCACATTTTGAATTATTTGTAAGGCAATTTGCTGTTCAGAAGTGTTGGAATCTGAAATGTTCAATAAGAAATATTTTACAACTTATTTTTAAATTGAAACATTTAACAAAAAGAATAACATTTTGTACGGAATGATAAGAGTTATATACTTTTGAGCTATGACATCTGCTGCTAAGAACTTCTGGAAACTGCATAGTTTCGAATTGAGACGACAAGTATTTAAGCTTTTTAGGTTTTAGAAAATTTAAATTAAATTAATAAATCGAAAGTACTTACCGATATTATCAAAAATGATTTTGCGCGGTATTTTCTGCCAGTCGTCCGATAGCCCGAGCCATTGTTTGCGCCCAGGAAAAATGCTAGTAATATTTGTACTTATTTTTTATGAGGCAGTTAAAAATATGTGATTTGTTTACTTATTAAAAGAAGGGAATTTTTTACCTTTTCTTTATAAGAAAAGGTGAAATAGGGAAAAAAATTACCCAAAATAACGTTTCATCCAATAAAAATAATTAAATTTAATATATTCCAAAATGACTTACCAAATATCCTTTTGGACATAATAATATTGTGGACTCCAACTCCCTTGATAAACAATTCTTTTGTTTTCGATAAATTACTTTTTTTTTAATTTTCACAATTCACTTATTAGCACGTAGCAAGCTTTACGACTTCACGCCACGCACAACAAAAACCAACTGACGAAAACATATAGTCTGATACTGATTGGAAAATAGTTTGTGTGGTTGAGTTAGTTTGGTTGAGTTAGTTTGGTTGTGGAGAGAATACAAATGAGTTAGACTATAACTGAGGCTCTAAATAGGTAATATTTAGACTAAATATAGATAATATGCTGTAAAAAATAGTCATTTTTCAACTTTTACTAAAAAAAGGTTATATTTCAACTCAAAATTAAGCTTTTTTAAAACAAAATTTACAATTCAAATAAAATTAGTAAAATATGAACCAATAAAACAAATTATTTAAAAACCAATTTGACTTAACTACCAATAAAATAAGTTTTTTTATAACCAGTTTTACATTTTTAGTAAAACTGGTAATTTATAGCCAATAAAATAATTACCAAATTTAAAAGTGTTTTTTTTTAACCTAAAAAATCAGTTATTTTAAAGCTGGTTTTGAAGTTGATAGCTAGAACTGGTAATAAATTAACCAGAAAATTGAAAAAAGTAAATAATTGGTAACTATAAACCTGATTTATGACCCAGGTTTCAAATAGGATTTTGTAAAGCCAATTTTAATCCTGGGTTATTAAAATACCTAAAAAAAGGATGCAAAATTACCTGAAACTAACTTTGGGTTTATTTCAGGGTTTGTTTTTACCGACAATTTCCCTCAGTTAAAAGATAAACTATTTCAAACCATTTTAAAACCAAGGTTATTCCAGATAAAATTAATAACCGCGGTAATTTTGCTACTGAGGTTACAAATTGTTGCTTGGGTAACAAAATTATCAAATTTGTTCATGCTTTATTTATCTCAAAAATCACAAGAAAACAGAATCAACGCTAATAGTGAAGAGTCTGATCAGGTCTTATAGTTCAAAATCATAACATCCAAATATCAATAAATAAATGACCTATTTTATTTGTACTGTCGAAATTTTTCACACAAAAGGTTTTCAATAAGAACAAATAACATTGATACGTTCATTATTTGCAAGTCCCAATTAGTTTTTGAAATTCGAGTTCCTAGTAATTTTTAAATTGTCTTCATTAAAATACAAATAATCCAATTCTATCTAAATATACCTCACTTCGTTCAAATAATAAACCAGCATATTAATATTTATTTCATTTCCTTCAATAATAATAAATTTCAAATCAAAACCATGGCAAGCAGCACACTTTCTATAGAAGAAATATCAATTTAATGATTCTTATTGTAACTTATTTCATAAAACATGATCCTTTCTAACTTCGTCCGTCTCTAATTTTGCATTGTGTTAATAAAAGAAAACCTACATAGGGTCCTATATATTTCTCCCCTAAACATGATATTCTTTTATCGAATGCAACATATAAGGGTGATGTCTCTTAAATAACAATATAAAATGTAGAACAATATAACAATAATGTGTGTACGTAGGGTACGTATAGGTCCCTAACCCAAATCAACCTTCAGAAGATACACATTACACATACACAGTATGGGTATTATGTCCTTTAATTTATTTAAAAACGTGTTTGAGTTTTTGAACTTATGTAAGACACATACCTAACAAAAGTGAAAACCTCTCTCTTCAATCGAAAATAAAAAACAAACAAATGGGTATAAATTACATTTTCAAGATACGAGTACCAACCTCTCTCGTATGTTTTATATAAGTCACATGAAATTCTAAACTTGATTTTAAATTGCAAATAAATTGCAAACAAGAATATCTATTTATTATTAAATAAAGCTATAGCATCATATATACAAGCTCTCCTCTATAACTCCCTGATGCCAACTTGACATGCATATCCGCATGACGTTATCGTCATTGATAGGAGATACCTACCTATATAAAGTTGCAAACGTCGATATTTATCCTGCTTCTTATGTTACCCGGGCAACCGCATGTATTTCTATACCTAACCTATACCATCAACATCGACATCCTTTAGCTTCTCAATGCCATTGATGCATCCCTTTACGTATACCGTATACATATGTGTATAGCGATATTCTTTATGCCTTTATAGATTCCAACTATACCTACTAAACAAAATGTCACTGCATCGTTATTAATACATCCGTTTGACTATTTCCTTTTCAGATACACTACGCGCATAAGAACAAAGCCCTGGAATATACAAAACAAGAAGAAACAGCAGTTCGTGCAAAATTCAAAGGAGAAACGATCACGTATTCCTGCACTCACCAAAGCGACAACGGCATCAACGACAACAACGACGACGAAGCCAACAACAACAATAACAACAACAACAACAACCACACTGACGACAAAGTACAAAAACGTACGAAAATATATATTGAAACAAAACAAAAAAACAACAACAACAATTACAAACACTGCAAAAATTCCGCTTTGTAAATGACGGTGAAAATTGCAAACCTCCTGACACCTCCGCCGCCGTCGTCCATTGCAACCGCAACCCTAACCACAAACGCCGACAGCCATCACTACTATCTGAAACCGTACGACCACTTTAGCAAAACAACATTTGATACCTTCTTCACAATGCCGTTCGCCAGCGCCACGTCCATAATGACAAATCGGGACCATCCCTTTAATCAGTCCACCCAATCGACACGACCCTTACTATCCGACCGGAAGCCTCCACAATTGCTTGGCAAAAAGAAATTCAACAACAATGGCCGTACGAACAACGCTCACGGTAACGGCAATGGCAACAGCTATAGCTACAGCAACATCAACGCCATCAATGGCCAACAACAGCAACAACAACGTGAGAGCGGTGTCAAAGTTCAAGGCATCAATGACTTTGACATCATATCACAGCAGTATAAGTACCTTAACAGTCATCACCTGGGCTATCCCTACGGCAGCCCCCCATCGCCCACAGCTAATTCAAGTGACTTTGTGTTCTCCGACGAAACAACAACAACAACAACAATGACCGGAAAGACGATGAATGGAGGAGGTGTTATGGCGCCTTCATTGCGACAGCCATTGTGCGAGAACGGTAGTTCACCTGCCATCACAAGGACCTACGATAGCAATTACTACTGCAACACATCGCGCTTTGAAGACGACTTCTGTTGCCGACGGAATGATCAGTTCGATAGCATACAAGTTCCCTTTGTGGTTGGCAATGGACAAATAAACAACAACAACGATATGAGGATGCAAGTAGGCGGCCATAATGGCGGAATTTCAAATAGCAGTAGCAATGGCAGCAATAGCGGACCATTCATATTCGGTGTACATCATAGAGCGCCACCAGGCGGCAGAGATTTTCTCGATAGCACAGCTGTGATAAGCGATAAGGATGCGACATACTCATTGGAAAAAGGACAGAAGTCAATGGTGAGTTGAATTTTTTGTGTTTTTTAAAGTACTCAAATATACACTCTTTGGTCTTTAATTTTATCGATTGAAAGGTACTTAAGGGGGCTATGAAAGAAAAGATTGAACTTTTATTTAAAATCCCAGGATATAATATGTTCTGTTGAGTTAAAAAGGAATATTTTGAATGAATAAAGTGGAAAAGTTTAATTTATTAAGGGATTTTGCGGTTTGTATATTATTTAATAAGATTTTTGAAATAAGGTTCCTTAGGGGTCAGGAGTCAGAAACTTACATTTATTTGTTCTATTTTTGTACATTATTAAAAAGATTAAAAATATATAAAATAAAGATGACCCTTCAAAATAACAAATTTATTTTATAATATTAAAATAAAGTCCCCACAGTCATAAAATCTCATTTTGATTAATTCCGGGTCTATGCACGCACATTCCCAAAAAGAGGATATTCTCTCAAAGATTATTCAATTATTAAAAAAAAAAACAAATTTAGGTTAGAAAAACATGAAAATGACCAAAAATTAATTGAATTTAGCAGAAAACAAAATTGAAAAAGACCTTGGGATGAGATTAAACCCATATTGGGTGATGATACTTTGAAAGGAAGGTAATAAAGTAGGTTCCTTTTGTTTAGGAAAATTTATTGACAGTGCTGAATGAATAATGATTTTGACAGCGGACAAAAGTTTATACAAAATTTATAATTTGGCGGCCAATGCTCAAATATTACTTAAAAAAGGTGTTAAAATATTCACTACTATTGCTATTGTCAAATATCCCTTGATATTTGCAACAATTTGGAACAACCTCAGCTTTAGAAACTTTTAGCAATCAGCTGATTAAATATTAAATATAGATAGTTTACAATTGAATACATTAAGAATGAGACAATATTTTTCAACATACAAGAAAATAATTAAAAATTTTAGGAAAACTAACTATGTTGCTCTACTATTCCACTTAAAGGTTTCAAGGTCATGGAAACTCTGATTAACTATCAACTCAAGAATTATTTCGAAGACTAAAAGGCTTCTTAATTACTGACCTTACGGCTTTGGTAGCAAATGTTCCACTAGTGATCTGATAGCTTATCTAATCGAACAGTGGAACAAATCTTAACATCGTTTGTAGGTGAAAGAATGATTATTGCGCTTGATATTTCAAAAGCATTTGATAGAGTTTGGAATCGGGATCTCTTACTGATTTCTTATTGCCTTCGGTTTTGAAAATATTCCTGCATTGAATTAGAAATAACCTTTCGTACCTTTCAATAGACACTTAGTATTGAATGGGTTCAAGTCTTAGAAATACAAAACTAATGCTTGTGTGCCTCAGGGCTGTGTTCTGTCTCCTACACTCTTTTTCTTTTTAACTTCCCATAGGAAGTTATTGCAATGGGTCCGATTTTTTGAATTGAAAATTTTGACATTTCTCGACGTTTCAAGGTGCCAAGAGTCGAAATAAAAGATTTTTAGAAAGATGTCTGTGCGTGCGTGTGTACGTACGTTCGTACGTCCGTACGTCCGTACGTTCGCGACGTTTTTTTCGTCGTCCATAGCTCCAGAACCAGAAGAGAAATCGACTTTAAATAAATTTTGTTATACCGATAATAAGGCAGAAAGGGCTCTCAAGAAAATTGCGTGGGTGGTTTTTTTACCATAGCAGTTTGAAAAAGGTGAACATTTTGGTTAAA
This sequence comes from Eupeodes latifasciatus, assembly GCA_920104205.1. Classification (NCBI taxonomy): domain Eukaryota; kingdom Metazoa; phylum Arthropoda; class Insecta; order Diptera; family Syrphidae; genus Eupeodes; species Eupeodes latifasciatus. The sequence goes on along the minus strand of OV049926.1, from coordinate 20,431,035 downwards.
CCTAAATATCTCATGAACCAATGATGCTAGAGCCTTGAATTAAATTTTATATAATATATTGTAACGTGATACAAAACAATTATATTTTTGGAAAAAAAACAATTAACTGTTTTTTTTATAAATAAAAAAAAACTAAAAAAAAAAATTTGTCACCTCGAAAATTTTACGACTAAAATATGATTTCATCTCCAAAACAATTTTGTGCAACGAAGCATAATGTTTTTGACATCTGATAACATTTTGAGAAAAATCGAATTGACAGTTTTTTTTATAAAAAAATAAAAACCTAAAAAAAACATTACTCAAAGTTGGTAAAAATTGAATTTCTACTTAAATATGTTCTCAAAAACTTGTGATTAAGGCTTTAAACTTATTTTATCTTATAAGAAATATTGTTTTCAACATTCTGAAAAATATTGAGAAAAATCGAATTGACAGTTTTTTTACAAAAAATAAAAACCCAAAAAACAAATTATTAAAAGTTAGTAAAAATTGATTTTCGACTCAAATATCTTTTCAAAACTTTGAGATATTGGCTTTAAACAACTTTAATCTTTAAAAAAATATTGTTGTCAACATTCAGTAAAATTGACAGTTTTTTTTACAAAAAATTATAAACCGGAAAAAATGTTTAACAAAAGTTGTTAAAAATTGATTTTCGACTCAAATATCTTTTCAAAAAGAGGCTGGGATGCGACCCACACTGATAACTTCCCATCCCGTCTGTCAGTTTGTCTTGCTTAAAAGTTTATCTATGTGTATCAATTTTTACCAAATTTACTATTTTTTGTAGATTTTAATTTTTTATGAAAAAACGGACTGTTGGATTTTTATATCGAATAATATATGAATATCGAAAACAATATTTTCTGTGAACTAAAATAAGTTTGAAGCCAATATTTGTAATTTTTGAAAAGATATTTAAGTCGAAAATCAATTTTTACCAACTTTTGTTAAATTTTTTTTTGATTTTTAATTTTTTGTACAAAAGCTGTCAATTCGATTTTTTTCAAAATTTTACTGAATGTTGACAAAAATATTTTTTGAAAGATTAAAGTAGTTTAAAGCCAATATCTCCAAGTTTTGAAAAGATATTTGAGTCAAAAATCAATTTTTACTAACTTTTAATAATTTTATTAAGGTTTTTTTTTTTTTTTTAAAACTGTCAATTAGATTTTTCTCAACATTTTTCAGAATGTTGAAAACAATATTTTTTATAAGATAAAAATAGTTTGAAGCCTTAATCTCAAGTTTTTGAAAAGATATTTGCGTCGAAATTCAATCTTTACCAACTATGAGTACATTTTTTTTAGGATTTTATTTTTTATAAATAAAACTGTCAATTAGATTTTTCTCAAAATTTTATCATATGTCAAAAACATTATTCTTCGTTGCACAAAATTGTTTTGGAAATGAAATCATATTTTGGTCGTAAAATTTTCGAGGTGACAAATTTTTTTTCAGTTTTTTTGATTTATAAAAAAAACCGTTAATTGGATTTTTTTCCAAAAATATAATTGTTTTGTATTACGTTACAATATAAATTAAAAAATTTAATTCAAGTCTCTAGTATCATTGGTTCATGAGATATTTAGGTTTAACCAAAATGTTCACCTTTTTTAAACTGCTATGGTAAAAAAAACCACCCACGAAATTTTCTTGAGAGCCCTTTCTGCCTAATTATCTGTATAACAAAATTTATTTGAAGTCGATATCTCTTCTGGTTCTTGAGCTATGGAGGACGAAAAAAACGTCGCGAACGTACAGACGTACGGACCTACGTACGTACGAACGTACGTACACACGCACGCACAGACATCTTTCTAAAAATCTTTTATTTCGACTCTAGGGACCTTGAAACGTCGAGAAATGTCAAAATTTTTAGTTTGACAAATCGGACCCATTACAATAACTTTCTATGGGAAGTTAAAAATAATAATAAATTGAGACAATAGCTTCTTACTAGTTTAAACTTATAAAAAATATTGTTTTCAACATTAGGTAACCTTTTGTAAAACTTGTAAAAATTTACTTTCGAATTAAATAGCTTTTCAAAAATTAAAAAATATTGGCTTTAGACTTATTTTATTTTACAGAAATTATTGTTTTCGATATTCTGTAAATTTTTTTATAAAAATCCAACAGTCCGTTTTTTCATAAAAAAATAAAATCTACAAAAAATAGTAAATTTGCGGTAAAAATTGATACATACAGACAAACTTTTAAGCAAGACAAATCGACAGACGGGATGGGAAGTTATCAGTGTGGGTCGCATCCCAGCCTGTTTTTGGTCTAGTTTTGATACGTTTGAGTTAAACCTTCATTTTTTAGTTTATGATTAGAAAATAAAATAAATCTTAATAAAAAAACAGTAGTCTAGATAAAATTTCGTTACACCCTTTTTTTTTTGAAAAGTGCTCTAATAATTTTGATTAACTTTTACAACTTGAATTTTTGTGTCAATGATAAAACCAACGAAATAAGTTTATTGAAATTTAGAAGGAATTTTACAATATTTTTAGAAAAATAACTTTAAAATGTTTGAATCATGTATATAAAATCTAAAAGTTTAGTCTCATGAGGAAAACAATTTCTAGAAAATTGTTTTAGAGCTAATTTCTTACTGCCACGCCAACTTTTACCAATTTCGGATGTCGTCGAAACCACTACTTTGATGAACGAAATAATATTAGAAGTATAGCATTGTAAGTGTAACCAACTGAATTACCTGTGTAGCAGTTCCCGAAACCAAATTTCGTTTCAAATTTCAAAATTTACTATGTATTTTAAGCTTTCCTACATTACCAGTGATATATTTTTCTTGGTGTTCGATTTTATATTTTCCAACCAGTTGTATTTCGATGTTTGTGTTTCATGTAAACTTCCAATTATTGCTTTAAACAATAATAAGACAATAAAATTCCCTACAATTATTAATACAAAATTACTATGCTTAAGTTAAATCTGGAAACAATAATTACTCTGTTTCAAATTAAATGAGTCAATTTTAATGGCTCCTATTTGTAAAAAGAATAATAAAAACAACAACAAATTCTTCAATCAGATTGACGTGATTCAGCTTTTCATTGTTTTGACATTTTAACTAAGTTTTGACTCATTTTAAAAAGATCGTAGCTTCATTAAAGTTTTGTTTTTATATTCTTACCTGATTTTATTTTTAACATGACTCATAACAAAAACGCTGCCTTGAAAGCTCGTGTTTTTAATTATGTGTCAATGACTTTTCGTATTACTTTATATTTCAGTTACTTTAAATGGAAATTGTACTTTTATAATTGCATTTTAGGTCGCTGTAAATCAAACCTATCCCACAACGAAATTATATACAAACGAGTAATGGGTTAATTTTTTTAAAGGTTGCCTTTCCGAACTTATATTAGGCACGTTCTTTTTTTAATAAATCACTTAGACACTTCAAAATCATGTTAACCTTGATTTAATATTCTCTCAAATCCTTATCCAATATACAAGAAAACAAAATTCAACTAAAATAAAAACCTTACAGCACACAACCAACGTCCGTCTCCCTCAAATAATAATGTTGATGTTGACCCTTTTCAAAGTGGATATAATGTTCCCATATATCCTTTTATCGTCGGTGTATAGGCTAGGTATAGGTACATATCCTTTTTCCTTGCTTTCATGTGATTAATGTCGAAGTTTGATTCACGTTTCATATATCAAACTTAACCAGATAAATGTCATCTTATAAACCTACCCTATACACAACACACATACTAATATAATCATCCTTTATAATGTCGTAAACACGCACCAGAGGATACAGAGGATACATCAAGGATACGAAATACGGATCTGGATCCGGATCCGGATTCATCACCATAAGTGCTACATGATGCTTTGAGTTAAACCCTTCCTTATAGAAATACGGTATATCTAATCCATGTAATTAACCATAATGTCGTGCAATTCATTTCCTTCGGTAAAAAGAAGTAAGCCCTCAATATAACCAACCGAAGAGAAAAGGTATCAAAATCAACGGACTCTCCATCACTTCTGGGATACAAAGTCAAGGAAGAAAAAAATATCACCCCCAACACGTCTTCCATAAAGAAAACACATCCGCTTTTACTTTATATATACATAAGGAAAATTTCTTCCCGAATGAAAAACCCTTTTTTAGCGGTTGCTGCTCCTTGCAGTGGCTCCTTTTCAAGTTTTCCGATGGTGTAAAAGGATTCGTCATCCAGCTTGCAAACACAAGAACGAAAAAAATATTTAAAATTTGTTGCAAAATCTCCAACTAAGTATATTACACGTTGATGGGGCCAAAATCTTCCTTCAACAATCTCATCTTGTGGCATATCCTTACTCTTGCATCCTTGCTCTTGCACCCTTGCTGAAATCTTGATGACTTTTTAGGTTAGACGCTTCCTTGCTTTTCATTACAGTTCTTGTGGGATTTTTTTTTTTTTTTCTTAGAATAAGGATACGAGTATTCAGCAGAGGCAAAACGCTAATTGCTGAGACTTTAATTCATCATTAGTCCTAATGCTGGCGCACATGGTAGGTTAGCGTAGATATTTAGGTACGATATGGCATGGCTTGGAAATTATAGGGTTTATACGTATCGTCGCGTCGTCGCATAGTCGCTGCTCGTCACGCTAAACCAACAACGTAACCATCGTGGCATTAAACGCGTTGGGTTAGAAAACTTGTATACCAACAAAAAATAAAAAAGAAACAAAGAAATATTTTCAAAAAACTTCTTAAACTCTTAAAAATGTGGAACATAAATTAAAAACGACTCAATGCAAATTAAACACGAGATTTTATAATCCAACATTTCCAACAATCTTTTGATTTTATATAACGATATGCTATGGAAGGGAACTTTTTCGTGCAGAAATTTTTGGCTTCTTAATTTGTCTAAGGATAAGAGAGAGTATTAAAGTAAAGGTATACGAGTATAACTACTATGAATGTAAAAGACCACTTAAGAGAGAGAGTACAATGTGTAATTGGGATGATTTTATCAAGGAATCACACGTAGGAATAATAAAAAATAGGGATAAATGTTATGTACACCAATCCGTACTTGTATAGCTATAAAAAGAATGTTGTAGTAAAAACTTGAATGGTTTTTGTGTTGAGATTTTATTTTTGATGTTGTCGTGCCTGAGGTTTGAATGTCTGCTTAACTTAAAGTAATTAATTTGTTTCCGTAAAATCAGAGAAAATAAATTTTATAGGTTTTCAAAAACCAGGTCCCACAAAGTAGCTCAATTAATTTTACCAAAATTATTTTAATACTGAAAATTTGACAGTTTTAGCAATTATTTTGTAACCGGGATTATTTACAAGCCCGGGATATTTAATATATGGAGACGCTCACGAGAAGGGGGTAAGATCAAAGGATTTTCCCATATATGTGTACATAAAACCATTAGGTCAGACTAAGGGTTAGATAATTCGTTAGACTATCTTTTAACAAAACCTAGTGTAGAGTTGGCCTCATGAAATATTTTATCAATGTGAAGTAGAAATTTCAATTTGTACTTATTTACTTAAGGTGGCATTACAGTCCGGGACGGACCTGGGCTTCAACCAAAATGCGTCTCCAGACAGCTTGGTCCCGAGCTAGATGTCTTAAGTTGGTTCAGGTCCTTGCCCACCTGCGTGCGCCACCTGAGACGCGGTCTTTGCTCTACATGAGCCAGCCATCTAAGTCTTTGAACTTTTACCCTTTTAACCAGGTCAGTGTCGATGTACAGACCGTAAAATTTCAATTTACGGTCACATATAAGCTCCCATACAGGTCGGGATCATTATATGAAAATAGCAATGACATGGAGTTGTTTTAATGCGTTTTCATGAAATGGTTATTGTCTGGCATTTGGTAATGTCGAGTTTTAGGCAATTCTTGCTACACTAGGTTGAGAAATTGTCTAAAGCTGCTAAGAGAAGAGATATGTCTTTATAAGCTGCAATGATTTTGAAAAAATATAGCTTAAAGGGATATTTGACAATGTTGTTAATTTTAACAACGAAGAGTTGAGGGCTTATATGACTACCTTGTGGGACACCATAAGTGACTAGAATAAGATTGGAACGTGCAGATCTAAATTGGTCATTCATAATATTCATGATTTTCAAGGTAAGAAGAGGTTCAAAGCCTAAAAATTAGAGTTTGAAGGCTATAAGACTATGATAAATTTTGTCAAACTCTTTGCCGAAGTCAGTGGAGTCATTATTAACTTCATTCCTGCTTTCTGAGGCTTTGAAAATAAATGAAGCGAACTCTAAGAGGTTTGTAGTAGTTTGTAGATCTATTTTTTAAGAAACTGTGCTGTGTTGGGGTGATACGAGATCTGCAACAGAAGTAAAGAATTTCACATAGAATCAATTCAAATGTTTTTAAGATGTGAACAATTTTGGCAAGTGTTCGAAAGTTTTCCACCTCCCCCTGCGGACTCTTTTTGTTAATTGGTGATGTTCTCCCTATTTATGAAAACATTCCTTGAGATAAGGATAAATGACAAATTTTTGATAGAGGAGTTGAAAGACAAGAGAAACATTGTTTTTAGCAAAATAGCAGGAAAACTGTCAAGGCCCGTATTGAGCTCATTATTAAGTTGAGAAATTAACTTTTCAATACGTGTTTTCGGTAAATACTAAAAATATGACCGATTTGGTGTAAAAGAATTTTTAAAAATATAATGCAAAGTAATTAGCTATAGTTTAATATCATTGGAAGTTTCATTATTAAAGGACAATTAGGCTGGGTACTCATTTCACTTTATTTTATGATTAACGAACTGAAAGAAGGATTTGAGATCGTTAATAAGGTAAGCCTAAGTTTTATGTAAATATTCTTGGTAGAGAGAATTGTATAGATCGTTAAAATGAACAAGCACCAAAGTACTTAAAGTAGTCAGTTGGAAATTCAGAGCGTATAAAAATTTTCCACAGTTTGTTCCTTTGGTTACGAGGCTATCAAAGTCTACGATTATACCAAAAAGGGACTGATGGAAAAGACTATACGTGCGTCGGTAGGAAGGAAGCAATTGGAAGATAGTAATATTAAGATCAGTATTATATTTCTAGCCCTATTTTGTACTGTACAAGATATGCACAATACATAGAAACTGAATCAAGTATAACAGTTTTTCAAAAAGTTCTGCATTTAATGTAAGAAATTGAGATGTGACAATTAGTTCCAGATAGTACATAAAATACCGTATTAGCGAGGTTTTATCGAATACTTACATTCGGATCCTTATTGCAGGAACGATTTTAAATTGAATAAAAGAGGCTGGGATGCGACCCACACTGATAACTTCCCATCCCGTCTATCGATTTGTCTTGCTTAAAAGTTTGTCTAAATGTATCAATTCTTACCAAATTTGCGATCTATTTTTTGTAGATTTTATTTTTTTTATGAAAAAACGGACTGTTGGGTTTTTATAAAAAAATTATTGAATATAAAAAACAATATTTTCCGTGAAATAAAATAAGTTTGAAGCCAATATTTTTAATTTTTGAAAAGCTATTTGAGCCGAAAATCAATTTTTACCAACTTTTATTAATTTTTTTGTTTAGGTTTTTATTTTTTGTAAAAAAAAACTGTCAATTCGATTTTTCTCAAAATTTTTCCTAATGTTGAAAACAATATTTCGTATAAGTTAAAATTAGTTAGAAGCCATAATCTCAAATTTTTGAAAAGATATTTGAGTCAAAAATCAATTTTTACCAACTTTTGTTAAATTTTTTTTTCGGTTTTTAATTTTTTGTAAAAAAACTGTCAATTCTATTTTTTTCAAAATTTTACTGAATGTTGAAACCAATATTTTTTGAAAGATAAAAGTAGTTTAAAGCCAATATCTCAAAGTCTTGAAAAGATATTTGAGTCAAAACTCAATTCTTACCAACTTTTTTTTTATTTTTTTTAGGTTATTATTTTTTGTAAAAAAACTGTCAATTCGATTTTTCTCAAAATTTTATCAGATGTCAAAAACATTATTCTTCGTTGCACAAAAATTGTTTTGGAGATGAAATCATATTTTAGTCGTAAAATTTTCGAAGTGACAAATTTTTTTTTTCAGTTTTTTTGATTTATAAAAAAAACCGTTAATTGAATTTTTTTCCAAAAATATAATTGTTTTGTATCACGTTACAATATATAACATAAAATTTAATTCAAGTCTCTGGCGTCATTGGTTCATGAGATATTTAGGGTTAACCAAAATTTTCACCTTTTTTTTAAACTGCTATGGTAAAAAAACCACCCACGCAATTTTCTTGAGAGCCCTTTCTGCATCTTTCTGCCTTATTATCTGTATAACAAAATTTATTTGAAGTCAATATCTCTTCTGGTTCTTGAGCTATGGACGACGAAAAAAACGTCGCGAACGTACGGACGTACGGACGTACGTACACACGCACGCACAGACATCTTTCTAAAAAACTTTTATTTCGACTCTAGGGACCTTGAAACGTCGAGAAATGTCAAAATTTTCAATTTGACAAATCGGACCCATTACAATAACTTCCTATGGGAAGTTAATAAACGTAACGTCAACCTGAAGCAAGATGTGTATTTTAAAATACCATCTGGACTATCCAAAACTGTACAAATCGCACTCTTAGATGAAAATGACCTACCTTTAACGCAATACTGATTCGGTCTCTTTCACATATGTAAGTACTTAGGTAAATAGTGCAATTAACTAATGTGACAGATGTTTAGACTTTACCTTTTTTGCTTAATAACTTTTTATTCGACACTCTCCGGATATTTTTTCCATCAACATTTGTTTTAAAAATTTGAATATCTGAGGTATTCACATACTCCAAGCAGTAATATAGAGCATTTTTACATAATTCCCCAGAGCTTAAAGCTAATCCGATAAACCTCGTCGTCTGTTTTCCAACACCAAATTGTCTAAAAACTGTCCCTACAAAAGTGACATAGATAAAATACATTCAGCACACGTTCACTGCAAATGCACTCTCACATTAATATGCCAACGATTCTAATTCACCAATTCATCAAAAATGACTAATTCTGTTCTTAAAAAAAAAAAATAAACTAAAATCCAAATAGCGTGCAGAGCTTTCCATTTTTGAACACACAATTGGCATTATAATGTCACAATGTATCCAGATAAATCTTACTCTATTTAGGGGGCACAAGAGAGAATCACAATCCTCTTATATGAACATATAGTACGATCCTATACGTCCCACAACACCAAAATGGAAACGACTAATCTCTGAAATATTCAATCTCTCCCGCTTAACAAACAATAATAATAAAAACACAAAACAAACCTATGGTATTCCCTTAAAATAAAAACAAAAATAATATACACAAAATTTTACAAAAAAAAAAAAAACAGAATCGCAAAACCACGTCACTTTTACAAGTGTTGCCATAAATTTAAAGCAAAAAATGTGTCTTTCAGGCAAACCTATATACGCTCTGATGTATACTATGTACATAGGTTCGTATAAATGGTTATATCTGTGGATTTTCTTCTTTAAACAAAAAAAAAGGAACTGAAAACACACAAAGATACATATACATATAAACGTAGGTCATAGATACTAAAAGTACACACACACACATATACCTATTTGTGCGATACAGCTCAAAGATTTATTACAATATTCGCTATGCTATTACTGTGGAACATATGCTGGCGAAACTATACCAAACCACTTGCAGATGCTCAGTTTCGAAGGGGTAGGGAGGGGGTTTGGGAGGGCGAGGTTAAGGTTCAGGCTATATAGCTCTCGAAACACCACCTCACCACAACTCTAAACATATTGCACTATTTGGCCATAAAGGCTCATACCCATAGCAGGCAACACGCGGTGAAAGATTGACTTTTTCAAAGCTTTTCACCTGGCGCTACCGGCTATAACCCAGCATCCATAACAACAAGAGCGGGTAACACCCAAAAAACCAAGTTAGAAAAAACAATATCCAAGGAGCACCTCTACCACAGCGTAGATACCTTACCTACAAAAAATAACTAGTTAGCGAAAGAAGAAACAGAATCGCGAATATGCATATTTCTTTTTATTTGTGTTTGTTGCATCGTTCCATTGTTTTGCGTTGTTAACTTGCTGCGAACAAAATAAACAGACTACCTTGAACAGGGTTGTTATAGTATACTTCTTTTTTACAAAAATGGCTTAAATTAAGGGAGTCATATGGTTGGAAACATTTGGATCGAACACGATGGATTCCAAAATAATTTTAAAGAAAAAAAGTACGTATACGCCATAGTGAACCTTTATTGAATTTATTTCAAAAAGGTGTCACAAATTGTACGAATCATTTGATTTTGAATTGGATTTGGTTCTTCAACTTTAAAAAGGTGTAGTGACGCATAAATAAGGAAGCAATTTATTATAACAACCCTGAATCCTGCCACCATCAGTTTTAGCGCAATACTAAAAAAAACTGACATCATTCATACGCTCTAGTTGGGTGGTGTGTTGCTCTGTCGTCTTTCCGATGATGGGTTTGCTAAAAAAGCAGTTCAGTTGTTATACATAGTTCTAGTTAAAGTATCTGCTCTGATATGGTGGCCTTAGGGAGAGCGACTACATATACCTCCGCTGCTACTGCTACTGCTGCTGCCGGATTGTATCTGGCACACGTTGTTTTGTATAATTGTATGTTCCAAAACAACATACTACCGCTGTTGCTGGTACTGCTGCTGCTGCTGCCGCTGAGGCCACATGACAACAATCTACTATCATAGATACATCAACTTCAGCGACTGCAAGTATCTTTTACTTTATGGCTCCACCAACCAAACCAACCAACCAACCGTTTGCAGCCATATTTTTTATAATTTGTTTTTGTTTTGGTATGCTCTAAAAAATTTACGATCGCATATATGTAGTCAAAAGAATAAGAGAGAGAGGTGTGGTGCGGTGTGAGGGAAGGTACGTCATAGCCGCACTAACCCCATTTCCGAAGAGTGTCTGTACTACCTTCTATATTCTGCATATCGAGTTCCCTCAGAGCACTATAAGAGAGGGTCATTCAGCCGCTAGATTCATATAGAAAAGATACACCCAACTCCTGGCTTAAAGCAGTAGATATCTTATGCATATAATATTGTGGAGCGTGAGTACCCCTCTTCTACATATGTGCGCGATGAAACCACAGAAATTCAATAATGAAATAAAGTGGAGCTGGAAAGTACGATGTATAAAACATATGCACACATAAGGAACAACAAAAACATCAACTGTTTTATCTTCACTTATGTGTCAGTGCAATAAATAAATTTTTGATAAATCCTGATCGCGCGCCCTCACACATCCTTTATTCAATGCACACATCGAACCCGTCAGTATGACAATAAATGACAACAGGAGACCCCTTTTGAGTGCTCTGGTCGCAGTTTGCAGATAGATATCCTGATGGAGTTAAACAAAAAAACTGTCAAATTAAACTGAAAATCCTGTAATTCTTTTTATCGGATTATGCGCGTCTGACTTTGATTCGATTCCGGATCATATGTGAATTTATTATAAAGTTCACAAAACATAAATATATGGTTGTGCCTGTTGGGTGTCGTGGTGATTGTTAAAACCCCCACAACCTTGTTGATTCGATTTAATGGAAGGTGACTGATTTTTAAATTCAGACATAGTGGGAGGATATTTTTGAAATATGAAGAAAAAATAGTTTGAATTTTGAAAAATGTTGACCTGTATCAGTTTTAAAATAAACTATTCATAAAAACAGAGTTATTTTTTTATACCGTAAGTTCGGGATAATATTTTTCGTTCTCCATATTTCAAGAACCAGTAGAATATCGACTTCAAATAATTTGTTTGTACAGATAATAAAATCAAAAGATGCAGAAAAGGCTTTAACAAAAATTGAATAGGTGGACGCAAGCGACTTCACTTAAATTGTATGTTATAAAATGTGACGTGGTTTTTGTTTTTAAATAACTATAATCTATAAAAATCAATTAACTTGTTTTTTTATAAAACAAAAAATCTCGAATATCTTACGTACAACAAATGATATTAATACTAGAAGAATAATCTTTAAAGATATTGTGCTCAGGCAAAGATTGAAAAAAAAAAATAAAAAACGGTTTTCTTAAAAATAAAAGCCTAAAAAAACACTACTTAAAGTTGGTAAAAATTGATTTTCAACTTGAAAATCTTGGCAAAAATTAAAGATATTGCCTCAAACTGATTTTTTCTTATGAAAAATATTGTTTTTAAAATTTATTAAAGTTTTTCAAAAAAAAAGAAACGTCAATTTTTTTGTAAAAAAAACTAAGAATCTGTTAAAAACACTACTCATAATTATTAAAATCCAATGTTCGTTGCGAATATATCAGAAAGAGTTGAAGGTATTGACTTCAAATTTCTTCATTTCATGCAAAATGTTGCTGTAACCGTAAGATATTGTGCTTAGAAAATCCATCCGTATTTTTGTATGAGAAATAAAAGCTTTAAAAAAATTGAAAAAAGAGGCTGGGATGCGACCCACACTGATAACTTCTCATCCCATCTGTCGATTTGTCTTGCTTAAAAGTTGTTCGATGTGTACCAATTTTTACCAAATTTGCGTACTATTTTTTGTAGATTTTATTTTTTTATGAAAAAACGGACTGTTGGATTTTTATAAAAAAATGACTTAATATTGAAAACAATATTTTCTGTGAAATAAAATAAGTTTGAAGCCATTATTTTTAATTTTTGAAAAGCTATTTGAATCAAAAGTAAATTTTTACCAAGTTTTCGTATTGTTTTTTTTTTTTAGGTTTTTATTTTTTGTAAAAAAAACTGTCAATTCGATTTTTTTCAAAATTTTGTCGATTATTGAAAACATTATTTCTTATAAGATAAAATTGGTTTGAAGCCAATGTCTCAAATTTTTGAAAAAATATTTACGTCGAAAAACAATTTTTACCAACTTTTATAATTTTTTTTTTAGGTTTTTATTTTTTGTAAAAAAACTGTCCGTTCGATTTTTCTCAAAATGTTTCCTAATGTTGAAAAAAATATTTCTTATAAGTTTAAAGTAGTTAGAAGCTATTATCTCAAATTTTTGAAAAGATATTTGACTCGAAAATCAATTTATACCAACTTTTGTTAATTTTTTTTCGGTTTTTAATTTTTTGTAAAAAAACTGTCAATTTGATTTTTTTCAAAATTTTACTGAATGTTGCAAACAATATTTTTTGAAAGGTAAAAGTAGTTTAATGCCAATTACTCAAAGTTTTGAAAAGATATTTGAGTCGAAAATCAATTTTTACCAACTTTTATTTTTTTTTTTTTGGGTTTAAATTTTTTGTAAAAAAAACTGTCAATTCGATTTTTCTCAAGATTTTTCAGAATGTTGAAAACAATATTTCTTATAAGATTAAATAAGTTTGAAGCCTTAATCTCAAGTTTTTGAAAAGATATTTGAGTCGAAATTCAATTTTTACCAACTTTGAGTACTATAGTAATACATTTTTTATAAAAAAAAATTTCAATTAGATTTTTCTCAAAATTTTACCAGATGTTAAAAACGTTATTCTTCTTTTGTTCAGTTTTTTTGATTTAAACAAAAAAAAGTTAATTGGATTTTTTTCCAAAAGTATACTTCTTTTGTATCACGTTACAATATATAATTTAAAATTTAATTCAAGTCTCTAGCGTCATTGGTTCATGAGATATTTAGGGTTAACCAAAATGTTCACCTTTTGTTTAAACTGCTATGGTAAAAAAACCACCCACGAAATTTTCTTGAGAGCGCTTTCTGCATCTTTCTGCCTTACAAAATTTATTTGAAGTCGATATCTCTTGCGGTTCTTGAGCTATGGAAGACGAAAAAAACGTCGCGAACGTATGGACGCGACGTACGGACGTATGGACATACGGACATACGGACGTACGGAGATACGGACGTACGGACGTACGAACGTACGTACATAAGCACGCACAGACATCTTTTTAAAAATCTTTTATTTCGACTCTAGGGACCTTGAAACGTCGAGAAATGTCAAAATTTTCAATTTGACAAATCGGACCCATTACAATAACTTTCTATGGGAAGTTAAAAATAGGAGTAGGAATTTAAACCAAACTTATTTTATCATATGCAAAATACTTTTGCTAACTTTGATTTAATTTTTTAGACGAATTCAATCGAAAACATTTTTCAAAATACACGAAAACTTACAAAACTAAAAAAAAAAACTGATAAGAAATGGTTTACGACACAAGTATTATGAGAACAAACACACATATTGACTTCAAATTTTGTATCTCAGGCAAAATGTTGTTAAAATTTAAAAAAAATCAGTTGGGATGATAGCTACCTATCCGTGTGTTTCGAAACCCAGCCTCTGTTAAATTTTTCTTCGAAAATGGTTACAAAGTTTAAAATTAATTTCTTATATATAAAATGTATCAATTTAAAAAAAAATTCTTGTATGCAGTTCATTAGTACTTATAGATATATGGTTTTTGTTAAAAGAAATGTTTACCCGTTTTGGAGATATAGAATTACAAAAAAAAATGTTTAATATTTTTAAAAATTGAAAAATACAATTTCTACATTTTTGATCAGAAAATATTACTAAGTCAATTAAAAAAATATTCATTTAAACCTATCCATTAGTTCCTGTACAAATTAGAGAAAAACAACGGGTCTTTTGAAGCAGTACACAAATATATTTTTGAAAGAAGCTTCTTCAAGAAAACAAAATCTAGAAAATATTTTATAAAAATCTTCTGGTCGTTTTTGAGAAAATTCGAATTATCGATTTATAGCCGTATTTTATTGGTAAATTATTAGCTAGTGCAGTAATGCAAAGTGTGAATAGAACATATGTTCACTATTATATGCACTCTTATTTTAAATCTCCAAGTTGGTGTCTGTGCAATTATTCTTATGTCAAAATCAGCTGTCAACCAGTTTTAAAAATACGTACTCAAGTCATGTGTTGAAAAAGTATTGTTGTTTTTAAGTAAAGTTGAATAAGAGTTCAAGTTAATGTGTATATGCAGGTCCAGTCAGAATAGAGTTGAGTATGAATTGAAAGATTCAAATGACATAAGAGTGCCTGTCCACATTAAATTTTTAATGTTAGGTGCAAGCAGTGAGACAGGTTGATTATATGTCAGTGAAAAAGAGAGAGATGGGTAGATTACACCCCAAATGAAAACAATATTCTTGGATTCAAAATGAAAGATTTTGTATTGTATGAGTGAAAGATAGATAGATTTCAAGGGTGTGAGATAGGGATGTGCAGATTAATTTTCTCTTCATCGTATGGACACAACGAACATAATAAAACCCAGCATTAAAAATCCAATGTAGACAGGCATTAAAAGCCAAAAGAAGGGTGTGAGGGGAGATTTTTTCCTTCCCGTAAGCCCGTCTTGCCTCCAAGCTCCCAGTTGCTGGCAACTCAGTTTTCCTGGGTGAAAAGGGACAAATCAACGCGAAACATTCAGCGCCACAATTAAACTTTCTCTTCTCAAAATAAACTTACACTGCGATAACTGACGCGAAGCGAATCAGGGCGAATCATTCACAATGATAACAAAAATGACAAATAAACAATGCCGCGTCGGCGAATATGCCACTTTCGCGTTGGTTTGGGAGAGCCTTTAAACCCGACCAATGACGAAAGTTTTGTTTTCGCATCAAATGTTTCGCTTTGGTTTTGGGCGAGTCCTAACATACATCACACGTCAATAAATTTAGAGATAGCACTGTGATTATTGATGATTTTTGGGTGATGTCAAGTAGTCAACGCATTGAATATTTACGTTGACAGTCTAATCGTAGATTAATATTTCAAACCAATTTATTTTTATTCTAGTGAAAACAGAGCACAAGAAAAATACGAACGCATCCTTAAATAATAAAATCCTGCCAACCTTTAAGTAAAAAATATTTCTGGAACTGGATGAAGTGTCATTCCAAAACTTTATCTTTATTTATATGCACTATTTTTACTGCCTTATTTATCCGCACTATTTCTTTGCTGTTGTTTAGTGTGTAAGATTTTGCTGCGCTGCGTATAAATTTACCAATAAAAAAATGCCTTATGTATGTTGTTTTTGTTCTTTCAAAATTAAAAAAAAAAAACACTTAACGTGAATGTGCCCAAAACCTTAATTTGTTTGAATCAACTCAACAATTTAGTCTACAGAGATAGATATACTTTTGTCGACTTCTCTACCAACATAATGTCATGTTTGATTAAAATCTCGAGATTAAATTTTTGTACGAATGCAATACTTGCCTTTTAATTTAATTTTTTTTTAATTTTATTACTTTGCTCCAAAATGACATGACTCCATGGGGAGTGTTAAGGACGTAAAAATGAAACTTCCCACCAAAATTTAGCTTTTTTTTTGAGTGAATATTTATTTTCCCTGGACTATTATTTTTTGTAGTATTTTTAAAAAAATGTTTGAAGGTGTGCGTCGTTCGACTGTTAGGCCTCTTTCACACATGACGATTTTCTCCGTACGGAAAAAAAACGTACACGGCCGAAGTATATCTCAGTCATTGAGACGGATGTTTTAAATCGTCCGTACGGAAAAAACCCGTCTCCGTCCAGTGTGAAAGCTTTAGTTAATTTTATTAGTTTACTATCCATGACTCACGGATAAAAACCGTACGGATTTTAATCGTACGGACGAAACCGTCTCGTGTGAAAGAGGCCTTAAGCAATTCATTATCTTAAACGGCAAAGATTTAAATAATATTATGACACCTCAAATGACAGCTGAGTCTGACAGGTGTCAAAAGAAATCACTGCCAACTTGAAACCATTAAATGAATGATCGTATATTATGACTTATTGAAAATTATATAGTATTTGGCGTTGGTTTCCTTTTGAAATGTCACTTAGGAGTTACTAAGGGTTGCTATTTTTTAAATCTTAATTTTCAAGATAATATTTCTTTGAATTGACATCAAAATCACCATTTTTATTGGAATTTGTACCTATTTTAAACATTATTTTTAGTTCAAGTAAGAATTTAAGAATTTCACAAACGAACAATACTTAATATAAAATCAGTATACATTTCGAGTTTTTATTTTAATTAGTTTAATTAGTTTTTAATAAATCCAGCTGTGAGCGTAATTTGTTCCAATATACCTTGGCCTAAAAATATCTCACATATTTTTGTCATCAAAAAGTATATATCACTGCATTTATTTATTTTTGTTGATATCTCCAAAATGTTGCTACCTCCAAAGGTATACTCTATACTGAACTCATACTCTGCTCACACATTCGTGATGTTGAAAATATGAAAAAAAAAAACAAACCAAAATGAAATAAAATAAAAATACAAAATTTTGCATCTATATAGAAAGAGGATAAAAATTCATATAAATCTACTTCCCTTTTCAGTGGCTTTATGATTTATAGGATATTTTTATTTGTTCCTCCCGCTCTGTGCAGGATCGATACGAGCTGGTATACCTTTTCAAATATGTACTATACCTATGTTAAAATAAGTCATGGTTTCTGCTGTATTTTTGATAAACTATTACTGTAAAAAAGTATACATATTCTTGTTGAATATAAAATGTTCAGATTTTTTTAATATCAGTTGTGTTATCAAAAATAAAGGTAAATAAACTATACACGAAAATATTCTGAGTTTATTTTTTTTAAATTAATTAATTTCTTTGAAATACATTTTTTAGAAATAGAAACATTATTAATTTGTTTTTAATAAAATATCCGATTCATTTACTTTGTTAAAATTATTATTCAATGGTTTTGTGTTTCTAAAATCCAATTAAATACTAACGAGTCCCTTTGTACCTGTAATCTAGACATTGTTTTTTTTTAGAATTATTTGATGAAAAATATTTTGAGATAATAAAAAATGATATTTAATATTTACTATGTTGAGAAACTAACTAGGTTTATAGCATTTTTTAATTCGTTATGATTTAAAATGACTTCATAATATTTCCAAAAACAATTTTAAAGAGTTTTTCATCTGAAGTTTCATTTTCAATAGCTTTGGAATTTGACAATTAAAAACTACGCTCTTACTAAAAATGGAACGTTTATCTTCAGCAAACCATTAAAAGTGTCAAAATTTACTACATGAATGGTCAAAACTACGGGCTGAAGCAGCGATATTCTCCATTTGTTCTTAACCTACGTACTTGGTTTCCATTTTAAAAATCATTAACTTGTTGTTGAAAGTTGAAAAAGTAAAATTTGTGTACCGGTTTCCACGATGACTCAAACTGTATAAGACTGTTAACAGTCAAACTTTGCAAGTCTAATACAAACATTTTACTTTTCAGGAAAGCTAATGATTTTTAAAATGGAAACCAAGTACGTAGGTTAAGAACAAATGGAGAATATCTTTGCTTTAGCCCAGCGGTCAGCAACAGGCGGAAGGGCGGAAAGGTCAAACGGCGGACCGCGAAACCACGAAAGGTCAAACTTAGCCATACTACCGATTCTATTTAATAACATACTCGTATGTATGTAAATTTAAACAAAATTAAAAATGCTTAACTAACTTACAAGCAAGTGCGTTTGCAAACTACTTTACGCAGTTTTAAATTGCTAAGGAAGTATTCACAGACAAATAAATCAAATTGAAATACAAAATTTAAACAATCGCTTTTGTAAGTTTGTAAGTAAAATTCTCTCTGCTGTCGAATCGGTTGTCACTCTTACTGTGAGATCTAATTACCAAGATTTCGTTCGGGGTTGGGGTCAAAATTCTGCCGGGGTCAAAATTCTTTTTTCTAAATTCTGCTTTTCAAAATTCTGCTATCAAAATTCTGCTTTTCAGAATTCTGTTTTTCAAAATTCTGCTTTTCAAAATTCTGTTTTACAAAATTCTGGAAATAATAAAAATAAGGTTTGGAAAATGTTAAAAAGCGCGCGCTGAGCGTGCAAAAAATGGGGAGAGAATATAAAAGAAGAGAAAAATTATATTGAAAAACAAACAAATAAAGAGAATAATTAAAAAGATAACAGATCTCAGCCATGTAGGTTATCTAAAACGTATTGCTAAGAATATTAATCTCTCCACTTTAACGTAATTTGCTTTTCGTTTTTTAATTGTTGTTATTATTTTTTGTTTACATTTTGTTTTTGTTGTTGTTATTTTTGCTCTATTTTCAGTTATTGTTTATAATTATTAAAAGACGAAATTTTGATTTTTTTGTTTGTTAAAATTGAAACAAAAACCATGTTAAATTGACTTTTCCGTTAATAAATTAATATACTATTAAAAAAAGCAGAATTAGCAAAATTTTTTTTTAATATAAATTTCCAGAATTTTGAAAAGCAGAATTTTGTAAACCAGACAAAAAAAAAGCAGAGTTTTCGTTAAAAAAGCAGAATTCTGAAAAGCAGAATTTTGAAGCCAGAATTTTGACCCGATCCCTTTCGTTCGATATCGATTCTTTTATAATTGTTTGTGTTTAAAAACGTTTTGTACCAATAATATTGATCCTAAAAAGCGAAAAGTGGACAGTGAAAATAGGAAGTTTCTGACCGAGTGGACTTAACAATATTGTGTTACGCTGCCTGATGATAAGCCTCTGGCGGTTTCAGTATGCCTCATATGCAATAAAACTGTTGCTATTGTTCAAAGTGCCAATTTAAAGCGACAATACGAAACAACTCATCAGCAATTCCACACAAATTTCCCTCTTGGCAGTGAAGCTCGTAAAGAAAAACTGAAGGCATATTTAACTTCTTACAAGAAAATCACGAACTTATTAGTTCGTTGCATGAGTGATCAGGAAAAAAGCGCTGAAGCTGCGTTACGGTTGTGCTGGACGCTAAATAAACACCAGAGACCATTGTCAGATTCTGAAATGGTAAATGAATATACATATGTTGGAAGTGGCCACGGCACTTTTTGAAGAGAAAAAGGATTTTGTCGCTGTATTTTGTGGTATCCCATTATCGGCAAGAAGCAATACAAGAAGAACCGAAATTTTGGCTGTTAACATCAAAAGCACTTTGCTTGAACTTCTGCAAAAGGCACCTTGCTACGCCGCCATAGCACTTGATGAATCATGTGACATTGTTGATGATGAACAACTGTCTATGTTCGTCAGATTTTTTGACATTAAAACTCAAGTGTTCAGGGAAGAAGCCGATTCTTAAATCTGGATCAAAAAGCAACGAACTATAGACCAATAACTAAACTACCTCTTGTTCCAAAGCTTTTAGAAAACCTTGTTCAAGATAACAGATAGGTCTACTAATTCTAATCAAGTAGAATTCACACATTTTGTCATTAATACTCTGGAGAATCGAAAGCAAGTTCATGTGATTTATACAGACTTTTACAAAGTCTTTAGTAATTTACATATTCTCTTAGAAAAACTTCAAGCGTATGGCTTCTATGGACCGCTACTTCAATGGTTTTCTTCATATTTACTTGGTCGAAAAAGTATGTAATGATCGGGGACTTTTCCTCAAAAGAAATTAAGGTAACTTGTGGTGTTCCAGAAGGTAGTCATATGAGTACTTTATTATTTTAACTTTTTATTAATGATTTTCTGAATGTTCTTTGAAATTCTCATTGCCTTATGACATAAAGTTCTTTTCTCGGATTTCTAAATTCAATTGTCGACTGGTGCAAGTCAAATTATTTGTTGTTAAATGTTGAAAAGTGTGCTTGTATGGCCTTCAGTTGAACTTTGTTAAATATTATTCCAAAGTGTTCATTAAATAATTTGCCGTTACAAGTTGTTGAACAGTTCAAAGACTTGGGCATTATATTTGATTTTAAATTGAAATTTAACTTACATAAACATTACATTGTATCCAAAGCATTTACTTGGATTCATCAAAAGAAACTCATTGGAATTTAAGGACCCTTACACGATTAAATCATTAAACTGCAGTATTGTGCGTCCTGTACTTGTTTGGAGCTCTAGAACTGAGTTTAATATAAAAAATAGAATTGAAAATGTTCAAAACAAAATTTCTCAGATGTGCCCTTCGAAATATTTTTGAAAACAATCTAGAAGGTTTCCATCATTCTTATAATTCGAAATGCCTATTACTTGAAATAAAGACTCTTGAGGCGAGAAGAAAAATGTGTAGTGTCATGTTTATTAGTGAAATTTTGACTTCAATTATTTATTGTGAGAGTTTGCTTAACTGCTTGCATCTCTATGCTTTATCAATTTCCTTAAGAGTCAGACCGCTCTTGGCAATTGATTCCCATCATACGCTATATGGACAACGTGAACCGATTTTTGCAGGTTGTAATTTATTTAATATGTTTTATTCTAATTTGGATATATCAATGTCCAGAAACTTATTTAAAAGTCGATTATTCACTTTAATTAATACATTTTTTAATTTTTCAATTTTATATATTACTAGCTGTACCCGGCGCGCGTTGTTTCACAACAACTAAAATAAATTTAAGAATAATAATTTTAAAGGAAAATCAGTACACACATATTCAATTAGATAGATTGTTTATTGAAGCTGAATTATTATACATGTTTTCATTAAACCTATATTGCACAATTTACAGAGACTTGGTATTAATCTACCTTACTACTGAAGAATTTATACAAATATTTTTAAATATCATAGTTCTTAATAAACAGTTGGTAGAAGGAAAAGCTACAGAAAAAAACCTTCTTTTAAAAGATGAGATGGAGAGAAGGGGAGGGAATAACTAACCTCGATCAAATCGCAATTTTAATGAATTTGTTAATTTCGAAAAAAATGTGACATTACAAAGTTTAATTGATGTGTTGTGGGATACACAATAAATCTTGGTTTTTCATCTGGTGCGAAGACAAATAAATCAGAAGGTTTTCCCACACGTCATCAAGCCACATAGAGCTGTCCATGTGTGAAGCATGGATTCTCCAAATTTAATCCACACACTTGTAACGATTGTCCTTGCGCTTTGTTTATAGTCATTGCGAAAACGAGTCGCACCGGGAACTGTAAACGTTTGAATTAGAATTGCGTATTTGTCGGTATCATTTGGATACGTGGCAATGGTAAAAGTACGTCTTCACTTTTGAACTTTTTAGTCAAAATTGTTGCCTCTGTAACATCGTTTATCATTTTCTTGATTGAGAGTCTAGTTCCGTTGCAAAGTCGCGGTAGATTTATGTTTCGAAAAAGAATAACGGGTACGCCAATTTTCAGTGTAAGAACGTGCGGTGGCATGCCTTGCAAACCTAACGAATTCAAGAATTCAGTTGTATAGTTGACAATCTCGTCTTGATTCCCCACAGTATCGATTATAATGTTTTCGTTTCACTGGGTATTCCATACTGAACGGTGAAGTTGATGGTATCGACATCGAAGTTTGACAAACAGAAGTTTGCTTGCAGGGTGATACATTGTGTAGATTCATCAATTTCCATTCGTCTACTTTCAATATCCATTAATTGTCTTCCAATTCGATGGTGACTCTGTCCTTGCATCTACAAAATAAAAATCAGTCAGCATTAACTGAGTTGTAAACACTTTTTTCGGTAAGAATACGTAAGAATGAGTAATGTAAGTTATTCTTTAACTATATTCTATGTAAGTACAAAAATAAATACCTTTAATGTCGGATTAAATCCTCGTTTTCTAATAATATCTGCTCCATATTACGTCATTTGAAAAAACCATTGTATTTTTGGGTGTTTGCAAGAAAGTGGCGTGATTCATTTGTTTCGCCCCAAAGCAATGAATACAATGGCTCAGGTAGCGGAGTCAACAATTGCAATATCACTTTACCACTAAGGCAGCATTATCCGGGTGCTTCTCTAGAAAAAATGAATGCGCCACAATACTGGCAAGGTCCATTTGCCCAATGCAAACGCTAGGATGCCAGCTGTAATCATTCCTGCAATCGTATCGAAACGATGATCGATTTAAATCAGCACTTGATAAATCTCTTGTTCTGCGTCGCAAATTATCTATTTGTTGACATCTGTCGCTCGACGATTTTGCATTGCCAACCGAGCCGTTTCACGGGCTGCCTCTTGTGATTGAGAAGCACAAAGTCAAGCCATACTAACGCGGCGCTGTTCACGTGCGATTTCGTGTTTTTCTTAAGTCCTTTCATTTGCAGTGTTTCGTATCCTTCTTGCATAACGGCTTTGTCGGGAAAGATTCGATCGTCTTTGTCGCGGCATTGTTAATTAAACTTCACTTCAATTCACCTAGAAATTTATTTCACAACTCAAATTTTCAACCATTCATTCATAGGCAAAATTACTTAAAAATCAAATTGTCACCCATACGTCCATTACATAGCTGTCATTTGCATTTTGTTATTTCAAGTCTGATTCTTTTTTGTTAGACCATGTTTTATAGTGACTGACGTTTTGTGTCAAGTCACGTGGGAATTCTGTCGAACAGTATAAAGAGTATCCTATGTCCGTCTCCTGCCTCTAAGCAACCTACCCACCAATTTTCAGCCATATCGGTTCTTGAGTTATAAATAGTGTAACTAACACGACTTTCTTTTATATATATACTAGCTTTTACCCGCGACTTCGTCCGCATTAGATAGTTTTTTTTGGATAGTAGTATGAAAAAACCTAAGATGCACTTTTTTGTACGTATGTTTGAATTGTGCCGAGATGGGATGAGGCCATACTTAGTGTTATTGGGGTTGGGGTCGAAATACTGTATGGATCAAAATACTGTATTTAAAATACTGTATCTCAAAACATTGTATTTCAAAATACTGTATGTACAAAATACTGCATGATCAAAATGCTGTATCTCAAAATTCTGTATTTCAAAATGCTGTAAATAAGGCTAAAAAATAAAAATCGTTTTGATAATGTAATGTGATGTAATGTTATTTTTTAGCCTTATTTGCAGCATTTTGAAATACAGAATTTTGAAAACAGAATACTGTTTTTTAAGAAAACATCATAATCATTTTTCATTAGCATAATGTTCTGATAATTCACAAGTCTCTGAAATAATAAAAACACAAATAATATAAATGGTATCTTCTTTATATTTTCTCTTTCTTATTTTCTTTTTCTTGGTTTTTTTGTATCTCTCTCACATTTTTACATGAATTGTTCCTATTATAGTCAACAATTGCACCAAACTAATTGATCTGTCAAAACTTCGAGTATTATACAGCGTTACCCCTAAGCTTTATTAATTGTCATTGCAAATGCTGCTTTCAGAGGAAACTACACTCTTTTAAACTGAAACGGCAAATCGGTTGGAATTATCGGAATGCGGGGAATTATTATTTCGTCCTAGCTGAGTAATCTGTAGCCGTGTACCATTACACAACTTTGATGCATCAAGATTTTTTATTGACAGGACTGGATTACCAACCTTCAATCTTAACTTATGAGAAGGGTTGGGAATGTGTTTTTTTCGAGTAATACCAATTTTGTCCAAATATCATTCAAATCTTTGGTAATTGAGTGAAAGCGATCAGATTCCCTGAAAAGTCATTTTTTCCATGGGAATACGTTGTTTTCCCGAGGTCAAAAGTAACTCATGTCCTTTCTTAAGTCTCAAACTATCTCCTTACCAAATTTCATTTAGGTAAATCTGTTCAGTAGTTTAGGCGTAAAAGCGATCGGCCCACCTGAATTTTCCCATGGGAATGAGTCATTTTCCCGGGATAAACAGTAGCCTATGTCCTTTCTCGGGTATCAAAATATCTCCATACCAAATTTCATTCAAATTGGTTCAGTAGTTTAGGCGTGATTGAGTAACAGACAGACAGGCAGAGTTACTTTTGCATTTATAATATTAGTATAGAAGTATAGATAGATATGTAATAATATGTATTTATAAAACGAATTGTTATTATATACTTAATTTATAA
Source organism: Eupeodes latifasciatus (assembly GCA_920104205.1). NCBI lineage: Eukaryota > Metazoa > Arthropoda > Insecta > Diptera > Syrphidae > Eupeodes > Eupeodes latifasciatus. The sequence goes on along the minus strand of OV049926.1, from coordinate 20,406,201 downwards.
TCTGTTGAATGTAAATTCGTAGATTGGTTACTTAAAAGAGGAAATAAACAGATGTAAGAAATCAACATACTTCTCAATATTTCAAAAATGAATGGCTTGATAATTGTCTAAGTAATGAGCCCGGCCACTTTAGAAAATGTTGAATTTAGATAAACGCGTTTAAATTTTTTAGTTTTAACAAATCAAGAATAATTTGTCAATACTTTTAATAACTTAATTTCAAATCCGAGTATTTTAATGTTTTCCCTAGCCATAATATATATTTTGGCAGCACATTTTTGAAGTCCCAGAAAACAAACGAAAAATTAAAAAAGAAACGATGATTTTTAAAATATTCTAGAGTAACCCAAGACCTTAAACCACCCTCACCGCCTTGAGTATCAGCAAAAGCAAAAGATTTAACTTTTCATATTAAAAAAAAAAGAAATCCCATTGTCATTTTGATTGTCTTAAATTGACCATATAATCCGTGTTTTTAATTATTAAAATCACACTTCATTGCTTTTGAGCTTGCATTAAATCAACCATCATCATTTTTCATATTATTCGTTGTATGTGCTTGGCTCTCGTATTCATTTTTATATCACTATGTCCTTACTTAAGGGAATTACTTTCATTTTATTTTTTAATTTCCGTCATCCTCATATTAATTCATCATCCTTAAGTTATATATAATTTGAAAAGAAAACAAATTGCCATCTGTGGTTTTGTTGTTGTGTGGTGATCACAGCAGCATCACATATTACCAACGAGTAAACTATGTCATTGTCATATAATATCCTTTTGTATTATCTTCCTATGTATAGGGTCTGTATACAGTTGGAGAATATCCTGGTACGAGTATAAGGATTTTTCTGAATTATATCCTGCATCGTGCAGTTGTGCGGTTGTGCGGTTATGTTGTTGTATTCATCGTTTATTCCTATAAATTCCCGGAAGCATTGCTGAAAGAAGAAAAATAATAATAAAAAAGAAATATATAATAAAACTTAGGAGACAAAAATGAAAATGCATTTCATATCCCTGTGAAAAATTGTCACACTTAACACCACAGGTACTTTGTGTGGTTACGTGAGTGGGACACATACATATATAAACTGAAGCATATGTGATAGAGGAGTAGTTTTCTGCGCTGGAATAACTCTGGGGTAAAATAAATAACCATCAATAGGCGCCAAGCATTTTATTAAAACCAAGTTTAAAACTTAGAAATTTAGAAAATATTCTATAAGAACAAAAATTAAGTAATAAATCACAATGAACACACTTTTTGGAGGAATAAAGAGAGAGATCACACTTTGAAAATAAATAATTTTAAGAAATAAGCCAAGTTCTACTATATACAAAACACTGCCATGAAACATACTGATATCTTTCAATATGCCAAGTTTAAAATTTATAAGAAAATTCCTTTAATTTATTTGATCATTGTCATAATTAAAAAAAAACAGTTTTGAATAATAACAGATATTTGCTATTAAATAGTTACATTTCTGGAAATCAATAATGTTTTAAATTTTAGACCTTAATCATTCAATAGCAATTATCTAGCATAAGATATCACGCTGCTTAAATATGGTGAAATTAAATTTTTGTAAATTAACAACAATTATATAAAAAGTGGATGGATACCACGCCCCCGAGTACATAATTTCTGATTTTCAATGTATGTATTTAATTGTTCATTGGTTCACATCAAACTCTTTCAGTATGCTTAATTGCACCATTCTACAAGAATCAGAAGAATTTCATATAAACCACACCAAATTCATAACAGAATGGGTGGATACCACGCCCCCCAGAATGCAAATTTTAGGTAGGTGGCGCTATAGTCCTGTGTGAACTAGGGCATCATCCAACAAACTTCTCAATCTAGCTTGGTCCCTAGCTAGATGTCTCCAGTTTCGCGCTCCAAGTTGGGTGAGGCCACTTTCCATTTGTGCGCGCCACCTGATCCGCGGTCTTCTTTTACTGCGCTGTCCTGTAGGTGTGGATTCGAAGACTTTCCGGGCCGGAGCATTGCTTTCCATGCACTCAACGTGACCCAGCCATCTTAGGCGTTGGACTTTTACCCTTCTGGCTATGTCTTCGTCGTTCCATCTTCTCCTCCACTCCCCTTCTATGCATACGGGACCGTAGATCACTCGAAGAACTTTTCTCTCGAAACGACTCAAGGTGCTTTCATCCGTTTTTGTCATAGTCCATGCTTCTGTACCGTATAGCAGGACGAAGATGATGAAGGTCTTATATAGCGATATTTTGGTCCCTCGCGAGATAGGGCTTTGCTACTCAATTGCTTTCAACAGCGGTTAGCAAGAGTTATTCTTCGTTTGATCTCAGCGCTGATGTTGTTTTCTGCGTTCATACCGGAGCCATTTCCTCAACTAGCTTATTTAATATTTTGAGTTTTAAACTATATTTATTCTGAAGTTTTAGGGAGTCCGAAAATCTCCTGAGTTTATTTTTGTAAAAAGTGAGTAGTTTCAGAACTGGGAATTAGCGTGTCTTTTGATAAAACGTGGAGAACCAAGGCCTTGTGATTTAAATTTTTAGACTTAGATTATGATTACAGGCTTGAAAATTTAGCAACTATTACATCACAAATGACTTTCCGGAATAGTACTTCATATAGTCATTAAAATTTAATATATTAAATAAAATGTTGGCAACCCTAACTATAGGTCAGATGCGTGTTCATGATAAAATCAAGGAAGTGTAAAATTTTCAAAAATTTACAATACAATGTCTTTAAAAATGTTTGGACAACATTTAAAAATTTGTAGGAACTAAAATTTTTTGAGTCATGCTATTGAATTACGAATTTGTTAAAAATGGTATATTTGAACTATGGGGGTATTGTGACTTAAGTGTCCCTTGGAACTTCTCTTAGCTCCGAAAATTGGGTACATTTATTTGGAAAGCACCTGTGGATTGTGGTAGACTTTCGCCATCATAACACGATTTGACATTACAAAAAATGGAAAAGTTCAAATTTGTATTTCCAAATTTTCAAAATTCCAGGGTCTCTTTGTTTCTGAACGAAATTTTAAACATTTTATAGCTTTTAATTTGATTTTAACCAGGATCTCAAAAATCCAGAGATGAAATTTTCGAAAATTATACTTAAAGCCCGAACATGTCAAAGTCCACCCCTGCCATTTTATTGGAGTTTGTGACTAGGTTAAATCAAGAAACTGAAAGTCTAGGAAGTCCTACAAGACTTGAAAATGCAATGATGTCACTAGGATTTTCTCATTTATGCTGACTACAAGAAGTGTTCTCAAAGTTTTTCTGAACTGAAAAAAAAAATAAGAAAATATAAATTGAATTTCTAAGTGGAAAATACGAGTATAAAAAAAAATGATGATGACTAGGTAAATTAGATTTTAAGTTATAATTTTTTGAATTTTCGTAAAAGGAAGTGCCTCTGAAGTTTTAAGATGAAAATAACATAATTTTAAGATTTAGGAAATTAAATTGTAATAAATTTATCGTATCCTATCCTCTTCATATTCTTTTTAATGAATTTCTCAAATCTTCAATTTTTCCTGAGATTTGGAAGAGTTCGTACATAACACCGATACATAAAAAGGATAGTAAAAATGAAATAAAAAAGAGGCTGGGATGCGACAAACACTGATAACTTCCCATCCCGTCTGTCGATTTGTCTTGCTTTAAGGTTTGTTTATATGTATCAATTTTTACCAAATTTGGGTTCTATTTTTTGAAGGCTTTATTTTTTTTATTAAAAAACGGCCTGTTGGATTTTTATAAAAAAAAATTACTGAATATCGAAAGCAATATTTTCTGTGAAATAAAATAAGTTTGAAGACAATATTTTTAATTTTTGAAAAGCTATTTGAGTCGAAAGTAAATTTTTACCAAGTTTTAGTATTGTTTTTTTTAGGTTCTTATTTTTTTGTAAAAAAAACTGTCAATTAGAATTTTTCTCAAAATTTTATGGAATGTTGAAAACAATATTTCTTATAAGTTAAAAATAGTAAGAAGCCATTATCTCCAATTTTTGAAAAGATATTTGAGTCGAAAATCAATTTTTACCAACTTTTGTTAAATTTTTTTTAGGTTTTTAATTTTTTGTACAAAAGCTGTCAATTCGATTTTTTTAAAAATTTTACTGAATGTTGAAAACAATATTTCTTATAAGATAAAATTAGTTTGAAACCAATGTCTCAAATTTTTGAAAACATATTTACGTCGATAAACAATTTTTACCAACTTTTATACATTTCTTTTTAGGTTTTCAATTTTTTGTAAGAAAACTATCAATTCGATTTTTCTTAAAATTTTCCCTAATGTTGAAAACAATATTTCTTATAAGTTAAAATTAGTTACAAGCTATTATCTCAAATTTTTGAAAAGATATTTTAGTCGAAAAAGAATATTTACCAACTTTTATACATTTTTTTTTTAGGTTTTTATTTTTTGTAAAAAAAACTGTCAATTCGATATTTCTCAAAATGTTTCCTAATGTTGAAAACACTCTTTCTTATAAGAAAAAATAATTTTGAAGCCTTAATCTCAAGTTTTTGAAAAGATAATTGAGTCGAAATTCAATTTTTACCAACTTTGAGTAATGTTTTTTTTAGGTTTTTATTTTTTATAAAAAAACTGTCAATTAGATTTTTCTCAAAATTTTATCAGATGTCGAAAACATTATTCATCGTTGCACAAAATTGTTTTGGAGATGAAATCATATTTTAGTCGTAAAATTTTCGAGGTGACAATTTTTTTTTCAGTTTTTTTGATTTATAAAAAAACCGTTAATTGGATTTTTTTTAAATATAAGTGTTTTGTATCACGTTACAATAAAATAAATAAATGAATTAGGTGGCGCAACAGTCCATGAAGAACCAGGGCCTAGTGACTTACAACTCTCAACCATTCTTGTGTGCGAGTAATGTTTTCAGAGATGGAAGGGACCTGCAGTTTATATGCCGAATCCGAACGGCTTATTTGAGAAAGCACTTTTCATGACAAGAATTACTCTTGGAGGATTTGTCAATTCCTCGCAAGAGGCAGTACCCATTAAAAATGTTAGGTGGCACAGGCAGGGATTGAACCCAAGACCCTTTCCACGACAGTCCAACGCACTAACCATCACGCTACAGGTACTACCCGTTACAATATATAATATAAAATTTAATTCAAGTCTCTAGCGTCATTGGTTCGTGAGATAGTTAGGGTTAACCAAAATTTTCACCGTTTTTTAAACTGCTATGGTAAAAAAACCACCCACGCAATTTTCTTGAGAGTCGAACGTACGTAGACACGCACGCATAGACATCTTTCTAAAAATCTTTTATTTCGGCTCTAGGGACCTTGAAACGTCGAGAAATATCAAAATTTTCAATTTAACAAATCGGACCCATTACAATAACTTCCTATGGGAAGTTACGAGTAATAATTATCGTCCCATTGCAAAACTGTCCGTCATCCCTAAGTTATTTGAGTCCATTATTTGTAAAGTCATATCGTTGAATTGTAAGTTTATAATTTGTGACAGTCAACATGGTTTTGTTCAAAATAAGTCAACAGTTAATATCCTCTTTCATTTCAGTTCTTTTTGTTTTGATTAGAAACAAGTTGACAGTGTCTTCACAGACTTCAGTAAGGCCTTTGATAAATTGTGTCATAAAACACTTACTTCCAAACTTAGATCCCAAGGCTTTAACGATAAATTTGTTATTTGGGTTTCGTCGTACTTATATAATAGATCATACAGCGTAGTTTTTAGGGATGAGTGGTCATCAAATTTGTATACCAACTCTGGCGTACCACAAGGTAGCCACTTAGGACCTTTACTGTTTATTTTGTACGTTAACGACTTACCTTCTATTATAAGACACTCATCTGTTTTAATTAACGCTGATGACATTAAAATTTTTAAACGTATTGACTCACTTGACGACTGTTTTCTCCTACAAGATGATCTAAATAGTTTTCGCGAATTGTAAGCTTTTACTAAACATAGACAAATGTAAATCAATGCAATGTGTTTTACACGCAAACAAAATGTTTTGACTTTCAATTATCAATTAGACTCTTTTTATTTGACTAAACTCTCTACTTTCTCTGACCTAGGTATTATTCTTGACTCAAAATTAACTTTTTCCAAACATTATGAAGATATTATTAAAAAAGCAAATAAGACACTCGGATTTATAAAACGGTTTTCACATGATTTTCGCGACCCTTATATTCTTAAACTTCTTTATATATCATTTGTAAGACCAATATTGGAATATGGCTGCATAATATGGGCTCCCTTTTATTCAGTCCATATAAACAGAATAGAAGGAGTAAAAAAGAAGATTCATGCGTTTCTGCCTCCGTTTCTTCCCATGGTCCAATAGGCTCGAACTTCCACCGTACAATCATAGGCTCACGCTCATAAAATCTTCCATCGCTTTCTAAACACAGAGAGTACATTCAGCTGTGCTTTATTATAAAATTAAATCAATGGGTCAGTCATATCACCATCAATTTTAGAACAATTAAACTTTATTTATAGCCGTTCAAGTATTAGAAGACAAGTTCCTTTACGATCGAACTAAGGTAAAAACAGTCCCATCAACCAATTGATTTCAGTTTACAACAATTATTACTTTTTGGTATATTCCGTAAGCGATGATTTTAAAAGTAAAACATTTAAAGTAAAGTTTTTCAATACTTCAGTTTAGCTTTTTTTTGCAAATTGCTTAAAGCATTGTAAATCTATAAATCTAAGAATAAATGTAGTATTAGTCTTTAGTTCTAACGTTAGTTTGTTTAACGAACTCAATAAATAATAAATTATGACTTAATATTTTTAAAATCTAGTTAAATTTAGTTTAACAAAATGTCATGATTTTCTTCAGATTATTAAAAACATCATAATTATAGAAGTTTTTTAAAAAATACTAATTAAGAATTTCTTAAGTCAATAATGCTCCTCAAACATCACCAACATTTAAGTCTTAAAGCCTTGAGGGTATTTAAACTTGATATATTTACATATTCTACTTTCAATTTGATATAATTTTCTATATATATAGCTTATACAATGTTCTTATACTTCGAAAACACTCAGTTTTCGTTGCACCTGTCAATTTGAACATTCTTAATGTTGTACTGTACTATCTATTTATCTATCTATCTATATATGGATGTACAAGATAAAATCACTGTGATACTCATCGTCGACGTTGTCGTCTCGTATAAAACACAAATGTATGCTTGTGTCATGCAAATTGATTTTCAGTCAATAGTCAAACTGCCAACATTTCAATACGAGTACCTATAGAGAGCTTCTATAACAGAAATTCTGTATTACATGATGAGCATACATTTCAGGGTGACCATAGATACAAATTAAATAGCCTCCAGCAATAATTTGATAGTCACATTTTTCGAAATCGGTTTTGAAAAATTAAAAAAAAAGAGGACGACCCAATTGCTTTTAGGTTGTACGGCTAGGACGGACAGGCAGACGGTCTCGAGTTCGAAATCTTGTAATCTTGGATATGCAAGTAAAAATGAATGTCCAATTAGCTGTGAATCCGTGTTTTTGAAGTCATAGATATGTTTTATGTACCAATTCTCCTTTGCTTTTGAAAGTTAAAAATAAAAACCACTTTGAAGAAAATAACCAAAGAGTCTTAAAAATTGTCTACCTACCTTTAACCAAATCTTCCTTTGCGTCTATGATAAATGAATAGATAAATTGAATAGACCTTGAGATCTATTGTGTCCCTCTAAGAAACTAGATCAGATTTCTTATTCTACGGAATTTCCTCTAAAGAAGCTTATTCAGGCTTCTTGCTTCTAATTATTAAAGAAAAATCAATCATTTGCTTCAAAAAACTTTACTTATTATTTAGTTTTTAACGTGAAAAACATTCGTCTATCTAGCAAAAATCCGGGATACACTTTCAAAAGCCAAAAATAAAGTGAAGCTCATCTGGACTCCAGGTCATGCAGGAATTGTAGGCAATGAGCTCGCTGATGCTGCAGCTAATGCTGTACTTAAAGCTCCAACCTACACATTCAACACCTTTAGTCGCCTTGACCTAAAACGATACATTCATCAAGAATGTCACAATCAAAGATTGCTTGACTGGGAACACTACAAGCACCACTACAGCTTAAACAACCCCAAGAAAATTCAGCCTAAATTCCCAACCGATGTACCCAAATCTGACCTTAGAACATTCATCCGACTACGCCTTGGTCATACCGACTTCACCCATCAACACCTGCTCAAAAAAGAAGCCCCACCCACTTGCCCCAGCTGTCACAACTCTACAACCATCACCCATTTGCTTAGTCCATGTTTCTTATCATGACAACCTCAACAACACAACAACAACTACCTTAACATTTTGGAACTTCTTAAGGAACCGAAGCAAAGCAATATTTCAAAACTAAAAGATATATTCAATAACCTTAAAATTTCTATTTAACTTAATTTTTAAAACTAGAGCCGAAAGCCTTTGCTGCTGTTTGTTCTTAGCCTATATATTAATAGCAATTTTTTCAATTGTATATTGATATTTTAATAAATAAATAAATAAAAAATATTCGTCTATCAAGTAAAGTGATGCTGGTCACCTTAACTCAGTAGCTATTACACTATTCAGACAAGAAAACATATCCTCGGCTTCGTCGTCATCGTCAGCAACCTGTTCCACCAAAGGCGTTTTCGTCTTTATCACCTTCAACGTTTTGGTTGTTATACATTCAACACTCTTTCCGTCGTCAGACTACTCCAATAGCAGGAAACAGGCAAAGGAATACAAAAAAAAAAACACCATATAGAAGGTTACACCTTCTCCGCCTTCTGGATGTTGAATTACTGATGATGTACCTACTCTCTGTCACTTCCAGAACCGGTGTCTGTTGTGGTGGAATCTTAAATGCATTTCCATTGCTGCTGTCGTCATCAGGCTTAAATTCGAGTCTTCCCACGCCCTACTCACTTTACCTACCTCTATACTTCTATCTACAGTCATAGCCAAGTCTTCGTCGTTGTCGTTGTAGTCGTCGAGCAAAGTCGTCGGCAATTCGATTTTGCTAATTATGGATGCGCCCACATTTGGTTTGGTTTTGGTTTGTATCTTTCTACCATGTGGTGGCTCTATAAAGTGGTTATACACCGAGCACCATTAGCGCGTGTATAGAGATGCAAGTTGCAAGTCTAAAAACCCAATACCTGCTGCACAGCACAGTCTCCTATACCTCAACTTCTCGATAGACTGACACCTCGCACATTTGCATTTACTCGACCTCGATGAAATGTTATAAGAAACAGAGCCTTCCAGACATGTTGCCGTCGTCGTCGTCGTCATGTTGTCTAAAGCTGGGAACTTTGAAGTTTAGACGAATCTATATATGGAAATATGAAGAAAGAGATGGAGACGCGCACAGACACCTTCAACCGTCATTAAACTTTGAATCAAGGATTTTTCTATATGTTAGTGTTGAAATGGGTTTAGATTTCAGTATTGGATGGCGCACGGGGTTTTAAAACTTCATGCTCTCCCTACACACATAAAATGTGTTCTCCTGGTATTATCCTGATGTACATTCATATACGAGTATAAATAAATTCGTTTTACATTTTGGTGCAAGTAACTCAATCAAATATTCAAATTGCTCCCAAAAGGATAAAAGGTATAAAAAATAGAAAGCATCAGAACCAGAAGCAGAACCAGAAGCAGGAGCGTAGCAGTAGCTGATTTGTATACAGGGATCTATTATGTAGGGAAGCAATTGTTGTACAGTAAGTATAGGAATAGGGATATATAGGACTCTAAGGACTAAAGGACTATAGGACTACAAGGAAAAACGAATAAGTGGGACATATTAGGTGGAGTCCTGATGGTACACACTATACATGCGACTACACTATACTCCCTGTAGTTCTTCCTCATTGTGATTGTGGTTTCCTTTTTGCCACACACAATGTGTGCGGGTAAATTGCCTGGAAATAATCTGCATTGTATAGCTGAGGGGATTTTTTTTTTTTTTAAATTACCGTTTCTACATATAAATGTGTATATAAGTTGAACATATATATTACATATACATATGCACATATGTAGATGAACTTCCTGTATTTTAATACAGACGTTATGGTTGCCACTTTTTGTCATTTTAAATTTTTGAAACAATACCGTGTTTATTAACTACACTTATTTTTCTGAATGTAAACTAGCCTAAAACTGTACCGATACCAAAAAATGCGAGTGGAAATAACTGAGGACCATTTTCTGTGCTAACATTTTTATCAACATTTGTGAAAGGTTAATTCAAAAACGACTTAATAATTACATAAAATAGCACAAGAAATTGTATCATCTAAGCAATGTGGGTTTTGTACAGTCCAAAAATGCTATCTTTAACATAGTTGACACCAGACTCGCATTAGATGAAGACCATGTTAAATTCCTTGCACTTCATCTGTGCCCCAAAATCACAACATTTAATGGTTTATCATCCTCTGACAGACATCTATGTATACCAGCAATTTCAGGTGGATATACAGTTTCAAAATTGTTACCCACCACTATAAGCGTTCCTCAGGGTTCGATCATAAGGCCTCTTCTTCTGCTACTCTATTCGAATGTTGTTCAATACATATAAAATTTCACTTTTAGAAGATTGTGAATACACAATTAATGAGAAGCTAGAAGAAATTTCTCGGTGGTCAACGAGCAATATTCTGTTTTCAATACTCTGAAGATCTTGAAAATTTTAATTTGAATTTGTATTTAAAAAAGTTTTTACAAAAATTCAAAATATTAACCGAAAATTTTATTTTTAGATTTCTTTCAAATGAAAATGCGAATAAATTTTTCAGAAGTAAATTTCGGCGTAAAGAATTTTTTGACATACTTAATTGTTTTTTAATTTTATTTAAATGCAAATATTAATTTCCATTATTTTTAAATGAAGACAATTTTTCACAAAGCTGGTCGACATGTTTTTTTTATTTTATAAAGTAGTTTTTTTTTTTCATAAAATTTCTGATGGTTTTCAAAATGTATAACCTCTATCTTCAGTATTCTGTTTGAATATTTTTTCGAAAAAAAAGTTGTTAGACTAAACCTGATTTTCAATAATCCTATAGAAAACCTTGAAAATAAATTGAAAATTAAAATAAAAATAATGATGAAAACGGGTATTTCTGAAATGTATGCAAATAAAATTAGCGGTGTCGTGAAATGAAGCCAAGTGAAATAAGGTAAATTTTCAAGAATTGGTCTTTTTTTACTTTTTAAATTGTAATAAGGTCAATTTCACAATGTTGGTCTAATTACACTTAAACAAAGTGAAATGAACCCACTTTCAGGGGGGCACCGTAAAATAAGTTGGTATTATTTCTCAATATAGTTTGGCCCTATTTCGGCTTTTTAAAGTGCAATCAAGCCATTTTTTAAAGTCATTCTTATTTTACTCGGCTTTATTTCACGACCGGAAAATTAAAATTCAAAATGCGCCATAAAAATTAACACCAAGATTTCTTAAAAAGAGTCAAAAGATGAAATTAAATCATAAAAATATTGTTTGTTAAGAAGTATATTGTATTTTACCTTAGTCTTAAAACCACCGTTTTTTTTAATGTATTCCATATTTTTAAAAAGGCTACTGTATATAAAAAATCTGACGAAGTCGAAAAATTGGAAGGCAAGTCCAACACAATTTAATGCTTGAAGAGAGTATTGTTTATTTTTTGTGCGACAGAAGAAAATTTAATTTTACCGACAAGTGAATTTGGTTCTTAATTTTTGAAATTCTACCAACAGGCTCTAACCACTGACATGACGTACAAATATGATAAGGAAATTTTTCAGTACGAAAGTTAATTTTGTAGTTGTCGTTTAGTTAAAATATTGATCAGATTATTTTATTTTTATCTCTAAATTTCTTTTGCTTTGAATTTTCCTTTTCGAATTTTTGCCAAATTAATACAAATACTCGTACAAATTTTTAACACATTTTAAATAAAAGTTTTGCACAAATAAAAACAATAATAAACAATTCATAAAACATACAAATTATAGTAAAACTTTGTTTAGATCTTAACATTGCTCTTTTTGTTCAGAGTTTTTTGACAAACAAAAATGTTTCTAAAATTTCCAGCCCGCGTTATGTTCTCAAAATTTAATAGAAACTAATTTTATGTAAGCTCAAAAATATTCAAAACAAATTCTTTGCTAGTTTTTTCTTCAAAAAACTTGGAGCACCAACAAATTAAAAAAAAAAAAACGTAATTGTTAAAATTTTGAAAATCTTTGCAAAAATATTTCAAAATTTGAAAATTTGTTTTGGATTTACAACTTTTCAACTGAAAATATTCCGAATTTTAAGTATTATGCAAATATGTATAACTAAACTGAACAAAAAATTGTAAGTAGTTTTTACGCACCAAGTGTTGAAAATCTTTAGTAAAAATTTGAACAATACATAAGAAAAAGAAAATTGTTAGTTCATTACGATTTTGAAATAGATTCAAAAATATATACAAAATTGTTTCGAAACATTTTCTGACTCTAAATTTTGTGCACAGAATCTCGTATCGAAATTCCTACAAACTCATTTCTAAAAGTAAATTTGGAATATATTTTGAGTATTGCTAGTTCAATTAAGAAATATTTTAGCAGCATACCAATCTATTGGCAACCATACAATAAAAACTTAGTACCTCTAAAATTTTCCCACAACACCAAAACCCACCCTCCACGTGATAAACCCAAATACCCATACTCTATATTCAATTCACACACTGTTGAGTTAGGTTGAGTTGAGTTGAGTTGAATTTCGAGAGGATACTTTGCGTTGGTTTGGTTGTTCACGTGGGAAATCCCATTTCCAGAGTGAATGTTTGCAAAAGGTAATTGGTAGAAATTGATTCAATAGCTGTGCTATGCAGTGAGGGCATTATTACTCTCGAACATGGCGAATTCTTCGTGCAGAATTGTAATTTTAGGATATATTTTTTTTATTCATTTTCTTTGTTGTTTACAATTTTTACAATTTTTACTTTTTTTTTAAATCTTGAATGAATATTATTCATGATGATGATATTGAACCTTCTAGAGTTATAATAAAATAAAAAGCGTAGGAGTGTTGAAAAGAGGATATAGAATGTCTTTTTATTAATATTTAAGTAAGTTTATGTATATTTTTAAATTTATATGTTAAAAAAGAAAGAAGTGAGAAAATTGATTTTAGTTCTTGATAAAGTTTACTTTTGAAAATTAAAATTAGATTTTTAAGCAATGCAATGTAGGAGTTAAGCAACGGTGGGAATTCATTCTTGTTCTGATTTGTATAAATTAAAAATTGAAAGTGATTAAAAAAAGCATTATGTACGATTATTGGGCAATGGAAGGCTAAGACCCACATTTATAAATTTATTTTTATTACTCTCATCAAATTTTTTGATCCAAAAATACTTTGAGATTTCTTAATTGAATTTATTTAATAAAATCATTATGAAAATAAATAAATAAATAAACCACCATTTTCGTAACTTGTCCAAAGTTGTTAAAGTTTTCTTGTATGCAAATCAGTCATAGTAATTATTGCTCCCTGTCGAACTACTTTGGTAGTCAGGCAGTATCAAAATAATGACTTCAATAATTGTGGCTATTTTTAGTCATGAAAAAAAAAGAATTAAAATAAATTTAAAAACCCACACTGATAATATCCAATTCATGCCCGTCTGTCAATTTTTCTAAAACCTTTAGAAAATTTGAAGTCAATAACTTTCTTTGTTCTGAAAATACTTGGGTCGAAAACAATTTTTTATTAGTTTTTTGGAGGTTTACATGTTTTGTATAAAAAAATGTCAATTGAAATTTTCGAAAAAAAATAACTTAAAGTTAGCAACAGCATTTTGCATTTATAATGATAAAATAAGTTTGATTTCAATACCCGACATTTTTAGACGAACACTAATGTTTATCAATTTAAGCTGAAAATGTTTGAAGTTTTTATTTCTTATAAAAAAATACCATTTTTTTAAGAATATTATTTTACTTTGATAACAATATTTTGCATAGAATTAAATAATTTTGACGTCAATGGCTCCATCCTTTCTCAAAATTATCGAATCGAACATCAGTTGTTAACAATTTTGCTAAGTATTATTTGACTGGCAGTTGGATTTTTCTAAAATATTTTATAAATTTTCAAAATCGAGTCGAAAATCAATTTTTACCAACCAATTTATTATTTTTAGATTTGTTATAAAAACCATTGATTCGATTTTTCTCAAAATCTTAGGAGATGTCAAAAACGTTACTTTTAGTTGCATGCAATTATTCTTCTGGAGGCAATTTCACTTTTGGTTCTTAAAATATTCGATGTGAAAAATATGTTGTTTCAGTTTTTTTGATTTATGCAAAAAACATTTAATTAAATTTTTTTTTCAAAAATATACTAATTTGGTATCACGTCACATTTAGGGTTAACCAAAATGTTCACATTTTTTACTTGCGACATATATAGGAACTATATGGCAAGTATTGCATTCGTAACCAATTCTTACTCGAGATTTTAAGATTTAGAGAAGTGGAAAAAAGTGGGTTATCCGATTCCGTCTATCGATCCCCCGTCCCTACAGATTTTTATAGCCCATTAGCTTAGGCTTTTTTTTTTATTAACTTCCCATAGGAAGTTATTGTAATGGTTCTGATTTGTCAAATTGAAAATTTTGACATTTCTCGGCGTTTCATGGTCCCTAGAGTCGAAATAAAAGATTTTTAGAAAGATGTCTGTGCGTGCGTGTGTACGTACGTTCGTACGTCTGTACGTTCGCGACGTTTTTTTCGTCCTCCATAGCTCAAGAACCAGATGAGATATCGACTTCAAATAAATTTTGTTATACAGATAATAAGGCAGAAAGATGCAGAAAGGGCTCTCAAGAAAATTGCGTGGGTGGTTTTTTTACCATAGCAGTTTAAAAAAAAGGTGAAAATTTTGGTTAAACCTAAATATCTCATGAACCAATGACGCTAGAGACTTGAATTAAATTTTATTATATATATTGTAACGTAATACAAAACAATTATATTTTTGGAAAAAAATCCAATTAACGGTTTTTTTATAAATCAAAAAAACTGAAAAAAAAAAATTTGTCACCTCGAAAATTTTACGACCAAAATATGATTTCATCTCCAAAACAATTGTGTGCAACGAAGAATAATGTTTTTGACATCTGATAAAATTTTGAGAAAAATCTAATTGACAGTTTTTTTTATAAAAAATAAAATCCTAAACAAAATTTACTCATAGTTGGTAAAAATTGAATTTCGACGCAAATATCTTTTCAAAAACTTGAGATTAAGACTTCAAACTTTTTTTATCTTATCAAAAATATTGTTTTCAACATTCTGAAAAATGTTGAGAAAAATCGAATTGACAGTTTAAAAAAAAAAATAAAAACCTAAAAAAAAATTAATAAAAGTTGGTAAAAATTGATTTTGGACTCAAATATCTTTTCAAAACTTTGAGATAATGGCTTTAAACTACTTAAATCTTTCAAAAATTATTGCTGTCAACATTAAGTAAAATTTTGAAAAAAATCGAATTGACAGCTTTTGTACAAAAAATTAAAAACCTAAAAAAAATTTAACAAAAGTTGGTAAAAATTGATTTTCGACTCAAATATCTTTTCAAAAATTGGAGATAATGGCTTCTTGCTATTTTTAACTTATAAGAAATATTGTTTTCAAAATTCGATAAAATTTTGTGAAAAATCGAATTGACAGTTTTTTTTACCAAAAAATAAAAACCTAAAAAAAAACCATACTAAAAGTTGGTAAAACTTTAGTTTCGACTCAAATAGCTTTTCAAAAATTACAAATATTGGCTTCAAACTTATTTTATTTCACAGAAAATATTGTTTTCGATATTCATATATCATTCGATATAAAAATCTAACAGTCCGTTTTTCATAAAAAAATAAAATCTACAAAAAATAGTACGCAAATTTGGTAAAAATTAATACATATAGACAAACTTTTAAGCAAGACAAATCGACAGACGGGATGGGAAGTTATCAGTGTGGGTCGCATCCCAGCCTCTTTTTTTTTAAAACTAAAAATAACAGTAGCCTCAATACAATTTTTTGTTCAAAAATCGAAAATTCGAATCATCTCAAAAACGAACCGATAGATTTTTATTGAATTTTCTCAAAACATTTGTTTTTAACTTTCAAAAGAAAAAAAAATTATTTTGTTTTGCTCCAGAAGAAAAAAACTTAAAAACGGTTCTGTGGAGGGAACACAGAACCGTTTTTAAGTTTTCTCAAGAAGTAAAGAACAAAAATGGCATTGTTCATGTTTTGGATTAAAAAAACACTATTGAATACTCTTTTTTTAAAAATACAATATTTTGAAATTTGGTCAATATTTTTTAACGAAATTCTAATGCCAAACGTATACTTATTAGCACTACAAAACTGCATTCCAAAATTATTTTTAAAAACAAATTGAAAAATTTTGTGTATATACAACATTTATTTAAAAAAACAACAAATTCCTTTCTGCATCTTTCGATGTTATTATCTATAAAACAAAATATATTTGAAGTCGATATCTAAACTGGTTTTGAAGATGTGGACGACGAAAAATGGTATCCCGAACGTACGAATGCCCATACATACATCTCTTGTTAAAAATCTTTGATTTAAATTCCTTGTACCTTAAAAAGTCGAGAAATGTCAACATTTTTAATTTGACAAATGACACCGATTATAATAACTTCTTATGGGAAGTTAAAATAAAAAGAATAGATTCAAATAAAACAAAATTGTATGAAATACTTTGTGTCAAAAGAGCTTACACTTTGTTTTTCTCAATGTTTTCAAAAAGATTTGATTTCACTTTATTAATTTTTATTAAATACCACTTACTAAATTCTGAATATCTTACTCAAACCATTCATCTGTGTACTCCATTTGTTAACATCTACATTTCACAAAAATACCTTCATTTAATTTGACATTTTCCTTAATAAAGTCCACAACAAGTAAAGTGTCGTTAGAATAGTTACGCATACCGAAATTTCTTCATTTATCATCAATTCTAACTCATTACACTTTACACTTTTAATGGTTACTTTGCATGTTATACATAAAAATATCATATGCATTCCGACTTTGACAGCAAACGTCAGATGTCATTAAATTAAAATGTAAAAACAAAACATCAACATCAAGCTTGACATGGTTTCAATTATAAAATTCCTTCAAATAAACCCCCATCAACAGGTTGTTTGAATTAAAAAAAAAAAAAATACAGTAAAACCTCTCTCAATCGGATATTTGTTTTAGCATTTAACAATAACAATATCAAGCTTTTTTAATGTTTTGAGAGTGCTCACATCAATTTGGTCACATATTTGATACTCCTAATTTATTATAAAAAGTTCATAATCTGACGTGTGGAGTAGATGGCTTGTTTTACTATAGAAGAGTGTGGTATATAAAAGACAAAAAGTGTCATTAAACACAAACTAACTCAATAAAGAAAAGGAGACACATAACATCACTCCTGTCACGTTTATCCTTTTTTGTTTTATTATTAAAATCTGATTTGTATCATTAATTGCATTTTTAATTCATCTTTACTACCATTCTCCATCCATGTCCTGTCCATCCACATAGCTCCGGATTAATGCGAATCTATTGTACTTAACACTGTGGCAGTAATTTATGGAAACCTGTCAGAGCTTTATCACAAATCAACTTTGGGTTGCCAACTCGTTCTCCCTTAAATGACTTTTTTTTTTGTTTTAACTCACAATATCCATACATACACATGTACATGCATTCAGTCTGAAAATATGCACCCCCTATTTTTGTTTTGTTGGCCAACATAAATCTTCTTAATTAACCCCGTCATGTCGACAGGAGGTGGATAGAAAATAGAAAATAGAAAAGCAAAAGAAAAAAAGAAAAATAAAACGCAGACAAAACTTTTTCACAACAATTCGAGTGAAGTAGGTAAGGTAGATAGTCGTATAGTTTATTCTGATCCTTTCCACCTGATGTCCTTTTTTTTTTTTGAAAACAGATAATCTATCTTCCATATACAAAAGAAAATGGTATAGAAAATCAGGAAGCAGCTCACTGCTGCTGTCCACTAGCACTTCCGTTTTTTTTTCCTCCATTTTGTATTCTTCTTTTTACGTCACTTTAGCTTAGAGCCTTGCCAGTCAAGTTTTTCACTTTTGTTTTTCTTCCTTTTTTTTGAGTTTTTGTTTTTATGCTTTTGTGTGTCTTCAAAATGATGAATTTACACTTTGCGTCCGGTGTCAGTTACCCACACTTGAAATGTGAGTTTAAACTTTCACTCAAGGATTTTTGTGATGCTCCATATCAGTGAGCTTAGAGTAAGTACTTAAAAAGCTAACCTATAGGGTACCTAGTTCAGAGGCATTTAACCTCAGCTATAAAAATGTGAAGAACCAAAAGTCGGTCCATCCGGACAGACAGACAGACATTTAACAGTCAACACGACAGACAGGTAATCCATCTTTTCTTACAATTTATGGTCAGCTTCTGATGGCAGAGCCAGAGCAAAAGGTAGTAAGGTATTTTGTTTACCTTTAGGTATATATATACTTCTATAGCTGAGCGGAGGTATGTCTCTCCAAGCCACTTACAACCTTATACCTATTCCATTTTACATCTGCTATGTTAGCCTGCCTGATGGTATGTATGTATATATATCCTTGCATTATATATGGCGGCATAGTGTCAGAACAGAAGAATAAAAATAAATAAATAAATAGAACCAAGTTAGCAAGGATGTTGATGATGGCAAAAATGAAACAATATAAAAACGTAAAGGCGCTCTAAAATAAGCCATTTTTAAGAAAAATATGGTTTTAGCGCTAGAGACGAGGGTCTGGCAGAACATTGTACATATGATTTTTCATATGGTGGTGATTTTGACTTTTTTGTGCAATTTTTTGGAAAATGAATATTTTTTTAATGAGATAATCACGGGAGAAAGAAGCATATTCATTTCACCGAGATTTTAATAATTGGACAATTTAATCGTAGTTTTATCAAATAAGGGACAGTGAATTATAAATGTTGGATATTTACTTAAAAAAATATTTACACCAATGAGTTCACCAAACATTCCAATACCCTGATTAGGGATGCCGTTTTACCCTTGAATTTAAAACATCAAAACCTTGTTTAAGGAAAAGGCAAAATGTCACAGTCTTTGAAAAAATTCACTTAAGTGGGGTCCGGATAAATGAAAAACAATTTCACGTAAGCGAATTTGAAAATTCATTAATCAGAGAGTTAAATGACATTTTTGTGGTTAAAATATGCTGAAGGTGAAAATTAAAGGTAATTGGTCAACAAATACTCGGGTATGATTTAATGTTTTTCTAAGGTAGTTTTATTGTTGCTGTTAGTTGTGATAACGTTTTGTCTCTTCTGGGATTTAAAATTTCCAACAAAAAGATAGTGGCAGTAAACTCCTTCCTAAAAAAAATGGTTGCAAAAAAACAAAATGGTTGACCTTAGCTTTTGGAGAAAATCTATACATAATAATAAGTGCGTTTTTTTGGTATTCCATATATAGTACAGTGACAAATTGCCAACAAAACGATAGCCAGATTTTTGTATTTAAAAATTGGTACAACTGAAAGAAGATCTGTCAGAATAATAATAAAAAAAACACAAATAGAAGAAAGTTTTGTGATAATGAAATGTTAAAATTAACTTAGCAAAAAAAACTAACTAAAACTAATGAAATGGACAATTTACAAGAAGAAATGGTAAGAAAACATCTGGAAATTGAGATTCTATAAAAAAAAATCATGTTTGATTTGAGAACAATTAAAGTGGTGACTCTCATCGGCTTTGTTGGTCTTTTCGATGACTAAATGAAAACAGTTTTCATCTGACTTTTCCCAACGTTTCGACGGTGATTGCCGTGTCGTCTTCTTCAGGGGATGTCTTTATTCACAAAAATGATAAAAATGTTTATTAAATACATACGAATATTATGTAAAGCATACAAGTATGACTTACATATTGTTTTTCAATGTTTTTGTAATATTCAAATCAATGTAAGTCATACTTGTACGCTTTACATAATATTCGTATGTATTAAATAAACATTTTTATCATTTTTGTGAATAAAGACATCCCCTGAAGAAGACGGCAGTCACCGTCGAAACGTTGGGAAAAATCAGATGAAAACTGTTTTCATTTAATCATCAAAAAGACCAACAAAGCCGATGAGAATCGCCACTTTAATTGTTCTCAAATCAAACATAAACATCAAAATCATTAAAAAAAGTTCATTTAACAACTGCTTCAAGAAGGAGGTTTGTTCGTAGACTACTACATTAATATGTGGTGTTGAACCGAGCTTGAAGATCGCCTCAATTCTTTATATACCTGAATCGAATTGAAATGAGCTTGATTTGACTCGATTCCCGTCGGAGATCGGAGTCGATTCAAAATTTGAGAAGAAAAACCTGTGTGGAGGAGTTGGTTTAACAGATAATGCATTGTGTTCTGTTTATTTCCATGTTTATGTACAAAAAATATAGTTTTGTTTTAATAAAATTACAAAAAAAATTGCACATGGAGCAGGTAGCATATTCCTATATGGTGCTGAACTAATTACTTCTTCATCGTTTAACACGAATCAAACTATCTCACTTGCACTTCACACATCGAAAACATCGAAAAACCTTTTGCATTTTAGAAAGTGCTGTCATACTTAATCATTTTTAAATCTTCACCAAAAATACATATTTATTTAATCTAAACTGAGATAAACCTTTGGTGAAAACATAGCAAAACATAAATATCTTTTCTATTGTTTTCTCTTGCAAAATAAGCCCAGTTAGTCTATTTTCACTAACAAAACTAAATAATATCAACAGTAATAGATTGATTTTTTCCCCAATGGAAAACACACATGATTCCAAATGCACAACTACTCAACGAACACAACCATCGAAATACAAATGCGATATCAATCAAAGAAATCACATAAAATCCATTCGAGACTCGTATAAATATCAAAAACCCATCCATAGTAAGATTCTACTCTAACTTTTATCGGTGTTATTCATGCTATGGATATTGTTTTTGTTATTCGTGTAAAATTCTACTATACTATGGATAGATTTTCCAACAAAACAAGGGTAATATTATAAATGATAAAATCAGTTTATTTGTTTGTTTGTTTGTCCGTGCTTCACATCGCACAGAAGAAATTTCACGACATGAATTTTTGTTTGGAGGTAGTTACAAAGCCGGAGAGTGTCTTAAGTTAATTTTTACCGCAAAAAACTAAAACTAATAATTGAATATTCAATGCATTCTTTTTGTTTAGAACACTTAGAAGCATATTATTAGGTGCTTTCTGCTTATGTACCTATTACCATTGCATATAATAAGGCGTTTCTTATGACATTGACCCACGTATTATTCTGAAAAACTATTAAAAAGTAAAAGATGGACTATTAAAAACCAATGCGATTTAGTACAGAGCAATTCTGAACTTATTGGAAGTGTTTACCCTGATTCACAAAATAAGATATATGACGATCAGTTTTTCTAGTAGTAATAGTGATTCTGACACCAAGAAACGAAGCCTCTCGAGTATAAAGACGGTTCAAGATTTCGTGTCACATAACTTAGACGAAACATTTTTAGTGCAAATATCTTAACCGGCAGCGTTGGAAAGGGTGGAAAAATATAATTAATCCTCGAATTCCAATCATTCCTACAGTTTAACCGTTCCAATTCAAAAATCTGATTCCCCATTAAAGTTAGCTTTGCCATGGCAATTAAGAAGGCGCAAGGGTAAACACTAAAAGTAGGAAAGGTCAATCTAGAAAAGCCGTGCTTTATCACTTAAAATAGGATAACAAAAGCATCGGGTAACAGATAGTTATGCATAATTCGAAAAATGATTGGGATAAGACAAAATTGTTATATGTTATATAAGTTGTTGTTTATTCATTTAAAATCAATCTTATTTTCTTAGCTAAATCAGACCTTGAATCTTAAAATAAACTCCTCAAGATCTTACCTGAATGAATCCACACAAAAAAGGAACTGACAATAGCTAGTTGGTTAAAAATCATATTTGTAAAATATGGTACTATGCATAGTTTATTGATAGTATTCAAACTTATCCGTAGTATATTTGGAGTACCTCAAGGTAGCTATTTTGGGCCTTTTATGTTTTTTTTTTATATAAATGGATTAAAATTAATTTTATTTCAATTAAATGTTAAAATTTTCTCTAGAAATATAGATATCAAACAATTTTAGCACTCATGTTTTTAATAAAAAGTCAATCGATGACTTTCGCTCGAAAGCAAAACGCTTTTGAATTGAATGTGCTGTGTTAAAAATATGTGCCTTCACTTCGTAATCTGAAAGTCATTCGGGACATTCAACACAAATCGCACTACCAGTACACCACAAACTCAAATTCAGATCTCTAATAAAACTTAATTCAAGAACTTACCTTACTAATGCCAAAAATTCTTGTCACTAATTTTTACATCGATTTTCAGATATTGAATTTTCATAGTTTTATTTCCTTTTTGGTACCAAATTGTGAAAGTGTTTTACTTACAAAAATTTAGAACAGCTTAAATTCTTATTCTTAAACTTGAGCCATAAAAATTTATGACTAATGGTGTTTTTTTTGTTAAGTCATTCGGGAATAACTTCTTCCATTTACTACCTAAAAACTTTTATCCCTTTTTCCTGCTCCTGGCAGGACACCTTAGAAAAAATAAAAACATTAAATGTAAAGGTATTATAAATGATCTTTTATAATACTATAATATATGATTCCAATTTTATTTCAAATGATAAGTAGCTGACTATATTATGAAGTTTGTCTTTCAATGAAAAACCATAAATAAATTTCTCAACAAAAAACTTTTCTCTTCAACTAGAAAAGTATCTACTTAGTAGAAATTTCTAATAAGAAAAATAAAATAAACTTCATTCTCAAGAGATTTCCACACACAATCACGATAGCTTTTCTCATAAATTGTCAAAAATTTTAAATAACTTTTATAAAATAAGTTCTGCCTGCACTTAAGTTAAACATACACCCTCTATTTTTTACTATTACCCACTTTCATTTTAAAATGAAAAAAGTAACAAACACAAAAACTCCATAATTCATTTCGCACATCTTAAAAAAACTTTGACATCGAATAAGAAAAACCGCATAACCATAAGAAAATATAAGAGAAAAAATAAGAAGAAATAAACTTTATATTATTTCCAGCCAGGACTCTAAGTAGGAACATAGGTACCTACTCGTATATATAGTAAAATGACACACGTATGTAAGGTAGTGCTATACCCTAGGTACCTAAACTATACACACTTGTAACACCTCGACCTCAAAAATGACTTGTTAAAGTTTGCATAATCTCTATGCCAACAGCCATCGGGTATTCTTTAACCATCAAAGAAGATGAAGAAGGTCGGCGATGCTTAAATTCAAGACAGTACAAAATGTCCTCATTGCGCGCCCAAGCCCGACCTCGAAGTCGTAGTCGTCGCCTCGTTTAGACGACAGAAGGTGACCTTCTAAGGATAACAAGAACAGAAGCACATAGTAAGGTACCTTGTAGTCTGCAAAGTGTATTTTTCTGCAAATTATAATGTTCGCATCGAAGGAGATGAAGAGAATAATACTCCTCGTATTATGTCCTTGTTGCGTTCCTCTTTGTAAAACTGACCTTCGTCGTTCTTAGTGTTTGTCCGTTGTGTTTTGTATTCTTTTTGTTTCTTTTATGTTATTTCCCGACCTGTAGGTAGCCTGCTAGTTATTCATTTGTATGTAGTTTGTTTATTTTGTAGTTTTATGCAAACGGAAAGGACTTCCATGTTTCAACTTTAACAAGGTACCAACAGTTTTTCCTGCAAGCAGGGAGAGCTATTTCCTCTATTTGTCGGATTTTATTGTTTGTAGTTATTCTTATACCAATAGTCTGGGGTTTTAGTGTTGCTTTTTGTGTATATGCAAAAATATTTATTAACACAGGGCTCTTTTGTCTATGTAAGCCCCTTCTATTCAAATTTAGAACAAGATCCACACATAATTATACTGCTTTCCAGAGAGATCGTTTACTCTTTATCTTTTAAATGAGTCTTACAAATGTTTCTTTTTTAAATTGGTATAGTTTTTTAAAAATTCGTATATAATGTTCTGAATGGTATAAAGTGATAAATGGTGTAAAATTACCAATAATGTTTTGTCAATCGTATGAATTATTCATAACATAGTTGTATTCCTTTTTTGATTGGTATAATGATTATACTAATTGGTATAAATTGATCTTATTGGTCTAAAGTCTACAACAATTAACTCATTTAGTAAGTACCATAAGCACTGGCTTTTGTCAACACTCAATTTTTGACTATAAATAAATCGGCATTATTGTGGTATTTTACAGTTAACCATACTCGTACCTTCATACCTACATACACATGAACACTGTATATTACATCTACGGGTGTTGAACTCACTTAACTCGAGGGTATATCCTTTGCGGCTCATTGAATAGCAAAACAGTATTGCAAAGGTGTGAATATCTTTTTAAATCGGGGATTTACACAAAATGATAACACGATGATCCCCTTCATCTTCAGACGATGAGCACCTGTAACGATGTTCAAATGGTATAATGGAAAGAGTGCAGTATATAGGACTTATAGGTGTGTAGATATACATAAATGAGGGATACAAAAAATAATAAAATGTATGTTACTACTTCATCGTAACTCAGTCAACTTGGAGGAATTTTATCATCATAGTCGTCGTCATCGTTCGTCTCGTTGAGGACTTAAATAAGATTTCAACAGAAAAAAAAAGAGCAGTAAAAAAGGGCTTTGAAATTCTAATGAAGATAAAATTTGCTTTACATTTTTGTTGGTTGCTCTGTTCTTCGTTTTGTTTCTTTTTTTTTTTTTTTGAACAGTCTTTACTTATAGATACCTTCCTTGCTGATACTTTGATGGATAAAAAGTTGGGGTTGATGAAGTCTCTGGTTTTATTTTATATATGGAAGAACACACATGTTTTATGTGTTATTTTTTTTGGCGAAATGGTTTGTTTAGACTAAAATTGAGAACACTTCAGATTATGCTTCAATATGCATGATGAATTTTCATGTATGAACGAAGATTATAGTTGGTTATAGGGAATATAATATGGGAATTTAATGAACAGTCATTCACTTGAGGGAATTTTTTTTTGAAAAGTCGTAAAAATGTATATTGATACAAGTTTAATCAAGGTCTATTTGATCTTGTTTCCTGAAGCTACATTAACATAAATGACGTGAGTTCTTAATGTTGATTTTTTTCTACGGTAACCCCAATCATAAAAACTTGTGTTCTATATTTAAGTGGGGGTTAGAAAAGAAAATCAAACAAATTTATCACCAAATATTAAAATTCATTAATTTTTCTGGTTCTTGAACGTGTATTTATTCATCTTTGAGATTTATACCAGTTTATACCAATTAGCGATCTTTATGAATACTCAATCTGCAAGGGCTCTCAATGCAGAGCATACTTTTTTGATCTTATACTGTCAATTCAACAAACACTGATTGGTATAAAGTGGTATAAATGGTGTAAATTTAAATGTTTTCTTTCCTAAATGGATAAAAACATCAATATCCGTGCTTTCTCAACTCTGATAGAGCTTATTATCAAAAACCATGAAAGTTAAAATAATAAAAGCTAATTAATATGGCAGTTATACAAAAACAGAAAAAAACATCCCTAGAGCAATTAGAAAGACTCGATATGTAGTGATGCTTTCATTTTTGTCACGCTTTTAAGAACCTTCACTCGACTTGAAAATTATATAACTTTGCATATAATCCACCTCTCTTACAAAGTAAACAATGTCCTTGTATTTTGAAGGAATAGTTATCATCAATATTTAAAGACTTTTCATTCGGCATATATTTATTATTGTGAGTTTTATAATCGTTGATTGGTATAAGCTGATAGACAAATTAAATTTATGTTAAAATGGTAAAACATGCCAAATCAAAAAACATCAATATTGGAATGGTAAGTCAATGTATTAATTTTAATTAATGTTCAAAGATTTCTTATTCGCTATGGGTTTTATGGTATGAGTTTTGGAATTTCTGGTTGGTATAAACTGATGGAAGACTTTAACTTACGTAAAAATGCCTTTTTACACCAAAACAAAAATATCAATAGTGGAGTTGAAAACACGCTTTTCAAAACGCTAATGAAGATTCTTAATTATATCTGCACAATCAATTATTTCTGATTGGTATAAAACCAATGTTTAATGATGTTTTTAATTTACGGTCAACACTTTCATGCTTTGAGAGCTTAGATTTTTGTTCAGTAATCATTTAAGACTTCTTATACGATATTTGTCTTATATTGCGAGTTTCTATTTATCGTTTTGGTATAAACTAATATAAATGGAGTATTGAAGATTGAATGTGTTTCACAGCTTTAAAATGTATTTTAAGTATTGTGGATCTAGCAATTAACAATTGGTATTGTTATAAATGGCCTAGCATCGAATGTAATAATAACCCTTACCGCCCACGACTTAATGTTCAAAGATTTTTCCTCTAGTGAAAATTCTTGACTTAAAGTTCAAAGACATCCCCTCAAGTGAAAATTCTTGTTACACCATAAAACCATCAAATATTCCACAAACTGAAAAAACCTTTTTATTCGGTCATAAAAATAAGTTTCTAACAAAATTTTAATTTTTCATATCAACCGAAAAAATATTAAAAGTCTGCCATAACCGGCCATTCTGTCGTAACCTGTAGGTACCTTTACTACTTCTTATACCCTATAGACCGTTATTCCCTATTTTATGTCTCCTTGGTCATATTAATTGGTCACATTTCCGGAGGTCAAACAAACTGCACTATACTCGTACTTTAAGACTTACCCAATCATGAACATGAAGCTAGTTCATCATAGGAAAGAAAAGAACTTCTTTCTTTTTTCTTATTCTTTACCAACCATACTCCAGCAAACACCAAAAAGAAGTCTGAATAGGTAATACAAAAATTGGTCTTTGTGGGATTCCCTAAGTCTGTATTGAAACATTCTCGTGTCTGTATATAAAATGAAAAATGCATAACTGCACCTCGTAGTCATTAAACAAAAAAGAATAAAGAAATAAAAAAAGGTATAATTGCTCTTAAAATACCGTTCTGCGGAACTTAAATTATGTCTCTAATAACCGCATGTTTGACTCTTCTTTATACCTTTCATGAACAGTTGGTGTACATAGGTACACCAAAAAGTACACCATCATCATAACAACAACCGACTCAATGACCAACTAGTCCACACAGCGAGGTTGTGAGCTACAAAACATGGCTAAAATATGAAACAAATTAAAACAAAAACGTGTTTGAACAAAGCTAAAGCAAGGATTAGACCAGTTTATACCAATAACAATATAAAACTGAGTTCACTAAATTTTATAAGCTCAAAATAGTAGTAAATGGCTAGTGGAAAGACATGACACGGTTAGAAGTCGTTTATTATAGTCGGACTAAAATCCGTCAATAATTGGATCCAAAAGTTCCACTGTACACGAATGGCCAAACTTACCATCACTATCCAGTCGACCAATAGATATAGAAAGGTAACCATGATGATGATGGTTCTGACGACTATGACGACCATAGACAACGAGCGGCAACGATGACGACGTTGATAAGCAACGTGCATCATGTTGGATCACCTCATTTGAGGTCGGTATAATAACAATTTCTATAAGCTCTCTATATGATGGTACTAAAAATGCTCTTCTATTAAGCCTTCTGTAAAGTAAGAAAAGAGGTACAATTAACCATCACCACAAACACGACACAAAACGAGAACGAGAACGAAAACTTCGTGCATGCCTGAAACTCCTCTGAAAGCTGAAAGACTGAAACTTGATAATCATAACGATGTTTTCAGATGACGATGAAGACCATGATGATGAAACTCTACGCAAAAACCTGGTGTGTGTGATATGGTGAAGACCAAAACGAACGACTATGACGACGGACGTCGACGTAGAGCGTCGTCGAGTGACAACGTAAACGTAAACTTTGCATAAAAGTAGAAGAAGGACAAGTTGTTGTCTATGAGAGTTATGTGTTGATATTACGGTTCACTATACTTGATAGTTTATCAAGGTAGTTGATATAACCTGAGTGAGTTTGTATACTACCTCTAGTATATGCCTCTTTATACCTTTTGTGATATCTTATAGTTAGTTCCAACAATCTGTAGTATAAAAGGTGTTGTAACTTGTATAGATACTATAAAGGTAGTTAATTAGAAGAATTTCATCAAGTTAGTTTTTTGAGTGCCTGTGGCAAGTTAGAAAGAGCCCTGTAACAGGCCTCTGGGTTAAAATCCATGCTTTTACCGCTTGTGCGAACGATTGACAATTATAATTTGCTCGTTCTGTCTTAGCATAAAAATGAAGGTCCCCATGTTCAGCTATTTAACGAAAACACCGATCAGTACAAATTTTTCAACGCAACAAAATATTTTGATAAATTTTTGAAATAAATTACCGTTTATAGGATTTTTTGATTGTTCACAGAAAGCGACGATACCTGTTAAAAAATGTCAAAATCTTACTTTTTTTTATTCAATATATTTCCAACAGCTTTAAAAATCCTCTTAAATGTTTAGAAGAAGAAGAAGTTTTTTAACATTTAATCGTTCAAATCTCGAATTTATTTCACATACGAGTATGTACATATCTGGATATATGTAAGTGTTCCAAAATCCCATTTAAATCTCTGGGACAGAATTAGGAATAGAGCTCTAAAAAAGAAGGGTATAAAATATTAAACTTTATAAAAATAACTCTCTTAATTATTATTTATCATTTCAATTTTCAAGAATCAAGTGCAGGGGAAGGTAGATAATTTAGATATTAATGAGTCAAACAATTTTAACAATTTTGTATAAGATGAGTCCACAAATCACTTAATTCATTTAGAAGGTAACTAAGCGTCATAGGTTCATGCGATTAAAGTGCACAAAGTGCAAACATTCGCACCCTCTGTTAACTTCAACAAGGAGCTCTGTTAAAATAGTGCGTTCATTTTATATATATACGTTTCACTTCATTGAGTTTGAAATAATAAAGAAGGTCAAAATTAAAACTGGTGCAACGCAAGGCTCCGTTTTGCCCTGAATTCTCTTTTCTATATTAATGAAGCTTTCCTGAAACTTCTGGTTGGTATCGATTATGTTATTTTTGAGAACCACGGTGCAACGCGGTGGTATTAGGCTTATTCGCAAATAAACTGCGACTTAAGAAAGCCCCACAAGACAAAGTGGTCAAATCACATGATCTTGGTTGCCAATTCACTTCGCCTCAGCTCGAGATAACCATGCTCCGAAACCGCTAGCTCAGAATATCGATTGTGTCTTGAGCTGTGAGGAACGTAACACTATCCTGTTAAAACCATGGGTCTCCAAATCAGGCCACAAGACCTAAAGCAAAAGCTGTTGACGATGATGGCCTGCCCAAAATCATTTTCGAAGAAGTAGTTTGAACCGAGTGACGACGCCTTCAGCCCTAAGTCCACACCAAACAGTAAATGTTTTTGAATGCATTGGCACATTATGACTTTCGCATCCCAAATCCGGCAATTTTGCTTATTCACGTATCCATTCATTTTAGCTTCTGGTCCAGTTGGATGTTGACGCTAAATTTTTCATGTTATGGTCTGCGACAGGCCAAGTTCCTGTGAGCGACGCGAATTTGACTGCCTCGGATTCTGCTATACACACGAACAATGGCGATATTCTAAGCAGATCTTGCATTGAAGTACGGATGTTGGCTAGTTTTTCACTGAACCAGTGGACTCGAATTTGGCCACCAAACGTTGAAAAGTCAACTTGGAAGGACGACCTCATTAGAGTAGAATACCCATTTTGATCTTAAAGTTCTATCATTTGAACGTGTTGCTCGACGCTGTAACTTGCGATGATGATTTGTCTTTAGTGACTTATTAAAAATAGATATTTTGACAGAAAGTAAAAGAAACAATATGGCCGCCACGAGCTGTCAAAATCAAACCATTCCCATTGGAAAACCCTTTATATATTCTAAACATGGAAATGAAAATTTGAGTATAGGGCATGGATAATTCCGAATCTAAACTTATGCCAAAAAGAACCGCGAGCTGTCAAAGAGATCTATTACAAAAAATACTGCTGCCTATTTTAAACTCTACGGTTCACCCTATTTTCTAAGTTACTCGTATCATAACATACAAAAACATACAAATCAATATTTCAATATTTTGGTTAATATGGTGTATAGAAAAATAGGGATATACGACATTGCTGATACACTCACACAATTTTGTGTAATATGTTCATAACTCACAAAATTTTGTGTAATATGTTCATAATTATTTTGACAATAAGTTATTCTATTGTAAATTTCTAGCCATAAACTGACAGATGTCAAACAAACTTCACAGGGTTGTCAGCGTTACTTTACAGTGAAAATTTAAATATGTTGAGGTTAAGTCTGTGCTTCAGCAGTGGTTTAAGGGGTCAGTTTATAACTATCATTGATTTTCATCACTGAAAATGTTTTTTTCGAGATTTAAAAAAGTCAATTTGTTATGTTTGGTATGATAGACTTATGATTTTTAAAATTGTTTTACGAAAAAAACAAGACGTTACATAACTCAAAACTGTCTTTAAGTACATTTTCAATGAACAGCTGATTTGTGGTTTCACAATAAAATCATTCCATTAACTTTGTATTTTCAACTGTCAGTTTCACTTCCGATGATCAACTCAAATCTTAAATGCTTGATTACAATCAGAAAATGTTTTGTCTAATGACACTTATTTTCAATGATAGCTATAAACGACATGTCAAACAAATGTCAGCAATTTGTTTCAATAATAAAAACCATTGATAGCTATAACTGTTCACCTAAGTGTATTAAATACTTTAACCATATTTAAAATATCAAATATTTGGATAAAACATAAATTAACAAGAAAAAGAAATATACTACTTTGGAAAAATTCTCCTTTAATTTTTATAACTACTACTGCATTATAAAACTAGTAGCTTTACTATTTGTAAACATCAGACATAGCTAGTTCCCAAGTAATTTCCTTAGCCTTCTACTTCTTCTTCAATTTCATTTTTGTTTTGTTATCGTTGTTGTTGTGGTATATTAACTCAGGTTTTATCACAGAGGTTCTTTACCTTTTATATTATCTTACAAGCAAACGGTATAGTTGTTTGAAATTATATACCTTATTCGTTCTTAAACCTAGGTGTCTAAAAAAAAGTGGCCATTGGACTAATCAGGGTTTTTGGGTTAATTAAAATCATGTAAATGATGGGGTTCAAGTAGTATTTTGAGTATTCTAATATATGTACAAACAAAAATACCATCTTATAGCAATTAAAGGTACAAAAATAGCATGCAACGTTTAATATTGGTTAAGGTTACGTAAGACTAATTAAATGCATTTTTGATGTGGTTTTGGGTTTTGAAATATCAAACAATCAAAAAAGATGATGACCGATAAAGAAACTCATCAACAAAATCAGCTAAAATGGTACTTTAAGCGTAAAAAAGATGTTTTCACGCAAAGTACTTCCTTGGAAGTAGTAGAAAAGGATTATAAATACGTTCGACAACGCACGCTTGATGTCATGTGTGGTTTTGATAGATGAATGTGTAATTAGAGGTGGCTGGCGCACTGGCTGGTGGTGTAATTACAATGTAATGAAATTACATTAAGCACACTGTAAAAGGGGGTGTATTTTCCGCAGAAAACATACATGACATTATGTTAAAGGTATGTCTATGCAAATATAAATGATGAGAGGAAAGATGAGTTTTAAAGGCGGAAGCTTTATGTGTAATGTCATTAAAACCTTATACAAGATGTACATTTTCTTTTTGGTGTTGTTGTTGTTTTATTTTGTTTGCTTTGTTTTTAAAACATAATGTTTACAAAAGCATTAAATTTGGTGGTTTTACACTTCAGGTGTGCTTTTTGAAATTAATTAGTCATGATTTAAGAAAATTTTGTGGTTATGTAGGCAATTTCGATGTCATTGATGGATGATGGTTTCTTGATGATGATTAAGTTGAAAATGCACACATCTATTAATCATAAAATTTCATTTAATTCAATTAAATGCTTATAACGGCATAAAATAATTAAAGTTAAGACACTTAATCATTAAGGCGTAGAGATATATTGCCAAAAATCCATACTTTACTCTCTCTAAAATTGCATTGTTAAAGGGATTTATAAACAGTTGAATAATTTGTGTAAAAATTAATAAATTAATTAAACATATGAAAAATAAAAATATGATGAAAAAATAAACCCTTAAAATATGTTTATTTTAGATAAATATCATTGCTATTTTATGGGGTAATTCATTTTAAAGTTGGTAACGCTAGCATTTGACACCTGTCAAGCTCAGCTGTCATTTTGAAGTGCAGTTATTAAATATTTGCTTTTACGTTAAATAAACTTAAATTAGGTGGCGCAACAGTCCGTTGAGAACTAAGGCCTAGTGACTTACAACTCTCAACCATTCCTGTGTACGAGTAATGTTATCAGGGATGTAGGGGACCTACAGTTTTTAAACCGAAGCCTAAAGGTTAATTTGAGAAAGCACTTTTCATGAAAAATATTGCTCTTGGAGGATTTTTCAATTTCTCGTAAGAGGTAGTACCCGTAAAAATCACTTTAGATGGCACAGGCCGAGATTACACCTAAGACCTCTAGCACAACAGTATTACGCACTAACAATCACGCCACGCATACTACGTTAATAGGTGGATAAATAGTTCTTTGGTGTGCTCTATGCCCAAAAGGTGTCAATGGCACTTATTTCCTTGAAAATGCGGACGTTTACAGCGAATCCGAAGTGATTGATGGTCGAATCTTAAATGATTTTTAAACAGACTCTTTGGATACAGAAGCATGTTTGTGAGACCCAGTTGTGAATTTTAGTTTTTTGGTAGCCAATTGAAGATTATGACTTAACGATATGTGGTTCCAACAAGGCGATGCAACAAGCCCCAAAATAAACATGATTCATTGCATGAGTTTTGTGAGTCAAATTTTGCCGAAATCCATAGGCCACAAGACTATATGAATATTCCTCGACTCTAGAAACATTATTCAAGCTGTGGCTAAAATAACGCTTGAAATGTGAGAAAAAATGTTTAAAAACTACCTCAAAAAATCACATGCTGCAAATGTTTGCCGAACCCCAAAAAAGGGAATGACCCTGTACAAATAGTTTTTATTTTTTCTGTAATTTTTTTGAGTTGGAATTGAATATTTATTTTATATCAAACATTTACGAATAACATTAACCTTCTGTATATTGAATAAACTTCTATGTACAATTTAAAATTAATTGTTTTAGATGCAATAAAAATATCATGAGTTATTATTATTAACTGCAATACCTTCACAGGGCACAGAACAGGGATATAATCTCTTCAAATAAATGCATTTGATTTATTCTTGTTCTCTAAAATAAATAAAAGTACTCATACCAACCTTCATTTTCCCCCTAAATTCCTGAAAACTTTCAATACCTGCTGCCGGGCTTTAAAAGTTTACAATTTATATAATTAAATGTTATAGGATGGCATTTTATAGGCCTGTGTCTGTTTTTCAATGAAGGATATAAAATAATAAAATAATGGTTGAAGTCATTTAAGTACTGCATTAGTAAATAATACCAATTTTATCCTCTTTTGTTATAGTTCATCGTTTGTTTTTTTGGTTTTTCTTTTTTTTTTTTATAAAACTAAACTTTTTCGATGTTTTTACCCTATACAAAATATAGGAAAAGTCTAAAGACTATAATAGAATGGGAAACAAAAAGAATTTCAGTACAGCATATACGATACTCATTCCAAAAGTTTTACCCTTGAACATCCCCAAAAAAAAATATTTCTCGATAAAGTTTTGTGGAGTTAAATAAAATGTACATCTGTACTTAGATAGAAATTGAATATTATGTATTTAGGTTTTGTCTTCAAGTGGAATTTATGTATATACCACTTAAATACATATGTATATATACATACATACGAATTTTCATTCAACTCAACTTCAATCCCGTAGTACTTGAGACAGATCAAGAGTATAAAAGGTTTTGTATAGTTTTCAATTTCTAATTTTATGGAATGAACATTTTGTGTGGTGTTGTTTTGAGTAACAATTATGTTTTATTAATTAAATACTTTCCACATGATTTTCTTAAAATAGAATAAGATTTTGTGTGGTTTTGATTTCCGTTTATGTTTTGCTTGATATTGAAATTTCATTACTTTTTGTGGCGCTATAGTTAAATTTTTAAAGAATTCTTTAATTAGTTTTTTTTTTCAAAGCAATACAATAATTCTTGATTTCGTACAAAACTTTCCTTTTTATTTAGTTGGACATTCTAAAAGAAGCCCATAAAATGTGGAAGTCAAAAATTAAACCGAAGAGTCTTTGGACTGTTACGAACATATAAATGAAAAGTTTTTGGGGTTTTCTATAAGAGGTTTTATTTTCATATTAAAAACATGGGTATTTTTTATAAGCTATCAGTAGATGTTTAATTTATTTTAAAGAAGAAAATGTGTTTTTACTAAAAATATAAAAGAATATCAGCAAAATTCTCATCTTATGGCCTCTTTGCAGCCCCGATTCATTTTCAGGAAATTTTCCATGACCAATTTGCACATTTGCCGCTGTATGTCCTCGATAGCTTCACGAATTCCATCTTTTAAGGTATTGAATCGATTGTTGAGTATTGGCATAGACCTAAATTTTCACGAGGCTCCTAAAGAAAAAAGGTTCAAAGGAATTGGAATTGAGATGTCAAATTCGAGAAATTTTTTAAAGAGTTAGGAAACATTTCTTGCCAAACTTTTACTCTTAAGTTTGCACCATATTTGTAATGTATTTATGTCATTTCAATGTAGTCTTGAATTTTTAGTAAAAACATAGTTTTAAGCAGTCAAATGTCAAAAGATGGTATCTTAAAAAGTGATACCTGCGAAAAAATAGATTATTTACAATGAAACCTCGTATTTTTTCAAAACTCTTAGCAAATTTATATTTTTGTTAAGCTGATATATTAAAACAATTTTCTTAATTCTCAAATTATATTGAGACATATTTTAAAACATTCAAACATAGTCTCACACATAAATAATAACTTAAAAGCGATGAGAAACAAAATTAATTACTGGGGCGTATACGCAATATTGTTCCAGTTTTAGTTTTCAGTTAGTTAATTTGTCAAACTAAGCCTCAAAATATGCTTGATTTTTACTAATTATTTAAAGAAGACCATTAAAATTACAAGTTCTGACTACTTTTAAAAATTTTAACCTTTTTGAAAAAAAAAAAATATTTTCAAACAATCTAAATAGGATCTTTTGTAAAATCAGAGTACCTCGCAATTTAATTTTTAAAAACCTTAATTTTGTATCGATTCTGTAAACAACCCCCAACATTTTTTTAAAGTTACTTTAATATAGCCATCAAAGTGTTGAAAAGTTTTTATTACATTTGTCAGTACCTGTATATATTTTTTAAAAATTTAAATACATATATTTTTATAAAATAAGTATAAAACATTACCAATCCAATTTTTTACGACTAACTTTGTTTTTTGTCCAATTTTTGTTCCAAAAGCTTACTTATACAAGTGATATTAGTGTGATAACGACTTGATAAGATCTTAAAATTCATTTTCTCTATAATTTCTCTCCATTTTTGAAAATTCTAAATGTTAAATAATTTCTTTTTGAAAAATTTGTTTATTTAAGAAACCTCTAAAATGACTTAACTTTAAAAAACAATTGTGTAGCTGCAAAAATTATTGCATGACATCGACAAAAATAATACCATCTCAAAATTAAATTCCATACAAATGAAAATAGTATCAATATTAAATGTTTGCGTGTTTTTGGGTAATTCTTGTAAATGTTCACTTAATTCGTGTGGGGTCAACTTAAATAGGTATGTACTCTTCAATTGCCGTCTTAAAAACATGACCCAAACACCATAGCCTCTTACTTCAAAAATTATACCAACCCAGAGTAATCAAGAATTAAGAAATGTATATAAAACCTATACGATAATGTCTTGGAATTGCAATACCTACCAAATTGAATTATGTACCTATGTATGTATACAATACCACTCTTTAAGTTTGAACAGCTCTTCGTGACATAGTTTCGTGCTAGCTTTAACTTATATCCAAAAAAAAAAAACGACTTCAATACTTCTGCCGTGTGATGGCAATTTGTTGATGATGTAATTAATTTTTTGTATTTTTATTACTCTTAATTGAAATTAAAAGTGAACAATCTCAATTTAAAGCAACATATTTTGAAACTGTATATACAAACATTAACTAGTCAAGTGATTTAAAAATTAATTCAAGGTCTTCACTTCGAAATTCACATGAAAAGCTCTCAATGGAACTAGTTTAAAAAAAGGAATATAAAGAACTCAAGTTGTGTCTAGATATTAAATTAAAACGTCTGCAAAGTTTTTAATCAAGAATTTATAAGTACAAATGTTCAAAGTATACTATGTCTCATTAATCTTCAAATTTATTTGGTTTTCCAATAACTCAATCAATACTTGATGTTAATATGGTACTAAATCACATTTGAATAAATTGAATGACTGGGTCACACAAAATTGCTGCTGTATCTAAAGAGCCTGTTTAAAAATGTAATTGTATTTAAAGATTTGAAAATTTTCCCTCAAAATAAGTTTATTTTCAAAAAAATTGTCTCAAGAACACCTTAATTTATTAACTATTTTTACCAAAACGGTTGTCTGTTATTTAAATTAATTTTGTATGTACAACGTTTTAAAACAAAATCACATCTTATGAAAATCCAAAAGAATATTTTTAATTTCCCATAGGAAGTTATTGTAATGGGTCCGATTTGTCAAATTGAAAATTTTGACATTTCTCGACGTTTCAAGGTCCCTAGAGTCGAAATAAAAGATTTTTAGAAAGATGTATGTGTGTGCGTGTGTACGTACGTTCGTACGTCCGTACGTCTGTACGTTCGCGACGTTTTTTTCGTCGACCATAGCTCAAGAACCAGAAGAGATATCGACTTCAAATAAATTTTGTTATACAGAAAATAAGGCAGAAAGATGCAGAAAGGGCTCTCAAGAAAATTGCGTGGGTGGTTTTTCTTACCATAGCAGTTTAAAAAAAAGGTGAAAATTTTGGTTAAACCTAAATACATATCTCATGAACCAATGACACTAGAGACTTGAATTAAATTTTATATTATATATTGTAACGTGATACAAAACAATTATATTTTTGGAAAAAATCCATTCAACGGTTTTTTTTTTCAAATCAAAAAAACTGAAAAAAAAACTGTCACCTCGAAACTCTTACGACCAAAATATGATTTCATCTCCAAAACAATTTTGTGCAACGAAGAATAATGTTTTTGACATCTGATAAAATTTTGAGAAAAATCGAATTGACAGTTTTTTTTTACAAAAAATTAAAAACCTAAAAAAAAATTAACAAAAGTTGGTAAAAATTGATTTTCGACTCAAATATCTTTTCAAAAATTTGATATAAAGGCTTCAAACTTATTTTTTCTTATAAAAAATATTGTTTTCAATATTTTGAAATATTTTGAGAAAAATGGAATTGACAGTTTTTTTCACAAAAAAGTAAAAACCTAAAAAAAATAATAAAAGTTGGTAAAAATTGATTTTCGACTCAAATATCTTTTCAAAACTTTGAAAAGATACTTTTATCCTTCAAAAAATATTATTGTCAACATTCATTTAAATTTTGAAAAAAATCGAATAGACAGTTTTATTACAAAAAATTAAAAACCTAAAAAAAATTAACAAAAGTTGGTAAAAATTGATTTTCCACTCAAATATGTTTTCAAAAATTTGAGATTATGGCTTTCAACTAATTTTATCATATAAGAAATATTGTTTTCAACATTATGAAAAATTTTGAGAAAAAGTGAATTGACAGTTTTTTTTACAAAAAATAAAAACCTAAAAAAAATATTTTGGTAAAAATTGATTTTCGACTCAAATATCTTATCAAAACTTTGAGACATTAGCTTCAAACTAATTTTATTTTTTAAGAAGTATTGTTTTCAACATTCGATAAAGTTTTGAGAAAAATCGAATCGACAGTTTTTTTTACAAAAAAATAAATAAAAACCTAAAAAAAAAACAATACTAAAACTTGGTACTTGCTAACTTTCGACTCAAATAGCTTTTCAAAAATTACAAATATTGGCTTCAATCTTATTTTATTTCACAGAAAATATTGTTTTCGATATTCAGTAATTTTTTTATAAAAATCCAACAGTCTGTTTTTTGATAAAAAAATAAAATCTACAAAAAATAGTACGCAAATTTGGTTAAAATTGATACATATAGACAAACTTTTAAGCAAGACAAATCGACAGACGGGATGGGAAGTTATCAGTGTGGGTCGCATCCCAGCTTTTTTTCGATCATCAAATTTGAATAAGGCAATTAATTAAATCGCGTTTTTAATTCTTGAAAATTTTCAGAAATAAATAAGTGGCTATAGGGGGGGTACCCTTTAAGAGAAAAACAAAAATATATTTAAATGAAAAATGCTCAATCTTAGACTTACAAATTTGTATGGAAACTACTGTCATTTTTTATCTTAAAAAAAGAGATTGCAGATGCGGCAAACAAAAGTATCTTTACCTCCCGTCTATCGATACTTCTAACAGATTTAAAAAATATTAACAATACAAATTTTTGTAAAATAAAGGCTTTCTTTGTTCTACTTTTAATGTAGATACTTGAGTCGAAAACAATTTCTTATCAGTTTTTAGTTGTTTCTGTAGTTTTTTAAAAATATTGTGAATTTAATATTTCTAACAAAATTAATAAAAACATTTAGTATATGTATAATAAAATAAGTTTGATTTTAATATGTGGTTTTGATCGCGAGGTATTAATTCGAAAATAAACAAACTATTTTTAGTACATTTTTTTAAAGGTTTTCATTTCATTGCGATTGAATTTTTCTAAGAAAATTATCGTACGTTTTGTCGGTATTGAACTTCATTTATTCTCGAGATATTCGAGTTGAAAATCGGTTTTTATCAATTCTATTTAATTACTTACTTAAGGTGGCGCTACAGTCCGGAGCGGAAAGGGGGCCTCAACCAATATGCGTCTCCAGCCAGCTCGGTCTCTAGCTAGCTGTCCCCACTTTCGCACGCCAAGTTGGTTGAGGTCTTCACCCACCTGCGTGCGCCACCTAATTCTAAGTGCGGTCTTCCTCTACTGCGCCGCCGGCCATCCCTCGGGATTGGATTCGAAGACCTACCGGGCTGGAGCGTTGATGTCCATTCGCTCTACATGACCTAGCCATCTAAGTCGTTGGACTTTAATTCTATTAACTAGGTCAGTGTCGCTGTACAGCCCGTTAAGTTTGTCGTTATATCTTCTCCTCCATTCTCCATCTATGCGTACGGGACCAAAAATCACCCGAAGAATTTTTCTCTCGAAGCATCATCTTTCTTTGACAGCGTCCAGGCCTCACCGCCATAAATGAGAACCGGGATGATGAGTGTCTCATAGATGGTAATTTTAGATGCTCGAGAGAGGACTTTACTACTCAATTGCCTTCTAAGTCCAAAGAAGCAGCGATTTGCAAGAGTTTATCTTCGTTGGATTTCAGCGCTGGTGTCATTGTCTGTGTTTATAGCTGTGCCTAGGTAGACAAAGTCCTTAACTACCTCAAAGTTATAGCTGTCCATGGTGACATTTTATCCAAGACGTCGTTGTTCAATGTCCTTTTTTGATGACAGCATATAATTGGTCTTGCCCTCATTGACCACTAAACCCATCTTCTTCGCTTCCGTTGCAATGCTCAAAAACGCTCCACTGACATCACGCTTTGATCTTCCAATTATGTCAATATCATCTGCGTATCCGAGTAATTGGATGGACCTTTGGAAGATTGTGCCTATAGTGTTGACGGTTGAGTTTTGCACAATTCTTTCCAGAACGATATTGAAGAAGTCGCATGACAGTACATATCGCCTTGTCTAAAACCTTTTTTGACATCAAATGCATCGGTGAGATCTTTTCCGACCTTGATAGAGCAGCGTGCATTCTCCATGGTCATTCTACCCAAACGGATAACTTTGACAGGGAAGCCAAAACTAGGTTAGGTTAGGTTGAAGTGGCTGCGGATTCAGAATCCACGCACTTAGGCCAAAAGAAAAGGCCCATTGTGATACCACATGAATCTAGAGAATTACTTCTTTCTTACTAGTCGAACCATTTTGAGCTTATTATAAAGCGAAGAAGATATTTGATATCCTTTTTAGCTAGTTCACTAGGACTATCAAAAGAGTAGTCTTCCAGATGAAGTTTACGTCTTAGTGAAAGAGCAGGGCAAGTGCAGAGAAGGTGAGAGATTGTTTCCTCTTCTTCTTCGTCGATACAGCTCCTGCAGAAGTCATTTGAGGCCACACCAAGTCGTATTGCGTGTCTGCCTATAAGACAGTGTCCCGTAAGGACACCTATTAGGGAGCTACTATGAAGTCTGCTTTGAGATAACAAGTCTTTAGAGCGCTTTAGGTCCAGTTAAGGCCATATGAGTTTTGTGGCTGCGCATGTTGGTAAATTGTGCCACCTAGAGTTTGTTATCGCAAAAGCTGTTTCTTTTAGCAGAAGTTTACATGTGGCTATCGGTATACCTACTCGTATCTTCTCCCTTTCAGGTGAAATAGGTATGACGGTTCCATGTTTAGCGAGTTCATCGGCTCTACAATTTCCTGTGATGTCCCTGTCGCCCGGCACCCAACAGAGGTGAATGTTAGATTGCTGCGCCATCTCCATAAGAGACGATCGACAATCGAGGGCCGTTTGAGATTTGGTTGAGACACCGTCAAGAGATTTAATAGCAGCCTGACTGTCAGAGAAGATGCGGATATCAGAAGTTGATATCACGTTTTCTCTTAGCCAGGTGAGAACCTCTTTGATCGCTAAAATTTCCGCTTGGAAGACGCTACAATGATTAGCGAGGCGGAATGAGATGCTTAGATTGAGCTTTTCTGAGTACACACCACTACCAACTCCCTCATTTCACTTGGATCCATCTGTATAAAAATTAATGCTTTTGTTATCCAGGAGTTTTTTGTCTTCCCATTCATCTCTGGATGGAATGGATACCTGGAAGTTTTTTCCAAATGCCAAAACTAGACTCTGGGAGGCTCTGTAGAGCTCTTCAATATAGATGCTGTCATACGCGGCTTTAAAATCGATAAAAAGATGGTGGGTATCGATTTTAAGTACCTGGGTTTTTTTATCAATTCCGTCCGATTAAAATAAGTTCCTACAGCAAAGAAAAAAAATCTGCTAAAAACCTTAATTTCCAAGAACTAACTCGACCCGATGGCCAAGTCTGTAGAGCAGATAAAAGACGAACCCACCGGACTCACTTTTTGTCGACTTATCTACCACCGTGTGTGTGATTAAAATTTTGCGTTACAATCTTTTAAGGAATTTATTACATACCATTAAGTTCCTATTATTTGTTGCAAGTAAACATTCAACAAATTACTTCTACATTCATCTTCATCTTTTATTTGTAAAATCAAATTCACCCCTTTTCATTTCCACGACGAAGATAATTTACCCAACATTGCAATTTTATTATAAAATAATTGCTTGTTTTTATTTGAATTGGGGTGATATTTCAATTGCATTTGCAGTGTGCGTTGAAACCACAATCCATGGGAAACAAAACCATTATGGTGAAATAAAAGCCACCGCACCGCCTGCTGCGCTCGCTATGTTCTGTGTTCCGTTTTCTCCTTGATAAGTCTCAGCAAGTTTGTTGTCAGTTTATTGCTCAATTTTCATACCAATCTCGTAAAACTAATATGGTTTTGAACTGAAATTCTACTGCGCTGCGGACTGAATTGATGCAGCTTATGAGCCAAAATAACAACAAAAACATCGCATAAGTTGCCAGATGTCAGTTTTGTTGCCACTTGTTGCCTTACCACTTGCCACAAGTTACCACCACCCACCGCCAATTCTGTGTTATAACCACAAAAATCACCCGATGTGCTGCTGTTTCTAAACAAATTTTAGTGCCTTGTTGTTGTTGTTTCCTTCACACAAAATGCGTTTTGTGTTTTAGTTTAGTTTTCCATTTAGAATGTTATTGTTTTTGCGATAAATATATTGATGGCAATATTGACAATATGTGCTATTTTATAGATTGGG
Source organism: Eupeodes latifasciatus (assembly GCA_920104205.1). NCBI lineage: Eukaryota > Metazoa > Arthropoda > Insecta > Diptera > Syrphidae > Eupeodes > Eupeodes latifasciatus. Next base: position 20,363,792 of record OV049926.1, on the reverse strand, counting down.
GTCACCCTATAAACCTTAATAAATTGTTGTTTTATATTCTTCTGTTATTATAAAACACACAAATCACTACTTTCTATATCCAATCCACATATTTCACGACACGGCTGGCTCACAGAACGCCGACCGACGCATTCACGCGACGCTAGGAGGTGATATAGCGACAAAACCACGAAGTGACGGTGATGGTGACTGTGACGTTGATGACATGAAACGATGCGATGACTGCAGAAACGGATGTGTCATTAACCCATACTCGATCTCGACAATCAATTGAATTGATTTGAGTTCAATCTGATGGTCAGGATGGTGGTTCTCTGGTGATTCTGATGCTGATGCAAAAAAAGGAAGCTCATGGAATGGAATCCATCAACTATGGTTTTAGTGAAAAATGATTTTTGGGGAATTGCTTTAGGTGAACATAAGTATTTGTGTATCTAAATATGCTTCTGGTACGATTTTGTAATGGTTTTGTTTTTAGAAAACCATGTGGCGGTGGTGGTTAGAGTTTTGTTTGTTTTTGTTGTTCCTGTCAAGAACGCCCACAAAATATAAACAAAACGGCCAATAGTGAGTATACAAGCTGCCAAAAGCAATTAGATTGACCAATTTTGAAACATTTTTCCAACACACAAATCCACATAAATACTTCTGAAATATGTAGGTATAATGAGTGTGGACTATGTAGTCATTTGTCATCTGTTTTGATTATAACAGTGGGAGAGTTGAAAAAAAAAAACATTCACAAACATTCACGAAAATTAGAGATAAAAGAAATTGTTGGATAGACATAGTAGATCAAGTAAAAAATTGCGAAGAATTAATTCTAATATTGCAATAATATTTTTCGTACAGTTTTGCAAAAAAAAATTAAAAATGCTGAAGTGTATTTGCAATAGAATCCAAAATTGTAATAAAATCATATTTTTGAGTCAGGAGAAAAATGTTTACCATTAAAAAACCACGTTATACCAGAAAAAATATACATATTAATAACGTGTGCATCAATTATTAACTTCACTTAGGAAGTTATGGTAATGGGTCCGATTTGTCAAATTGAAAATTTTGACATTTCTCGACGTTTCAAGGCCCCTAGAGTCGAAATAAAAGATTTTTAGAAAGATGCCTGTGGGTGCGTGTGTAGTGTGTACGTACGTTCGTACGTCCGTACGTCTGTACGTTCGCGACGTTTTGTCGTCATCTATAGCTCAAGAACCAGTACAGATATCGACTTCAAATAAATTTTGTTATACAGATAAAAAGGCACAAAGATGCAGAAAGGGCTAGCAAGAAAATTGCGTGGGTGGTTTTTTTTACCATAGCAGTTTAAAAAAAGGTGCAAATTTTGGTTAACCCTAAATATCTCATGAACCAATGACGCTAGAGACTTGAATTAAATTTTATATTATATATTGTAACGTAATACAAAACAAGTATATTTTTGAAAACAAATCCAAGTAACGCTTATAAATCAAAAAAACTGAAAAAAAAATTTGTCACCTCGAAAATTTTACGACCAAATATGATTTCATCTCCAAAACAATTTTGTGCACCGAAGAATAATGTTTTTTGATATCTGATAAAATTTTGAGAAAAATTGAATTGACAGTTTCTTTACAAAAAATAAAAATCTAAACAAAAAAATTAATAAAAGTTGGTAAAAATTGATTTTCGACTCAAATATCTTTTCAAAACTTTGATATATTGGCATAAAACTACTTTTATCTTTCAAAAAATATTGTTGTCAATATTCAGTAAAATTTTGAAAAAAATCGAATTGACAGTTTTTGTACAACAAATTAAAAACCTAAAAAAAAATTAATAAAAATTGGTAAAAATTGATTTTTGACTCAAATATCTTTTCAAAAATTTGAGATAATGGCTTCTCACTAATTTTAACTTATAAGAAATATTGTTTTGAACATTCGGTAAAATTTTGAGAAAAATCGAATCGACAGTTTTTTTACAAAAAATGAAAACCTAAAAAAAAAACAATACTAAAACTTGGTAAAAATTTATTTTCGACTCAAATAGCTCTTCAAAAATTACAAATGTTGGCTTCAAACTTATTTTATTTCACAGAAAATGTTGTCCGTTTTTTCATAAAAAATTAAATCTTCAAAAAATAGTACGAAAACTTGGTAAAAATTGATACATATAGATAAACTTTTAAGCAAGACAAATCGACAGACGGGATGGAAGTTATCAGTGTGGGTCTCATCCCAGCCTCTTTTTTTTTAAAGTACTGTACCTACTCGTATAGCAATCAAAGTAAATTTTGTTTGGCAAGTGTGCAAGTTGTCGATCTTTCTGCTCTCTCGCATTTTTTACTGTATAGTGCTATTGAACGATAATTTGCTCGAGTTTTTGATCAATTTTGAAAATAATGTACCTGTCCCTTTTTTAACTGCCCCTTCCTCAAATTATTTGCTTCGGTCCAAAACAAAAGGACTTTAAGGGCGTGTTAAAAATTACAAATAAAGATCTGTCACAAGATTCAGCGTTTTTGAAGCAAGATCAATTATCTTATTTAATTTTCCTGGATTAGGATACTAAAAAAATACATTTAATAGAAAAGTTTTAAAAAAATATGTTTTTTGTTTTATTGGTACTACATTAGTCTTTTAAATTTAACAATAGTAAGAAAGTTGTATGAAAACCAAGAAATCTTTACTAAAATACCGATAATTTTCTGATATAAGGTAAGTGAAAGCAGATACAGTATGACCCGCTTAAAAGAAAAAGAATGACTGATTTTTCATTTAAATATTAAAATGAATTTGAACATTAAATTTCGCAGTAATTAAAAAAGGACCGTCCCACTGAAATTTTTTGCTGTGTTAATTTGTGTCTTCAATTTTACTGAAAACATTTTACAAGTATTCGGATTTTTCTACTTGAGCAGAATGTGAGAGGATGAACAAATTGGTTTGTAGGGTGCATAAGAATTATAAAATGAAAATAATTTGTATTACTGATTTTAAGCCATATTATTTTTGACAAAAGTGATTCAAGGTATTCGAGTATTTAATTAAATAAATGCAGACCTAACAGTTGTTGGTAACAAAATGCACATTATTTAATTTCTGAGGTACACTTTCATAAATATCCAAAAATACTTGTCTGTTAGGTGCTTTTATTTTATAAACTTAGGAAATTTTTAGAAAAGTATACAAAATTATATTTCTTAATAAAATAGTTCTTGTTCCATTTTATTTTCTAATTTCGAAGTTTTTTATGTAACTTATTTAAAATTTTGAGCATTTTAGCTCCATAATATTTATGATTATATAAAAATCCTCCTAATTTAACAATTTGGTCGATTTGAAGTGTCATAATATGTCTTAAGGAAATTTTAAATGATTTACAAAAATGAGAAAATCGATATATTTGCCTTTCCAATGGTTTTGTTCAAAAAATTATATCGGTGCAACAATTTGGAGTTAAAAAAAAAACAAGTATAATAACTATTTTCCAAAACAAATTGTATGCTGAATTTTCAAAGAAAAAAAAACACTGGAAAACATAGTTTATAAGAATTATTGCGGTTTGTTAGGGAAATAAAAATTGTAACATGGTATAATAAAATGTATATTTAAATTTTTTGACGCATTTCTTTTTTATAATGGCAAAAAAATAAACAGACAAGCATTACCCTAAGGTATTTCCTAGATATCTAGAAATTAAAATAAAAAACTTCATAATTTCATTCGTTTGGCAGAAATATGCGAACTCACTTTTTTCATATTCTAAAACTTGGTGTTTTATATTGATGACTTGCATTAAAATCACAATTACAATTCTTCTAAGGTACTTGTCCATTTGTTAGCAAAAAAAAACTTAGAGTAGCTCTCAAACTAGTCTCCAGAGCAAAATATCAGAGGGGCAAAGGGTTGAGGACATTCGAATTTTTTCAAGGTTGCTTGCAATTTTTTTTTTAATAATCGAAGAATTTCATTATTGTTCCTATTTTAGAAATAGCTGCCCCAGTGTAAACAAGGCAAAACAGTGGACACACACAAAGTCCTAGAAATATATGATTCTGACGAAAATTTGTGGAAAACCAAAGAAAACACACTTTTCATGCACTCAAAATAAATTTAAGAGAATTTTTTGCCCAATGTTTTGTATGACATATTGGCCCCTTTTCCACAATTTCATCGTACTCGACATTTTCAATAAAAAAAAACTCTTTTTATTGAAATGACTTAAGGTATAAATGGTTTTTTGGACCATTACTATACTTTTGATTTGCTGTTAATGATGAAAGCACTTACTATAATTTGGCGGAAAGGTCTCGATATTCTTGTTCACTAAATGTCAAGCTTCAAAAACATCTGAACTGTTAAGCATCTTCAATTTGAAGCTCTATTCTAATATATACGAGTAGTAGACTCCGCACCAAATTGGCAACATCGATTATTTAAATCAACATTTTTATTTAAGTTAATTTCTTGGTTTTTTTTTTCAAAAACAGTTCCAAATTAAAGCAGCAAAAATGTTTGCCTGTAAGAAAACATTATGTTTCCACCACTTTCAACTTTATGAAAACTAACAGAAAATCATCTCAGATAAACTTTACAAGTAAATATTTAAGTTTTGAATGAACACACTCCTTTACTACTCAAAATCCGTTTAATCCATTTTATTTAAAAACACCCCACTGTTGTATCCGTCACTGCACTTATGGTGGTTGTAAAAAAAAAAAAAAAAAACAAATACGTCCAAACGAAGAGAAGTGCATATTTTTGTAGCCGGCATTTATTCAATCGGCCGTTACCAATCCAATTAATGAATGAAGGTATAACAACATATCAATGAAGAATTATATATAAACATATTCATTTTTATTTGTTGTTGTTGAATTTGGTTGAAATGGTAAATGCACATTGGTGGTAAAGCTGGTGGTTGGTTACTGGACCGTACTGTGTGTGTGGCTCTGAATATTTTCCAGTGGGAATTTATATTACCTACAATATATCTCTTGTGTGGGCCATTACTAAAGTGGCCGGATAGAGAATTATAAGCCTAGAAATAGGGTATAAACTACGACGACGACGACGAGAGAGAGGAAGAGAATGTGGGCGATAAGTTCCGGTAAACGATTTACCTACCAAATGACCTACTCTGATGGGGAGGGCATTTTATACAATAAAAAACAAAAATATGACCAAACAGACAATAACAACAACAATTTAAAGCCAAACTGAGCAATGGTGGCGGTGCGGTGGCGGGCTGCACGACCAACGAGACTACGCGGCCGTCGAGCAACGAGCGACGATGGTGATAGTAGTAGTAGTTTGATGATGGTGGTACTCGTTGTGGCGGAACATGTTTGCGGTTATTCCTAGGCTAATAAAACGGAAATGGAATGGGATTTGAAAGTGATTTTGGCGGTTTGTCGGTCTACGCTCTACACTCTACGCTAAACCTTTATAGCTACATACAGTTAGGGTCATGTATTTTATCCATTTTAGTTAGGAGTTATTTTTTATAATTAAAAATTTAGTATTTAATGGAAAGTTAATATATTAACAATAATCAGGAAGGTTTTTTTGTTGGCAATTAAATTGTAATTTTTCAATATTTTTGTATGCCCTTCACTCCCAAATCACTCTTTAAGGTCAAGTTTTTAAGTCATTGCTCTTTAAAATTCAAAAACGAGTTTTTGAGCCTATCTAAATTCATAAAGTAGTTTTTTTTTTCAATGAAATTCTTTATGATTTTCCAAAACTATGATCCCTGTCTTGAATATTCATATTTTGTATTTACAGAAACGCATATTTTTTAGATCTATAGAACTTTAAGTTGGCAAATACTATTTAAACTGGCGGACATTTTGACATGCTATCAATTGATGTTTTTAGTTTAGTTTGGTACTTGAACATAAAAAGCCTGAACAACAGTTCCAAAATGTCTCAGCGTTTTTGTAGTGATGATAATTCTCAAGGGTATATAGAGACACCATAACATTTCCAAAACTGGGCTTTTTAGAGTTCTTTATGGATTGGTGAAATAATTGTTCCATATTTTTTTTTAAACGATGCTCGCCAGATCAATACAGTCAATGGTAACCGCTTAGAGCAATGATTTCTAATTTTTACGTTAATCAATTCAACAATCATGATGTGCAGGAGCTGTGGCTTTAACAACACCAGGACGATGCAATATGTCATACAGCTCGTGACACAATAGAATTATTGATGGAAAACGTATGCTTACCGCATAGTTTTACATTACAGACCGATGAATTGGCCTCCAAGATCGTGCCATTTAACGCCGCTTGACTATTTCCTGTGGAGATAATATGTCAATAACAGTCTTAGCGGATAAGCCCGAAACGATTAACCACTTGGAGAACAACATAAGGTACATCATTTCCGATATTTGTCCGAAAAATCATCAAAAATTGGACCTCCAGATAAGAATTCCTCCGAGCTAGTTGTGGCGGTTAACTGCTATAAAGCATATTAAAATTATAATACTAGAAGATTGTCTTCCGAACAAATTAAATTTCATGTCATTTTTAAAAAGTCATCCTTGTTTAATACCGTTTTAAAGTTATACACCTCTAAAAAGCACCCTTTATAAAGCGCATTCCTAACTTAAACTTGAGAACAATCTGCGAATGATTTTACTTCAACAAAGTTTTATAATTTTACATAGCATTTTTAGATCATTTTTCTAATTTAATTTGATGAGAAAGCACAATAATATTTATTTCGTTTTGTGTCTTAATTATATGACCATCACTGTATATTATTTGTGAATATAATTTATGAATCCGAAATAAGGTATCTAGGTACATTTTGTTTATTCATGTTTGTCTTTAGATTATGTATACGTTAGTGAGTTTATGTTTAAATTATAAAAGATTCAACATGGTGGTCATAATTAATTTTACTTTATATGCATTTGCAAGTTTTAGGTTTTTCATAGTCTTTACAATATTATAGACTTATGGACTTATAGCCCTACAGCTCTTTAGTCTATCTATGGCCTAGTTTAATGTGTGAATTTTTGCTTGTTGATGCATAATATTATAAAGCAAATGATGGTAAAAAGTTATACCCAACAACCAACCTTTGCTTAATGGATTTAATTTGATTTATTTCTCTTTTTGGATGAGCATTAAATTTTTCACGGAAGTCATAACTGTATAAATGTGAAGAGATGGTATAATTACCTATCCACTCGTAAAAAACTTGAAAAACTTTTGATTTTAACGCCAGCTTGTAAAACCAAGAGTTTGATTTATTGGCGAAAAATTAAATTTACGAGTATAATGCATAAGTAACACGTTTTGAGGCTTTGTTACTTTTCAAAGATAAGAGCTTAACTTATCCCCTCCTCCACTAATTTTTCGTATGGACAGGTACTATGGAGCCAGTAGTGTTTTTGATAAAAAAAAGAGGCTGAGATGCGACCCACACTGATAACTTCCCATCCCGTCTGTCAATTTGTCTTGCTTAAAAGTTTGTAGGTTTTCGTGTTGGGTTAAAAAAGTTGTCAGTTGAATTATTCTTAAAAATTTCAAAATTACCAACAATATATTTCATATGAAGAAATAGTTTAGTTTGAAAATCTGGTTTTGTTAAATAGATTTTTAGTCAAAAACAAATTTTTACCAATTTTAGTAGCATTTCTTATATTTTTATAAATTGGATGAATGAAATTAATTTGAGAGATATCAAGAACCGAACATCAATTTTTACCAAATTTGAAAAGCTTTTTGAGTTAAAAGTAAATTTTTACCAAGTTTTACTATTGTTTTTTTGTTAGGTTTTTATATTTTTTAAAAAAACTGTCAATTAGATTTTTCTCAAAATTTAACTGAATGTTGACAACTATATTATTTAAAAAATAAAAGTAGTTTAAAGCCAGTATCTCAAAGTTTTGAAAAGATATTTGAGTCGAAAATCAATTTTTACCAACTTTTATTAATTTTTTTGTTTAGGTTTTTATTTTTTGTAAGAAACCTGTCAATTCGATTTTTCTCAAAATTTTTCAAAATGTTAAAAACAATATTTCTTATAAGTTAAAATTAGTTAGAAGCTATAATATCAAATTTTTGAAAAGATATTTGAGTCGAAAATCAATTTTTAACAACTTTTGTTAAAATTTCCTTAAAGCTTTTATTTTTTGTACAAAAGTAGTGTAAAGTCAATATCTCAGAGTTTTGAAAAGATATTTGAGTCCAAAATCAATTTTTACCAACTTTGAGTAATGTTTTTTTTTAGGTTTTTATTTTTTATAAAAAAACTGTCAATTAGATTTTTCTTAAAATTTTATCAGATGTCAAAAACATTATTCTTCGTTGCACAAAATTGTTTTAGAGATGAAATCATATTTTAGTCGTAAGATTTTCGAGGTAACTAATTTTTTTTTCAGTATATATTATATAATATATTTATTTTGTATCACATTACAATATATAATATAAAATTTAATTCAAGTCCCTAGCTTCATTGGTTCATGAGATATTTAGGGTTAACCAAAATGTTCACCTTTTTTTAAACTGCTATGGTAAAAAAACCACACACGCAATTTTCTTGCTAGCCCTTTCTGCATCTTTCTGCCTTTTTATCTGTATATAACAAAATTTATTTGAAGTCGATAGCTTTTTTGGTTCTTGAGCTATGGAATGGACGACGAAAAAAACGGTACGGACTTACGGACTTACGGACGTACGGACGTACGTACACACACACACAGACATCTTTCTAAAAATCTTTTATTTTGACTCTAGGGACCTCGAAAGGTCGAGAAATGTCAAAATTTTCAATTTGACAAATCAGACCCATTACAATAACTTCCTATGGAAAGTTAAAAAGAAATTGAGATTTTTATGAAAGTTGTCGGAAGAATCTACAAAATTGATTTCAGTTTTGTTGGAAAAGGGTGAAATTTCAAAAGCCACATTTGAAGTTAAAGGTGTTTTTCTGCCAAGATAATTAAATACGTTTAGTCAATTTATTGAGACTTTAATACTTTTTGGATAAATCTGTTAATTCAGTGATTTTTTATTTTTAAGACAAAAAGTAGTAGAAGTTTTTTGGTTAAAAATCATTAACTCGCATTTGCTTTAAAACGGTCCTTTATAAAATCTTGAAACTACCCACGCAATATTTTTAAAAGTCCTTTCTGTATGTTTTGTTGAAATTGGTACCTTGCCTGTGGACAGATATCTTTCTAAAAATCATGGATTTAGTTTGATTGTTAAAAAATGTCATCATTTTTAATTTGAAAAATCCGATCTATTACAATAAGTTAATATGAAAATTTAATAAATGCAAATTAACAATTTATTCTTTTCATTCCTCTCTTTTCAGTCCAATAGTGATACTAGTTCGAGTTCCAGAGATAGTGGCAAAGGATCAAAGCTTTTAGTTAAAAATCGTAAATCCTCAAAGAAAATCTCAAAAGGTTTGTTATCATTATTTTCTATCTCTTATTTGTGTTTGTATTTTAATTTAATTTTTATTTTTGTAGAGAAAAAACTATCAATCAGCAAGAACAACAAAGAAAATCATCCACAAATTAAATGTGTTGTTGTTGGTGATGCAGATATTGGAAAAACGAATCTGATTGTTACTTATCTGGAAAATCGTTTTATATCGGAACATGTGCCAACAGCATCAGATATCTATAATGGTAATTTAAATATAATATTTTTTAATAGTCATATAAAAGTTGATGAATATTCATTTTATTTATATGAAGATTAAAATTTAAATATTTCGGAAATTTTTTCAATAAATAACATAAATTAACACTTCATGTTGATGATTAAATAAGCGAAGCCATTTTTTCATTTTCAGATGCATTTTAAATTGATTTATTTTGAAAAATTTGTATTGTCTTATTTCGAATTGTGTGGATGAGGATAAAATCATTTGACTATTTATTCATTCTAAATTATAAATGATTATTATTCATTGAAAGATTTTGTATCATGTTTAAGGTTGAATCTTAAAGTTTAGGATGGTTGTCAATTTCTGAATCTAGAGGTTCTATGAACCATGTACAAAATGTTGTTAATGTGGCCATCATGGTAAAAGGTTAGGACCCTTAGAGGAACAACTACAAGCACATTTATGGACATCAGAGGCTTCTAAAATGTTTTATTAAGGGTCTAAATAGTGTAGGAATTAAGGAATCCAATATAATATAATGCTGTTTGAAAATACATGACTTCGACACCAGACGATTATATGAAATTATTTTGTAGACACTAAACTTTCACAAAATAGCATGGAATAAATCTTCTAAACAATTAAAATCAATTACAAATTCATGAGCTATGGGAATCTTTCTAATAAGGTCACATGAGCTCCAATCAGTACATAAGCCAAGTAAATATGAATAGGAATTTTTGAATATCATTTAAGTTTAATATTCAAACTTTTAAATTAAAAATGTTCATTGTCTTAAATGTATTGAAACTTTTTTTATTTAACACCGTTTTCTTGCTGTTAAAAATATTTGAATTTCAAAATTTCTTATTATAAATACAATTTTTCTCGTCAATTTCATTATGTTTGGTATCAGATGGATATTTTTTCATCAATGCATTTAATTTTGTCTTTTCGCAATTGTTCGTGGAATTGTAGCTAATTTCTATCAAAATTGTGATCAGATTTGGTCTCGAGGTTTCGGCAATATATCGAACCAACAGAAGGGTCAAAAAATTACACTTAAAGCTGAAGCTTTAACGTGTCAAAAAGTTCCCAAAATATCGATTAAATTTTGTCTTAAGACTAATTTTGTTTATTAACAGCTTATTTGAATCAATACATTTGATAAAAAAAAAACTTTTTTTTAGTTCAGAAACTTTGGTTGAACATTTTAATTAAAATTGATACCGGGAGATAATTTTGAAATTTATAATAATAGATAAACGTATAAATTATAGGTATATAATTCCCGATCATTTAGAAAACAATTTAGGCCAAATCTTACTTGAGAATAAATGTGTTCTTATCTTCAAGAAATTGAATAAAGAAAAATTATCCCCTGAAGAAGTAAGGAATTCGTACGAAACGTTGGGAGAAAGAATGGAATAGTTTTTTATTTGCATTCCCAAAATCAAAAAGACCAAAAGAGCCTATTTTTTAAAACAATCAATAAAACAAGTTCAAAGAATTGGTAAAACACAATCAACAATAAATATTGTCGAATATTTTTTTTGAATGTTTTTAAACAACAACAACAACTTAAAGGTGCTAACACTCATTGTTTTTTTTTTTTTTTTTTTTGGCTATTTCGTGCTTTGCCACTTTTGCACTCATCAGTCTCCTTTTTTTTTTTGTGGTGCTGAGCTTTAATCCAATTTTATTTGAAAAACTTTCTATACACACCATATTGTCGTTTAAACAAAGTAATCCATCAGAATTTTTTGACGAATTCTGAACTCTAAACTAAATTTTCATATTTTGATGTCAATATAATTTTCGATGAAAATTGTGATCAGGCTCAACTCGTAAGTTTTAAAATACAAAACAGTTTATTTGGTTAAAAATATCATTAAAATCTGTCTTGAAAGCCAAATTTGGATATCTACAGTATGTTTGTAAAAAAGTGTTTGAACAATTTTACTAGAAGAGCAAAACTTTCACATTGTTGACATACATAGATGATTTTTAATATGAAGAAATTTTGCCATTTAAACATAAGGAAAAAGATTTAATATAGTGTCATACTTTGCTTAAAGCATAAAGTTTGAAAGCATCAGAATGAATTTATCAAAATTGCCAAGATATAATTCCGGGACTTCTGATCGAAATTTTCAATCAATGTTGTTATTTTGGGCCAAAGTAAGGTGAAATTTGATATAGATTTCAATCCACACTAACTGCTGATTTTCAAAGTTACTCTCACCCGTGGCATGATGGTTAGTGCGTTGGACTGTCATGCTATAGGTCTTGAGTTCGATCCATGCCTGTACCATCTAAAGTTTTTTTCACGGGTACTGCTTCTTGCGAGGAATTGACAAATTCTCCAAGAGTAATTGTTGTCATGAAAAGTGATTTCTCAAATAAGCCGTTCGGATTCGGTTTAGAACTGTAGGCCCCCTACATTCCTGACAACATTACTCGCACACAGGAATGGTTGAGAGTCGTAGATCAGTAGGCCCTAGTTTTCAACGGACTGTTGCGCCACCTAATATATTTATTTCTCACAATTGGTAATTGTAAAATCCCAAATTTTAACGAAATTTTTGAATTTGGACATTCAATTCTTATTTGCACTAAAATTTCATTTAAATTTGATCTTTAAACTGTATTTTGCCTCAAAAAAAGAACACTTTTAAGTTCAACATATTTCGTTGAAAATTTTGATCAAATTTGATTCCTCCATTAAATCAATTTTGATCACAATTTTAATGAGGTCTCAACATTATCTTCATTTTAAAAAATAAAAAAGAGGCTGGGATGCGACCCATACTGATAACTTCCCATCCCGTCTGTCGATTTGTCTTGCTTAAAAGTTAATTTTAACCAAATTTGCGTACTATTTTTTGTAGATTTTATTTTTTTATGAAAAAACGGACTGTTGGATGTTTATATCGAATGATATATGAAATGAATATCGAAAACAATATTTTCTGTGAAATAAAATAAGTTTGAAGCCAATATTTGTAATTTTTGAAACGCTATTTGAGCCGAAAGTAAATTTTTACAAGTTTTAGTATTGTTTTTTTTTTTGTTTTTATTTTTTGTAAAAAAACTGTCGATTCGATTTTTCTCAAAATTGAAATGTTGAAAACAATATTTCTTATAAGCTAAAATTAGTGAGAAGCCATTATCTCAAATTTTTGAAAAGATATTTAAGTCAAAAATCAATTTTTACCAACTTTTGTTAATTTTTTTAGGTTTTTAATTTGTTGTAAAAAAAAACTGTCAATTCGATTTTTTTCAAAATTTTACTGAATGTTGAAAACAATATTTTTTGAAAGATAAAAGTAGTTTTATGCCAATATCTCAAAGTTTTGAAAAGATATTTGAGGCGAAAATCAATTTTTACCAACTTTTATTAATTTTTTTTAAGGTATTTTTTTTTTTTTTTGACTGTCAATTTGATTTTTCTCAATTTTTTTCAGAATGTTGAAAACAATATTTCTTATAAGATAAAAAAAGTTTGAAGCCTTAATCTCAAGTTTTTGAAAGGATATTTGAGTCGAAATTCAATTTTTACCAACTATGAGTAATGAATTTTTTTTAGGATTTTATTTTTAATAAAAAAAAGTGTTATTATTATTATATTATTCTTTGTTGCACAAAATTGTTTTGGAGATGAAATCATATTTTGTTCGTAAAATTTTCGAGGTGACAAATTTTTTTTTCAGTTTTTTTGATTTATAAAAAAAACGTTAATTGGATTTTTTATATGTAATTGTTTTGTATCACGTTACAATATATATTATAAAATTTAATTCAAGTCTCTAGCGTCATTAGTTCATGAGATATTTAGGTTTAACCAATATTTTCACCTTTTTTTAAACTGCTATGGTAAAAAAAACCACCCACGCAATTTTATTGAAAGCCCTTTCCGCATCTTTCTGCCTTATTATCTGTATAACAAAATTTATTTGAAGTCGATATCTCTTCTGGTTCTTGAGCTATGGACGACGAAAAAAACGTCGCGAACGTGCAGACGTACGGACGTACGAACGTACGTAAACACACACGCACAGACATCTTTCTAAAAATCTTTTATTTCGACTCTAGGGACCTTGAAACGTCGAAAAATGTCAAAATTTTCAGTTTGACAAATCGGACCCATTACAATAACTTCCTATGGGAAGAAAAAAAAAGATATTCTGGACAGAAATTTCATTTGAATTTTATTTAGAAACTTAATTTGAACATTAAGAGCTTACATAATATATTGATCCAAATTGTATATCATTTTCACAGAACTCCAGCCTGATCGCATTTTTGAATTATGTAAATGTTTTTCCCGGTACTAAATTTTGACTTTTTAACAATAAGGCTCAGCTTTTTCTGACCATTCACTTGCTTACTTAAATTCACTTCATTTTCAATTTTTAAGTTTTTGAATTATATAACCAGTTAATTGGGGTAAACATTTTATTTTAATTTTGATCTCCAAAGTAAATTTTGAACCATAATTCTAGATTATTTGGATACAAATTTCAATCCAATTTTAACTCAAGACTAAATTTTGACATTTAAAAATATTAGTTCCTTAAAATAATATTATTTGTACATTTTAGCATAGAGAACTATTTCATTTTAGTCACAGATGTTGTTAAAAATTTTAATTATCTCAAGACTAAATTTGGCATTGATAGAAAAAAATTGGCTTATTTATTTTTTTTTTGCTAGAATAGGCTGTCAAACACCTGGATTCAGTTGATTCAAATGGAAAATTTTGATAAAAAAATATTGATCTAAAATTTAAAATTGTACCTATGCTCAAAATGAAAATGATCTTCAAGTTTATGTCTAAGATGTAATTTTCTCCCTTATCTTTGTTTCTAATAAGAATTTTATAATCTAGAATTTAAGTCAAGAACTCACTTTCGGAAAACTTAAAAAAATTGGGTTAATAGCTTAGAGACGTCAAAATTTTATTTGGGTTGACTATATAATTTCAGTTCCATTGCAATTCTCACTCACTCACTCTCACCATGTAGGCATACTCGTATCTTGTTCATATTAAGGATCTTAAGATTGGGTTGAATGCTCAAAAGTTTCCCTTTTTTTCAAACAAATTATAGCAACTCATTACAAACAAAAAGCTGGCATTCACTCAAGAACATGATTCTCTATTAAAGGGTTTTTTAACAGCTATCTAAATTTTCCTTACAAATTTCCGCAGTCTAAATTCTTTTTCTTAAAGTCTGTAAAGTAAATCCCAAAGAATGTATTCTTTATCCAAAAGAAATGCATAGCCAGAAGAAAGGTTAAAGAAAGAAAGCTCCAAGGAAAACCGTGTTACCAATGGGGAACATCTTTCCAATATCGCATACCTCATTGCTCCTTGCATGAAAGACCATTCTTCATTTATTTTCGTAACTATTTCAATAATCCTTATTTCAAAAACTCCATTGAAACACCAACTTTTCTTTTAACAAAAATACACAAAAAAAAGAAGAAAGCTAACAAAAAAAAAAATACCAACGATGTCTGGAATGTTTCTAATCCTTCGTCAGTGCCGTCGTCGGTCGTCGTCGTCTTACGCGTTGGTCTTCATCTCGCCTGCCCTGCGTCTTCTTTGAAGCTCTTGTTCATGTTCAATCATTTTACCTTCCAATTTTACTCTTTAATTTAATTTTCATTGAGTAATTGAAATGGTTTATACATCAGAGGATAGGTAATGGTTGATGGTGATGGCGATGGTGAAAAACTTTACTTTGATGGTGTATCAAGCTACCGGAAAATGTTATTCCCGCCAAAAATAAAAGAAACACACAAACACACACAAAAAAAAATCAATTAAATTTCCTTTGAAGTTAGTTTTTTTTTTTTTAAGCAAAAAATGTTAAAAAAGTTTCGGGAATTTCTGATGGTGGTGTAAAAAAAACTAAAAAGAAGAAGAGAAATAAATTCATAGAATTTCTAAATTTTCACCGCAATCCACAACTCAAATAACTATGTGTCGGTAAGTGAAAAGGTAACATCGCGTTTTTTACACTCTTCGTCAGTGAAATGTTTTTTTTATCGCTTTATGTAAAGACTTAAAACCTCCAGATTTTACATAAACTTGATACTCCTTAAGGATTAAACCTTATAGTGCTTTTGTTATTCTCCGTCCGTCTAGTTCAAACAGATGCCTACTGTTTTGTTTTAAATTAAAAAGTCCAGAAACCATATAAAGGTGTTGCTTTTTTCGGCTTTAAACATTTTCAAAAACTAACAAACACTAATGAATAATGAAGCTTTGAAAACTGGGAAAACTTATTATGTTTGTGTATAATTTAAACTTCGAGAAACTGAAACAAACCTGATTTAAATTCAATGACACTGGGTGTACTTAAATAAAATCTACATATCTTGAATTCATAAGAGTTATGGTTTTGGCAAAAGAAACATTTGAATTTCAAGCTATCCTTTTATTCGGTCTGGTAGCATTTTTTTTTTTATTTTTTCTCTCAACATCATGCTTTTCATACCTGAGATTATTCAGGAATTGGTAAGGGCTGGGAATCAAGGAAGAGGTTGGTGGAGTAGATATATCTTATGTAGTATAATTCTCTGTAGTTATACAGACAGTTATCACATTCATGTAATTCCTTTTGACAGCCAGAAAAGAGGGTAACAAGTTTTTTTTTTTTATTTTAAAAAGTGAAAAAAAAAGAAAACTCACATACATCATGGCAATGAAAATGGGTTTTTCAACATCGCTCAACATTAAATAAAAGTTCTTTTTTAAAATAAAAATTCAAATAATAAGAAAAAAAAATCTTTAATTTTCTGTCAGTTTTAATAATACAAATACATATAAAATGAATGCGAGAGAGCAGCTTTAAAAAATGAATTCATTTTCTTTGAAATAGAAATTGACATTTCACAATTTCCAGAGGCACTTGTTTGGATTCTTGAATTAAATCTAAAAATACTTGACGTTTCGTTAAAAAAATATTTGTTATTCGTGTATAAATAGTACAAATGGGAAAAGCCAACAAAGGGCAAAAGCCAATAAAATATTATTTCGAGAATTTGTTCGGAAAAAAATAATTCTGTTCATTAGTTCTTGAGAAAATTTTAAAACACAAAAAGAGGCTGGGATGCGACCCACACTGAAAACTTCCCATCCCGTCTGTCGATTTGTCTTGCTTTAAAGTTTGTAGGTTTTCGTGTTGGGTTAAAAAAGTTGTCAGTTGAATTATTCTTAAAAATTTTAAAATTACCAGCAATATTTTTCATATAAAGAAATAGTTTAGTTTGAAAATCTAGTTTTGTTAAATAGATTTTTAGTGAAAAACAAATTTTTACCAATTTTAGTAGCATTTCTTAAATTTTTACTAATTAGATGAATTAAATTAATTTGAGAGATATCAAGAACCGAACATCAATTTTTACCAAATTTGCGTACTATTTCTTGTAGATTTTATTTTTTTTATGAAAAAATGGACTGTTGGATTTTTATAAAAAACCACTGAATATCGAAAACAATAATTTCTGTGAAATAAAAAAGTTTGAAGACAATATTTTTAATTTTTGAAAAGCTATTTGAGTCGAAAGTAAATTTTGACCAAGTTTTAGTATTGTTTTTTTGTTAGGTTTTTATTTTTTGTAAAAAACTGTCAATTAGATTTTTATCAAAATTTTACTGAATGTTGAAAACAATTTTTTTTAAAAGATAAAAGCAAATATCTCAAAGTTTTGAAAAGATATTTGCGTCGAAAATCAATTTTTACCAACTTTTGTTAAATTTTCTTTTAAGTTTTTATTTTTTGTAAAAAAAACTGTCAATTCGATTTTTCTCAAAATTTTACTGCATGTTGACAACATTATTTTTTAAAAGATAAAAGTAGTTCAAACCCAATATCTCAAATTTTTAAAAAGATATTTGAGTCGAAAATCAATTTTTACCAACTTTTATTAATTTTTTTGTTTAGGTTTTTATTTTTTGTAAAAAAACTGTCAATTCGATTTTTCTCAAAATTTTTCCTAATGTTGAAAACAATATTTCTTATAAGTTAAAATTAGTTAGAAGCCATAATCTCAAATTTTCGAAAAGATATTTAAGTCGAAAATCAATTTTTACCAACTTTTGTTAAATTTTTTTCGGTTTTTAATTTTTTGTAAAAAAACTGTCAATTCTATTTTTTTCAAAATTTTACTGAATGTTGAAAACAATATTTTTTGAAAGATAAAAGTTGTTTAAAGCCAATATCTCAAAGTCTTGAAAAGATATTTGAGTCAAAACTCAATTTTTACCAACTTTTTTTTTATTTTTTTTTAGGTTATTATTTTTTGTAAAAAAACTGTCAATTCGATTTTTCTCAAAATTTTATCAGATGTCAAAAACATTATTCTTCATTGCATAAAATTGTTTTAGAGATGAAATCATATTTTAGTCGTAAAATTTTCGAAGTGACAAATTTTTTTTTTTCAGTTTTTTTGATTTATAAAAAAAACCGTTAATTGGATTTTTTTCCAAAAATATAATTGTTTTGTATCACGTTACAATATATAACATACAATTTAATTCAAGTCTCTAGCGTCATTGGTTCATGAGATATTTAGGGTTAACTAAAATTTTCACCTTTTTTTTAAACTGCTATGGTAAAAAAACCACCCACGCAATTTTCTTGAGAGCCCTTTCTGCATCTTTCTGCCTTATTATCTGTATAACAAAATTTATTTGAAGTCGATATCTCTTCTGGTTCTTGAGCTATGGACGACGAAAAAAACGTCGCGAACGTACGGACGTACGTACACACGCACGCACAGACATCTTTCTAAAAATCTTTTATTTCGACTCTAGGGACCTTGAAACGTCGAGAAATGTCAAGATTTTCAATTTGACAAATCGGACCCATTACAATAACTTCCTATGGGAAGTTAACAAAAGATTTGACAGATGTCACCAACACAAAATGGCCGCCACGGGGCGCCAAAATATACCCGCGCCAATTGAAAAACCCTTTATATTACTAAGACCATTAGTAGTTTTTGAGTTTATTCGTCTATTTATTTATGAGAATCACATCTCAACTGACAGTAGGTGACGCCTTAAAGATTACGCTGGATGCGGGCGACGTACATGAAAGAAACGTCGCACGTTTAAATCTGTCTATATAGCTTTTGAAAATACCATATTATATGTGAGTATCTTTTAAAACTAAGAGTATTTATAGTATCTTATTGTTCAGAGATCGACACATGCCATCCAAAACATTTTTGTAGACTTATATGTAAATGAGAAACAATTCCAACACCTGTAACATTTATCGTCATATTTCAAATAATTTTCACAAAGCCTCAAACAAATATGCATTTAAACTTTCCTCAGATATAATTCTGCCTTTAGATGGAAAATGCATAGAAATTCGTTCAGTAGTTTTTGAGATTATCGTAAAGTTAAAGACAGACAAACATTTCAAAGGACTTTAGTTTTTAATATGTAATGATATTTTCCTTAAGATACAAACATTTTAAACTCTACTAAAAGTACTATATTATGATTATTATATGTCATATAAAAATGACAATGATGCTATGATTCACTCAGGCGTATACGCACTTTTTTTAATTTTCATAAACGTTTTGTATGTTTGGCAAAATAATTGGAAAAAAAGCAAAACTCTACGCTTTTCATTTTAATTCACTAAACACTCAAGTGTCAGCCCGAATTTAAAATCCTTGACATACTATGTATAGTAATGTTCACAATATAATTATGTAAAATATATTCCTAAAATAACATAAACCCTTTTCCTCAGATACAATTTTATTCAATATCCCAGCTAAGGATATATTTAGAGAGAAAATCTCTCTAACTTGAAAGTAATCATTTCCTCACTTAATGCTTTTTTTTTTTACAAATTTATCTTTTACTTAGAATTCAAAAACCTACATATATGTACATAAGTACCAAACCTCTCGTAAAGAACATGTTTCAAAAACACCTCAAAATACATGGAAAATCCTTTGTATGGTTATTTCTAAATTCACAAGAAGAAAAGGAAAACGTACTAGGCGCGAAAAATTGTACCATTATTCCACACTTTTAACTTCATACTCACATTACTCTTCAATATACGTTACGTATAGTACCTTACGCTTCTCCAAACATTAAAGTGCCAGTACATGTTTTTCCTTATTTTTTGGTGTTTTTGTTGTACCGAGAACGCGAAGCGCCGACGACGCTAAGTAAAGGAACGTATAAAATAATATAAAAGCATTTTTACACACGAATCCTTGTGCAAATTTTATATTATTGAAATCCATCAAACGTAAGGTAACGTTCCTTAAATGAAGGTATATATGTATATATTTTGTATTTTACGCGCGAATACATTTTCGTATTCCTTCGCTCGCACCAAAAAACAACCAAACAACTAAAAAAGAAAAATGAAAACAATTGTGTTCTGCATCTCTGAGCGTTTCTGCCAAGAACATCAATCTACCACTTCAAACATGCTTCCCTGATGTACACTACTGTGTGTGTGAAGGTATAGATACTTTTATCCTGGATTGTATGGAGTTTACTTTGGAGGTGTAATGCGAAATAGATTGATATAACTATTACTTCGGTGGAAATCCTTACGATTTGTACACACTCTAATAAAAGGGACATAAATAATTCATAGGAAGCAACCGAGAGAAACCAACATAGCACTATACTATCCAAAAAGAACACAGTAGTGTGCAGAAAACTTCATTCACTTTTGTTTTCACGCCTTGTGTCTACTCGGTTAGTTAATAAATGAAATCTTCTAGATCTGGACTTATGAAACTCATAACATTTGAATTCAACATTAATTTGCTTGTTAAGTAAGGATCTCCAATATTAAATTCATTTATTGTTCTTAATTTTAAAATATTAGTTCCTCTATTGCTGAAATACAATCAAAGAAATGATCTTACCACATGCCAAAGTTATTGAAGACTTGAAAATCTTTAACGACACACGGCCGGCGGTGGCGTGTAATAAAGCTGAAATGCAATAGTTAGTATTTTTGTTTGAAGATTCTTATGAGATATTTTATTAGACTTGAAAATAACAATGGTCTTCATTTTGCCTTCAGATTTTTTCTAAACAAAACTTGGAGGTAATAGAGAGCGTGACTACAAAATCTTCGCATACTTTGAATTTGGAGATCGAAGTTGTAAATTTGCATTTAAATAAACTTGACTATATTTCATTTATAGAAGGTCCACGATTCAAATTCTGTGTTACTGTAAAACCTAAGTATTAACATTATTGAAGTTCTTTTTTTAAACTGGTTGACAAGGATTTGTTCTTGGCAATCAAATAGCACATTTCATGCAAATGTTGACTTTAACTGCACCTCAAATGGTCCATCCGCTTAGTCCAATTTTGGCATACTCTTTCCAACATTTCGGCCGGTATCTCACGAATAAATGCTTCAATGTTGTATTCCAATGCATCAATTGAAGCGGGTCTGTATAGACATGAGCTTTAACATAGCCTCACAAAAAATAGTCTAAAGGCGTTAAATCGCACGATCTAGGCGGCCAATTGACCGGTCCCAAACGTGAAATAAAATGTTCACCGAACTCGCTTCTCATTCATCATTCATCAGTCCATTGTTGCGCGTGCTGTGTGGCATGTGGCACCGTCTTGTTGAAACCACATGTCATGCAAGTCAAGCTCTTGCATTTTGGCCAAAAAAAAAGTTGGATATCATCTCACGGTAGCGCTCACCATTCACAGTTACGTTACGATTCGCATCATCTTTGAAGAAGTACGGTCCAATGATGCCACTAGCCCGTAAGCCCCACCAAACTGTGACATTTTTTGGATGCATTAGTAGCTCTTGCAATGCTTCTGGCTGATATTCACTGCATAATCGACAATTCTGCTTATTTACGTACCCATTGACACAAAAATGAGCTTCGTCGCTGAAAACAATTTTTCGGTAAAAAGTGGATCTTCGGCCAATTCACCAAAAATTTTACGTTGCAGTAGGTCATTTGGCTTCAATTCTTGCACCAGCTTGAAAGGCATCACACCTAAATCCTTCCCCAAAATTTTCCACTTTGTTGAGTAACAAAGACCCAATTGCTGCGAACGGCGACGAATCGATGATTGATGATAAAGCTGCGATATTTGCTTCAGTTCGTACTCTACGTAAGCGTGTTTGTGGTTTAATGTCCAACAATGTAAATTTGGTGCGAAAGTCACAATAGCCCGAACAGCCGCTTCAGTGGGTCGATTAAACTGACCATAAAATCAAAGAAGCGAGCGATGAACTTTCTTAACAGAGCACGCATTTTGATAATAAAATTCAATAATTTACAAGCGTTGATCGTTTGTAAGACGATTTATGGTTAAATTATAGACCAAGCTGAAAATGTTTGACAGTGAAACAAAACACGAAACGTGCGTCAGCTGTTTAAACCAGTGTTGTCAAAAAGATAATGGCTAAAAAATCACCCTTTATATAAAGGTTTGTGGAATTATCTGAATCCTTCAATATTAAGTTTAAAAATCCTCATTAGTTTTTATATTTCACATGTCTTACTTAAACCTTTAAACAACCCTAACCTATTTATGCTAAAAGGGTTTTCAACACTAAAAAGCAAAACAGTGTGTCATCAATTTTTGTTTTTGAAACAATTCTTCGATGATGATTTCAAGTTTCTGATATATATTGAACACAAATATAAAAGAAAGTAATGTTGAAAACGGGTGTTTTTTTTTTAATTTGGGCAGATAGTTGAAATCAAAGTTTGAAATCGAAATAAGCACAGAAAATTTACTCAAAAACCTATTTCGCAAAACCATGAAAGTATTAAAATGAAAGTTTTTCAAAACGAAGACTGATAACTTATGAGGTTTTGTAGAAACTAAGTAAGATACTAAAAAAGAAGGCAAATATTTTTACTCTTAAATATCATCCTACAATTTATTATTATTTCTAAGAACTGTGTTGTATTTAACCTAAACCTTAAAAACTGAGTTTTTGGTAGGCTTTAAAATTTCTAAAAGACCATATTTTAAAAACCTTATCTGATAAAAAAACGAAGAACAGAAAAAAATGGGGCGGTTCAATATACTGTTCTTACGAATTCCGTATGATCAAAGCTTTGTATGATACTTTTTGGTCATAATGCTGTAAGCGAATTTGAAAACAATCTGTATGAAAGAAATACTGTGTGGTTGAAACTCTGTATAGTAAAATACTGAATTTCAAAATGATAGTTGCTGGAAATAAGGTGAAACATAAAAATTTAAAATGTAAGTAAACACACACCAGTGTTATTTTTCTAGTGAGCTTCTAAGAACAATAATTTCTAATATTATAAAATTATGGAATACAAAAAAAAACAATGACCTTGTAGAATTTATTTTAAGACCCCAAAAATTACATTATTTGTTACTTTATGGATATTCAGTTGAAGAGTAACCAGACTTTTAGTAAATACGACACGTTACCATTGATAACTAGCAAAAAGAACAAAGGTTTTAAATCGCAGCCTTGTGGGACACCGATTCGTGTTTGAAATTGTTTTGAAGAAATATTACATACCAGTCGTAATAAAAATAGGTTGTCTCAATCTACATATATTTTGTCAACAGTGCAACATCTGCTAGTTTAAAAAAAGAAGTAATTTTATGTACAAAAAGAGCATACAAATTTAAGTAAAAACGTAATAAACTGTAGAGAATTAACCTTGAAAGCTCACCTAAAAACAATTTCGTATTTGTTTATCCAGATACAAGCCTAAAATTTAAAATCTTAGTCAACAGCTTTCGTAAAGACTTGAGAACAGAGATACCTCTATATTTTATAGGTCGATTTTGATTTCATGAACCGCAGAAGTAGATGAATCTCGAAAATTATTTGTTATTACTCGTACTTCGTTGTTAAACATATGGTTCTTTTAATTGTGAAAAGGTATTTTTTCTTATAGCTCCAAACCTTATTTTTTCCAATGCAATACTTCTTTTATTAAAATTGGAGCATGTAATTCTTCAATGTTGATAAGAGGTAATGCAAAGCATTCATTATGTTTGTTTATGGTCTTCTAGTTAATTTTTTTAAGAAAAAATGTCAAAACCGATTGAAAAAACAATCGAACTGTTTTGGTCATCTAATGTGTATACATGTGTATACTGTCAAGATGAACTCAAAATTTTTAATTTATAAAAAGTATAATATTTATTGACTGAATAAAAATAGAAAAGTAAATTACATTGCGCATATGGCAGTGTTGTCGTTTACAATACATTCTTCCAAAACTCTTTAAGATCTCTACATTTAAGCAGACTTAAAGCTACTTTTTTACATTGTAGTATTTTATAGAAGCATAAGTTCTTATAAGTATTATCTGCCTGTAAATATAGATGTTTCAATGCTAAATTGTTGGTTTTTCTAAAAAGATTTCTCCCTGCTTCTCCTATAGTCTTTGACATATCCCCTGTGGGAATGAAAAATAAACAAGACCATAAAAAGAATTAAGTTTTTTTGTCGGTATAATTTCTTTGGTCACCACTGTTTCTTGCCACATCTCATCTTATTGGAGTCCTATAGGAGAGTAACAACAAAAATACAAATATGTGTCGTCCTTATAAACATATAGAATAGAAAGTCATTGAAATTGCATTTACCAGAATTTACTTTAGATTCGTATACACTACATAAATACACTCTACTCCTTGAGATATCCTTTTGCGCGATTGTTACAGCCAGCAGCGAGTAAGAAGGAATCAACATTCTAGTAGATTCTTTTCAATGGTTATAAAAATATTTTTATTTTATTTTTTCGTATTCTGTGCTCATTCAATTGTGTACGCGACCAGGCATCATCAGTAAGGAATCTAAAAGAACTTTCCCTACCTCCATAATATACGAGTATATTTTTATATAAATTTAGAATTGGAACTGGAGCCTGAAAGTCCTTGAAGTGAAATAGCAAGCTTCAGTGACACCATTTTTGTTTCCTTCGCTCTCTGGTACAAAGATACAAAAGGATATCATCGCAATTTTTTTTTGTTGTTTTTGTTATTGCTGTTTATTTTTTCTTATTTTCCGGACAATTGATGTTTGAATATGTGTGTTTGGGTATAGTATTAGGTTGTTTGTTCAACTCTCCCATTTTGACTTTAGAAAAATGTATATACTGCAGGACAAATAGAGATGAATTGTCTATAGATACGATATTTTTTGTATTTTTGTTTAGAATCAAATTTATTCCTTTTTCATTCAGAGTTAGGAAAATATAAACAGAAAATAGGATTTTTGATTTTTGTTGGATGCATTTGAATGGAAAAGAAAGTTGGAATGAAAATATCAACAAGAAACAAAAAATTGGAAATTGAAAACATAAAATGTTAAGTGCATCACAGAGTCCTTCCAATATAAAGAAGTTTCTCAACAAAAAGCTGATACAAGAAAATGAATAATTTATCTAAAAACTACTTCATTATTTTGTAAGAAGAAATCCTTTATAACATTTTTTTATACATGCATACATAATATTTGGAAAAACATCAAAAGTTTTTCAAAATAATATTATTAATAGGTAAAGTAAATAAAGTTGTGCGTTGAGGTTATGTTGTTTATGCTTACTTTCTACATACTACAACTTTCTTGACCAGAGAGTTTTGAAAACTTTATAAAAGGGCGAAGAAAAGGGATGTGTTCATGTTCAATTCACTTCTAACATAATGTTCTGACAGAGAATGTCTAGAGTTTTAATATTTCATGTACATATGTTTCAGAAGAAGTAAGAGTTCGAAAAGGAAAAGCTTCACTCTGTTAAAGCGAAAAAGTCCTTTATACTCGTTTACATATAATGCATATGAGAGATGGTATTATTCATATTGAGAACACTTGGCTCTGAATATGATGGGTTATATTTTTACTTGCAATAATCTATTTTGATTTAATGCATCACATCGGTGTGTCTGAAGTTTGCAATATTGTTTTTATCAATTTTGTGTAGATTTTAATTTTTTATGAAAAAACTAACAATATTTTCTGTGAGACAAAATTAATTTAAAGCCAATATTTTTTAGTTTTTGAAAGGATATTTGATTCGAAAATCAATTTTTACCATTTTTCTCAAAATTTGTCCGAATGTTGAAAACAATATCTATATATATATAAAAATCAATGCCACTTTTCGTTGTAATGTTATAACTCAACAATGTCTTTACCGATTTGGCTAATTTTGGCCTTGAATTATTCGTGGAAGTCCAGAGGTTTGTACGTAGAGAAAATTAAAAAAAAATCTTGAAAAAGTGTAAAATAAACATCTTTCTATACTCCCATATACAAACAATTTGTACTAATACTTAAAAGCCAATTTGAACCTTTGGCAAAACAATCTAAGACAAAAAAGGGACGTTAGTTCTGTCAAACAAATTTAATGTCATCATATGTCATTCCATTTTATCAGCGATAATTATTGCTTTGTTGTGTTTATATTTTCCAAAATATTGTTGAGTTATTGCTTTGTGTTTATATTTTCTAAAATATTATTGAGTTGTTGAGTGAAGCTAAAATGCCACGAGCAAGACGACCAAACATAGGCCGGCGAACGCGTAATGCAAATCAAGTGGCATTATTAAGACGATCTTAGACTACAGATGAACGCGCACAAGCTAATGCATCGCAGGCAGCGTGAACGTACTGCATAGAATAGATCTGTTGACCCTGTACCTAATCTTGGACGGCGGCGATCACGAATACGTCGTGCTGTTTTGGATGAAATGCTGCGTGCTGCTTTTAATTACAATAGTCAGATTGATTATAGTATGTACGGATACATTGGAATGATGGATGCAATATGTCCACATTGTGATGCGGCTAACTTTCCAGGTGAAACGCCCGGCATGTGTTGTGCTAATGGTAAAGTGAGATTGCCGACATTAGAAACTCCACCCGGACCATTGTATTCGTTTATTTTTGGGACATCTCAAACGTCGAAGCAGTTTTTGAGTAATATTCAACAATACAATTCGGCATTTCAAATGACTTCTTTTGGTGCTACTAAAATTATTAGAGATAATTTTATGCAGACTTTTAAAGTAAACACCTCAACAGGATTGTCCTACGTTACATGAATCATAAAGTCTTGAAAATTCTGATTGAACATCTATCTAAAATTGCATACATGTTACAGATTCAGGGCCAGATTTATCATCAAGCTGGTTCGTTATTACCCCGACACGCTGATCATCAATTTTTGCAAATTTATTTTATTGGTGATGAAAACCGTGAATTGGATCAACGTTGTGCAATTGTTTCAAATACAAGACGAGAGATTATTCGTGAATTACAAAGGTTTTTCCATCAGCACAACGCATTAGTTCAATTGTTCAAAATTGCTCTTGATCGTATGCCATCTCATAATCACAAAATTGTAATAGCACCAAATTGAATATTCAACAAAAACATGCATATGACACAATCATGCAAGCCGTTTCCAATAATGCAGGTGGATTATATTTCTTGGATGCACCTGGTGGTACAGGCAAAACTTTCGTTGTATCATTGATCTTAGCGACTATTCGATCGGAACAGAAAATTGCATTGGCACTTGCATCTTCGGGAATCGTTGCTACATTATTAGAAGGTGGTCGGACCGCACACTCTGCATTAAAATTGCCATTGAATGTACAAGTGATTGAAACTCCAACTTGCAATATTTCAAGAAATTCTGCTATGGCAAAAGTTCTGCGATTAATGTCAATTATTTTATGGGATGAGTGCACAATGGCGAATAAAAAATCAATAGAAGCATTTAATCGAACAATGCAAGATTTACGTGGTAATGAACAGCTTTTTGGTGTTGCTCTGATATTGCTGTCAGGAGAATTTCGTCAAACACTGCCTGTCATTCCTCGATCAACTCCTGCTGATGAAATAAACGCCGCCTGTTTGAAGTCATCAGTTCTTTGGAGATATGTACGAAAATTGACACTGAACATTAATATGCGTATTCACCTACATAATGATGCAACTGCCCATGAGTTTTCAAAACAATTGTTAGAAATTGGTGATGGCAAAATACCAATCGACAGTACCAACGGATTGATCACTTTACCGAACAATTTTTGTACTGTTTTGAATGTGTTTTTCCGAATATTCTTCAGAATTACAGAAATCATGATTGGTTGAGAGAACGCATCATTTTAGCACCGAAGAACATTCATATCAATGCCATTAATTTTCAAATTCAAGCGAAACTGCCAGGTTTAGTCACGACATATAAATCAATTGACAGTGTTATGAATCAAGATGAGGCAATGAATTATCCAATTGAATTTTTAAATTCATTGGAACCGGCTGGTATAACACCGCATTGCTTGAATCTGAAAATTGGTTCTTTGATTATATTACGAATATTGCGAATTATTAATCCACCAAAAAATGTGTAATGGCACCAGATTGGCAGTGAAAAAGTTATTGCCAAATTTGATTGAAGCTACAATCTTAACTGGTAAATCAAAAGGAGAAGTGTGTTTGATATGCCATTTGAATTCAAAAGATTACAATATCCTGTGCGTTTATCATTTGCGATGTCCATAAATAAGGCCCCAGGGGAAAAAATTCACGTTTGTGGTGTCAATTTAGAGGAATCATGTTTTTCACATGGCCAACTTTATGTTGCCTGTTCAGGAGTCGGTACCCCAACTGTTTATTTATTCATGCTCAAAATGGAAAAACAAAAACTATTGTTTTTCCAACTGTTTTATACTAACCCATATAGACCCACCATATAAAGAGTACCCAATTCTTTTTTATTTTTTAGTTTTTACGCTTTGCTGATAAATTAAATTTGGTTCAATTGGACTTTTAAATAGCTAGCAATTTAAAATATTTTTTTGTTTGAATAAATGAATCATTTTTTTTATTACTATGCCTTATACGTAGCGAAGCACGTACCGGGCCGCTAGTTTCTTATAAGATAAAATAAGATGGAAACCATTATCTTATTTTTTTTTAAGAGATATTTGAGTCGAATTTTTACAAAAATATACTTTTTTGGTATCACGTCACAAAATATGTAAAATTTAATTCAAGTCCCTAGCGTTATTGGTTCGTAAGATATTTTGGGTTTACCAAAATGTTCACCTTTTTTTTTAAATTGCTATGGTAAAAAAACCACCCAATCTATTTTTTTAAAAGCCCTTTTTGCTTCTTTCTGCATTATTGTCTGTATAACTAAATTTATTTGAAGTCATCTCTACTGGTTCTTGAGCTATGGACGACGAAAAAAACTTTCCGAACATACGGACGTACGACGACGTACGTACACACGCACGCACAGACATCTTTCTAAAAATCTTTTATTCAGACTCTAGGGACTTTGAAACGTCAAGACATTTCAAAATTTTCAATTTAACAAATCGGACCGATTACAATAACTTTTGATGTGAAGTTAAAAATAACACTACCACTTTTGGGACTGTAAGAAATGTGCAATTATTTTTGAGTTAGTGTCAAAATTTTATCCTGTGTGAAAATATTTATCATGAACTCAATTCACCTGCCATATCGTTCTCCAATATAATTCTCCATTGTGATTTTTCCTTGAGATCGAGAACTGAATATAAATATTAAAAACAATATGACCACCATTTTTATAAAAAATGTATTATCTCATTATGAATTTTACTGAACAATTAAGCTCCTTAAGGGTTTACATTCAATGCAGTTAGCGGCAAAAAAGGTCTGTTTTAGTGATTTTTTGGGGCAATTATTGCAGGTTTCGCACTGTTTATCTTTTTGGATATTTTTCACAATACCGCTAAAAACAAAAATTCTGCGATGACCACTGTTACTTTTCCACTAATATACAGATTAAAAAACGAAATGATTAAACTCATACATTTTTGAAATAGTGGTCGGCAATCGAAAGTGAATTTTTAGATTTCGGTTTAAAAATCCCTTGTTTTCGAATACATTCTGATTTAAGAAAGTATGCAAACTTTTAAGAAAGTATACAAACTTTTAACTTAATGAGTTGAATCTTTTTCGTGATCACCGATTTTCAAAGATGTTTTGAGAAAAAAAAAATAAAAATACAAATAGCACTTATTTTAAATTGGTCGACATACAATTTTTAGAGAATTATTTTGAAAATCCGTCGAAATCGAATGATTGATTTTTTTGAAAAGTTTTTGAATTGCAGTAAAGCTTTACTTTGAAAAAGTAGATCCTTCGTCACACTTATTCGATCTTCACACTCATCAAAAAGTCTTCTAAATTTGGAGTAAAGCTCACGCCAGATAGCTTTGTCTAATAGCCAAGGTACAACTTATGTACAATGCCAAAGAGGTTGATACTATTATTTGAAAAAAAGGCATTTAAGATACCAAAAAAAATAGCAAGTCCTCTAACCTATATTGAAGCAAACAAACCAAATAATGGTTATTATTTGTATTGTACTATTCGTACTAGAATGTCAGCTTGTTAGACTTGACCATTCCTTTTAATTTCATTGAATGTTTTTGAACAACAACAACAACTTAAAGGTGCTACCACTCATTGTTTTATATATGTAGCTATAATTCTTGACCGCTTGAGCTTAAGAACGAATTAATGTAAAAACGCCGATTACATTTTTTTGTATAATTGTGTTTTCTACAGTTGTTTCAAAATCATTTTGTCAAAAATATATTTCTCTGAGAGTATAAACCAATTTACAGAAAAACATTTTCCCTTCTAAAAGTTTTTTTTTCTAATAAAAAATGTAGATAATCCAAAAAGTAAAAGTGTCCCTAAAAAAATATTTATACAATTATTTGACCTTTCCTTAACGGTTTTGAAGTTTTTTTTTTAATCTATCAATTGTTTGAACACAATTATCAAAATCTTTTTTTGTGAAAAATTACTATTATAAAAAAACTAAACTTTTAGATAAAATTGTTTTTTCCATTTCATGATTAGAATACTTTTCAGGAAGTGTTAAGGACATAAAAAGCTCTACACCATGATTAATCTTTTTGCGGATTTTTTTTCGAAATTCAACTAAACTTTTAATATTAATCAATTAATAATAAGTTCACGACTAGGTCACGTGATCTGTTTCCTTTAATTGCAGTTATTGGTAGTTTTAAGAGTGATGATAGAAAAATGTTATAAGAACATAGAAGTTCGTTTTGAGAATCACCTAGAACTCTTTGTTCTTAAATTTGAAGGAAATAACTTCAGTCATTGGGCTGTTTCATTTGTTCCGATAAACATAATGCAATAAAGAAATTGCGTTTTCTTACGTTGGTTATGATATTTTTTTTAATTCCAAAACTTGTTCAACTATAAAACTTGGATTTGAGATGCTATTGAAACGTTTATCTGCGACGATAAAAATTCTTGAGATGGTAAGGTCTTTGTTAATGTCATTAATGAACACAAAATAGAAAAGTGGTCCAATATGACTGATTGGATGAACTCCAGACAACACATTAATCATTTTAGAAATACAGTTCTAAAAATTGAGATTCCTTATATGGTTAACTATAAATACGATTTGAAAATCCTTTCTCTTATTTTAGCAAAAGTAGCTAACTCTATCTATTAGCGTAGATACTTCCGTTTGCCGTTTATTTTGCATATTAATGTTTACTTCATTTCTAAATTCTAGAATTTTCTTTTATGTACACTTTTGCAAAGAAAAACCAACCTAATTGAATGTATTTGGTATGCATAAAAGCTTTGCTAAAACTTCCTCCATAAAACTTATTGCAAGGAACAAAGGTACTCGAAACGCAGACCTATTCTCTTTTGTTTTTTTTTTAACACTGATAAAATTCCTTGTAAAAACACGTTAACATCTTTAATTTACAAGCCCAAATGGTAATATTTTTGAGCATAAAACTCATGATACAAAACTTATGTAAAAGAATGAAACCTTATGCTTTTATTTCGATACATTATTTATTAAAATAACTGAGCTTGATTTTAAACCTAAATCAAATTATCCAACAAAAAATTACTGAAGAATAATTTATTAACTTCCCATGTCTGTGCGTGCGTGTGTACGTACGTCCATACGTCCGTACGTTCGCGACGTTTTTTTCGTCGTCCATAGCTCAAGAACCAGAAGAGATATCGACTTCAAATAAATTTTGTTACACAGATAATAAGGCAGAAAGATGCAAAAAGGGCTCTCAAGAAAATTGCGTGGGTGGTTTTTTCACCATAGCAGTTTAAAAAAAAGGTGAAAATTTTGGTTAACCCTAAATATCTCATGAACCAATGACGCTAGAGACTTGAATTAATTTGTATGTTATATATTGTAACGTGATACAAAATAATTATATTTTTGGAAAAAAAAATCAATTAACGGTTTTTTTTATAAATCAAAAAACTGAAAAGAAAAATTTGTCACTTCGAAAATTTTACGACTAAAATATGATTTCATCTCCAAAACAATTTTGTGCAACGAAGAATAATGTTTTTGAGATCTCATAAAATTTTGAGAAAAATCGAATTGACAGTTTTTTTACAAAAAATTAAAAACCGAAAAAAAAATTTAACAAAAGTTGGTAAAAATTGATTTTCGACTTAAATATCTTTTCAAAAATTTGAGATTATAGCTTCTAACTAATTTTAACTTATAAGAAATATTGTTTTCAACATTAGGAAACATTTTGAGAAAAATCGAATTGACAGTTTTTTTACAAAAAATAAAAACCTAAACAAAAAAATTAATAAAAGTTGGTAAAAATTGATTTTCGGCTCAAATAGCTTTTCAAAAATTAAAAATATTGGCTTCAAACTTATTTTATTTCACAGAAAATATTGTTTTTTATATTCAATATTTTTTTTATAAAAATCCAACAGTCCGTTTTTTCATAAAAAAAATAAAATCTACAAAAAAAACTTTTAAGCAAGACAAATCGATAGACGGGATGGGAAGTTATCAGTGTGGGTCGCATGCCAGCCTCTTTTTTTTTAATTTCGATCAACGCCACATTTTATGTGTTTCAAAATATTGGTTACTAATTCTTGATCTTGAGAGAGTTGTCATGTTTTGTCTTTTGATAAGACCTAAGATGTAACTTTTTTAGTTGTTTATTGATATTTGTTTACCTTTTTAAGGGCTTTATTTGATTTGAAAAAAAAAACAACTGATTTATCTGCATCTTCTTCGTAAAAAATAATTTGTTTTTTTGAAAATAAGTCGTTTGTGTTAATCTTATCCTTTAAAGCATTCAAAAATGGCGTCAGAAATGTTTGTACCCAATGTTTCGATAATTAGTGTTGGTATTAAGGAGATAAGAGCTTTCTGATGATGGGTCATTTAGAGCTTAGCTTAGTAAAATTGGCAATATATTCAAATTATCAAAAATTAAGGCTTTTAGTGTTATACAATTAAGAGCACACGTGAAAGACTCCAACTAAATTATTTGATTACATTTTTTTCTAAATGAGTTACAGGTCAAATTAAAATTACAGAACTAAAGGTAATAATGAAGCCAATTCACTTGATATAAAAATAAGTTTCAAGCTAAAATTTGCAATTAAATTAATTGATACTGCTCATTCATTCTCTTTGGAAAACTCTTTACCACCATTTTTACATCACTTACAAAGTTAAGAGATTCGATATATCTTGAATCTCTTCCTAAACTCTGATTGTTCAATAAAATAACAATGAAGATTACAACCCTTTTAGAATACCTAAACCTATATAAATTCTTGTTGCAAAGTCTGAATGGCTTCAAAGTAGATTTGTTTCTATAACCAAACCTATTGTCAAGAATCATCACTTGCAAGAAGAAATACAAAATTCAATTAACACATTGAGCTTAAGTAATCTTACAAATCCCCCACCTCATGAGTAACTTCCATTCATGGACAGCATTAGAGTGTAGATTCTTCCCTGACTCTATACATCTATTTGACTGCCCTCAAATTTTAGTGTTCATCCCACTCTCTTATGTAGCTGAATCATCAAACATTTTTCTTCGTCATGTTGCGAGCTTCTATCGTGTCGTCTTCTATAGTTTTATTTTTTTATTTCTCGAATTTCATTCTTCCCATCAACGAGTCCGTAACATAACCTCCAATTGCGTCTTACATTTCACCTCCATACCATCGACCGAACCGACCAACGCAACGACGACCAAGATTTGATCTCTTCTATAAGCTATCACACCATCATCAGACCAAGTCAAACCAAGTCAAAGCCAAGCCAAGCCAGCCCATCCCATCTTCAGGCCAAGAGTGATGCAGTGTGTCAGAGCACATCAAATGGAGCAATATCAACAACACTCTACGAGCCCAACATACCTAGGTTATATAGCTACTTTAGATGCTTTGGAATTGAAACTGGGAATGGTGTTGTGTGGTGGATGGTGAGGATTTCAAAACACCACATGGAATCGCAATTTCTAAGCTGATGATGATGCTTCTGCTCCTCCTCCTCTATGGGCACTGAGACAGATGTGACTGTGACTCTTCTATGTTATGTGCGCTTCCCTCAAAAGTCGTGTGGAATATGTGTGGGATTGGGATAGGTATTAAATTGGGATGGGATATCATGGATGTCATGGTTGCGCCGATGGTGCTTCTGAGCACGACAATGACGAAGACGACGACTACGACGACAGTAATGATGGTGACGACGACGATGATGACGATGATGATGGTGATACTAAGATTTAGTGGTAGAAATTCCATGAAATTCCAATCTGTTGCTTCTTTGGTATATTAGTGACGACGACGACAGTCTGTGGTGTTCGGATCACAGCTTTGGCATATCAAATGAACAATTCATGAGAGTTCCAGCTCGTGAAGTGCTTCCGGGCAAGACCAAAATGTTCTTCGTCTACTATTTCCTAGTTCGCAGATCGTAGCTCGTTCGTATTATTGCGTCGTAGTCGGTCTCGGTCGTCAGTTACATAATCTTGCCATCATAATCTTCATCCAACGACCGTCGTCGTCGACCGACAATAGACAACAGACGAAGCATCTTATATAGCATCGTTGTCTTCTTCATCTTCATCTTCACCTTAAGGTGAAACGTGATTGTATCTTTAATTATATTTAACTCTCGTAAATAAATATATCCCTAGATCGTATGACTTAAATATAAAAAAATGTTTCCTTCTTTTTATTTTAACAACTTCACATTACTATTTACAGCTGAGGTAATGGTCAACGATAGTCCAGTACATGTAACCCTTTGTGATACCGCTGGTCAGGATACGCTAGATCCATTGCGTGAACTCTGCTACCCGGATAGTGATGTATTCCTGTTGTGTTTCTCTGTTGTGAAACCAGAGACATTCCAATCGATTAAAACCAAATGGGCACCGAAATTTTCCAAAAATCCTGCTTCCTTAATATTGGTTGGAACACAATCCGATCAAAGAAGTAATATACACGTGTTGAATAAGCTTCAGGTAAAGGTTTTTGAAATTGAATGTATTTGTAGTACTTAAGAATAATGTTAATGGTTTTTTTCGTGTGTGTTTTTGTAGACCAAGGGTGAGAAACCGGTATCATTTGCAGACGCTTGGGATCTGGCAACATCGATTAAGGCGAAATATATCGAAACATCTTCATATACTCAGGTGAGATATTGGTTTCTAGGGTATTGTGTTATTTTAAGTTTTAACAATATTGTATATGTTAGGTTTGGAGGAGAAATTTGACTGATTATATTTTTACTAAAGAAATGTCAAAAAATGTCAAAAATGTCATCTTTTTAGTTCGGCAATGATAGATTAAATATAACCGCAAGGTCCAAGTAATGTATTCATAAAATTGTATAATTAAAACTAACGCAGCGATTAACCCTGATTATCCTTATTGGCTTTTAAAACAGAAGCATTTTCAGTTTATCCTTAACTCTCACCAATGCAATGGGGAGGTTAAATTTGTACCAACATTTTATAGAGATTTCAATATCCTATAAAAAAAGGCCTGCTCACCACACAGCTAAGAATTATAGTTTTCGATTTTATTAGTCGTATTGATTATATAAACATAATGTCAAATAAAGTATGTCGAAAATAATTGTTTAAGCCTGAAAATCTGCATCAAATTTAATTTTCAATTAAAACTTACTCAGGTTTCTTGAATGATTCTTTGTTCTTTTAGAGATATTTCTGTTCGTGATCTTAAAATGCCGTTTAAAAATAAAGGTATTATTTTTGCGACTCTTTGAAACTAATTCTAGAAGATTTCTGTGGTCGGACGAAACGTCTAGAAATTCGCGGACCACCCTGAAACGCAAGTTATAGCTATCATTATTAAAAATTTTGTTTCGAGATTCGAAAGCGATTAAGAAAGTCAAAATTGTTATGTTTGTTGTCAAAAGAAAGATTAGTTTTTACTTTAAAAAAAAGACTTCATACATCTCAGAACTTTCTTTAAGTTCATTTTTAAAGTTCCAATGATGAAACATTTTCAGTGAAGAGCTGTTTTTCTTAGTTCATAATTCTGAAAAAAAAATTGTACACGTCAGTTTTACATTCATTGATCAACTCTAACCTCAAATGCTTAATTCTTATCAGGAAATATTTTATCCAATTATAGAAATTTTCAACCAACCTGTCAAAAAAATTCCAATGATTGGCTTCAATGGTGAAAACCAATGATAGCTATAAATTGCCCCTTATGTATAAATGTGTTAAATCAGTTGACAATTGTAATCAACTTAGTATACGGGCATTCAAAAGACTTTTCTTTCAAAACTGTGACTTCAAAATGTTCACCATTTTTTGTAGTGAATTTTAAAAACTACAATATATCGTTGAAGAGTGTAACATTTAAATTGTACAGTCGAGTTGTTTTCTTTATTAAATGTTAAAAAGTGTCAGCTTCTTAAGTGACCAGCTGCTCAAATAACGTGCTTTTCAAAATGAAACGAATTATTGAAAAACAAACATAAATATGTGCATAGTCAATCATTAATTGATGCGACAGAAAAAAATAATGTCTACCTGAAAAGTAACTTTGCTTGTGATTTAATTTTTTCATATTAGAACACATTTAAATTAAATTTATTTTATATCATTTAAAAAATCCATTTTTTGAAACAAGTGTATTTTTAACAAATTTTCTTTCAACTTTTGCAAATTCTTCTAAATTATCAAGAAAAAATCATTTTTTTTTTAAATTATAATTTTTGGTATTATTTGTCAATTTTTTAGCACAAATTTAAATTCAACAGAAATCAGAAAAAGTTATTTGCTTTTGTCTTTCTGCTTTCTCCTATTTTAAGATTTCTTTTTAATAATTTAACTAGCGCCATGCTACAGCTCTTGAAGAACTAAGGCCTATTGAATTATTTTCAACAATTCCTTAGTGAAAATAAATTCAGGGATTAAGCTTCAGTTTTTAAGCTAAATCCAAATGGAATTTGAGAAATCTTTGTTTATCTTTTTTTATCCATACCTCGCAAGACTTAGTACACGTGCAAAAATGTTCAGTTTCCACAGACAGGAATTGAATTTAGACCTCTAACAATTGTTATTCAATTATTACTTTGATATTTTTAGTTTCCAAAGAAAAGTCAGTTTTCCAATTTTCTTTTGAACAAGTGGCATCTTTCTAAGACTGAGGCATTACAAATATTTAATTCGTCAAATTAATAGATACCTAACAATAACTGCCAATGTAGATGTACAGAATGTTCGAGCCTTATTGTTTCGATATTTCGAAGGAAATTTTTGCGGGAAATTAAGTAATCTTATAACTTAATACCTACCACGTAAAATTGAAATGCATCTAAATATTTGTAAACTTATATAATTTTAAGAAAGTAATGATATCGTAAACGTTTTCTTGATCATTCAAAAAATAAATAAACTGATAGTTGCCCTTGCAACTTGACTTGATAGAGTAAAGTTTTGTTCAGCAAAAAATATTCAAAATTATTAAATTAACACTCAATTAAAATTGTTCTGGAAAAAAATTACTTTAAGAACTTTTCAATTACTTTTCAAAATGAAAACAGATTTTTAAATGTTTTATTCAGTATTTTAATTGTTTTAATTCTTAATTTACACTTTTTGGTTTATATTTATAGATTATAATTTTTTATTTTTAACTAATTTCCAGGACAAAGTCAAAGATGTCTTCGATACAGCTATATGGGAAGCCCTAGCACCGACCACCCTACCACCAACACCGCCATTATGGAAGAAAATTTTCTGTTTAGTATAACAGTAGTTATAGTATTCTTTTTTATTTTTGTTTTACAAAAAAATTAATTAAAATTTAAAAGTTTATTTGATTTTTTTCCTTCGATATATTGTAATTTAGATAAATTCGAAATTCTTCAATTAATTTTCATTTTTATTCAATGATAAATGAAGACGATGTACTGATACTAAGAAAAAGAGAAATGTTTTTGTTTTTTTTTTATTATTATATTTTTAATTTTGTTAAAATTATAGTTTTCTTAAAAAAAGTCCGTATGCGTTATAGACTGATTTAGTATATAAAATAAAATATAAAAACATAAGTTTTATAATTAAATATATTTTTGTTTTAAATTCATCATTATCTATAGCATTCCGTTAATGTTATTTAAATAAAAAAGAAAAATTAATAAAAAAAAAATACAATTATGTATTTTATTTAATTTAATTCAAAACATAGGTAACTTTTGATTTTAAGTTTGAGACAATTTTTCTTTCATCTTTCATCAGAATTAAGTGTTGTAATTTTTTAAGATTGTTAAAAATTAAGTTTATTCTTATATTTTTTTTCATTTTGTTTATTTTTTATTTTTGTACATGATCACTTAATTATTATAGAATATAAATACATTATATACTACTATTTATCTAAGACAATGCATACTTTAATTATTAATACATTTTTTTTTTATATTTTTAAGTTTTTAAAATATTATGTCGATATAAATATACAACACATTTTTTAAAAAGAATAAGTTTCTATTTAATTCGTATTTAATTAAGAGAAATATTGAAGATTTGGCTTTAACACCTTAAACAAACAGAATGACCCAAAATAAATGACGCCAAAGAAGTATCAATATTCGGTACAAAACAAAAATAAAATACACGATCGGGTCAGACGAATTTGCTAATATATTCAAAGAATATGTTTAAAATAGGAACTATATTTCAAGATTTAAAATCACATAGGTATACCTCCAAAAATTTAAATTCCATTTATGTTCTTAAAAGAACCTTAATTAATTAAATTAAGCTTTTTTTCGAAAATCGTTAGGGTGTTTTGCTTTAAATGAATTTTGCAGTTATTTATATCTTACTTACTTACTTAAGGTGGCGCTACAGTCCTGTGTGAACTAGGGCCTCACCCAACAAACTTCTCCATCTAGCTCGGTCCCTAGCTAGATGTCTCCAGTTTCGCGCTCCGAGTTGGGTGAGGTCACCTTCCACTTGTGCGCGCCACCTGATTTTCCTGACTTTCCGGGCCGGAGCATTGGTTTCCATGCGCTCTACGTGACCAAGCCATCTTAGTCGTTGGACTTTTACCCTTCTTGCTAAGTCTACGTCGCTGTACAGCCCGTACAGCTCGTCGTTCCATCTTCTCCTCCACTCCCCTTCGATGCATACGGGACCGTAAATCACACGAAGAATCTTTCTCTCATTAACCGTTAAACCCATTTTTGCCGCCTCTGCCTCAATACTCACAAAAGCCCCATTGACATCACGCTTAGTTCTTCCGATTATGTCAATGTCATCAGCATATGCTAGTAATTGGACAGACTTTTGAAAGATAGTGCCTCTGGTGTTGACGTGTGAGCTTTGCACTATTCTTTCAAGTACGATGTTAAAAAAAATCACATGACAGCGCATCACCTTGTCTAAAACCTTTTTTGACATCGAAAGGTTCAGTTAAGTTGTTTCCAACCTTTATGGAGCAGCGTGAATTCTCCATGGTCATCCTGCACAAACGGACGAGTTTGGCAGGGATGCCAAAACTAGACATGGCTCTATACAGTTCGTCCCTGTAGATACTGTCATATGCGGCCTTGAAATCGATGAAAAGATGGTGGGTGTCGATTTGGTGTTCTTGGGTTTTTTCCAGGTCGATCGACTGTGGACTTTCCTGGTCTAAAACCACACTGATAAGGACCTATCAGGTTGTTGACGATGGGCTTTAGACGTTCACATATTACGGCAGAGAAGATTTTATAAGCGATGTTAAGTAGACTGATTCCTCTATAATTGGTGCAGTTTAGAGGGTCTCCTTTTTTCAGGATCGGGCAAATAATACCATATCTTACAGATAAGTTGGTGCATGCTCCTAACCAACTTATCTCCAGCTGCTTTAAAGAGCTCGGCATTCAAGCCATCCGCTCCAGCGGCTTTGTTAGACTTCAGCTTAGATATAGCAATCTTTACTTCGTCTAAGTCGGGAGGACGGGATTGTTGGCTTTCGTCGTCTATGTTGAATGGATCATCCTGCCTGACAGCGGAATTCGGTTCGTCGTCGCCGTTATACAGTCTGCAGAAGTGGTCCTTCCATATCCTCAGCATTGACTGCGGTTCCACTATGATGTTTCCACTTTCGTCTTTGCAGCCTTCGGTTCTAGGTTTATGTACTTGTGAATTTCGTTTCACCTGTTCATAAAACTTTCGAACTTCATTTCTGCTTTTAAACCTCTCAACATCTTCGACCGCACGCTTCTCATGCTCTCTCTTTTTCCTTCTGAGAAGTCGGTGTTCATCTCGCCTCTTCTGCTCATAGAGCTCATGAGCAGCTCTCGTCCTTTTATGCAGCGCCTCCTTGCGTGCCTGTTGTTTGGCTGCATTTGCCAGCCGACATTCCTCATCAAACCAGGGGTTCCTGTTTGGTGGTCGCTTGAAACCCAGCACGTCAGAGGCTGCTTCTCTGATGGCATCTTGGCAATGTTGCCACTGGTTTTCGATACATTGTGTTGGCGGCAGAGAACTACGAGAGAGGTTACTTGTAACTCGGTCGGAGAAGGATTTGGCGATCTCTTGCGATTGTAGCCGTTCGACGTTGTACCTTCTCCCTGTTTTGCCTTGGGCCTGGAAACCCGAAGTGCTACCTTGGCTACAACAAGGTAGTGGTCCGAGTCGATGTTAGCTCCTCGGAAAGTTCGGACATCCATGATTCTGGAAGCGTGTCTGGCGTCGATCGCAATATGGTCAATCTGGTTGACGGTAGATTGATCTGGAGATCTCCAAGTTCCTTTGTGGGTGTTGAGGTGTGGAAAACGCGTACTGGCTACCATGACGTTTCGCCCCGCAGCAAAATCTATGAGCCTGAATCCGTTGTCGGAAGTGTTGTCGCGCAGGCTGTTTTTCCCGATTATTCCACCAAAGATGTCTTCCCTTCCTAGCTTGGCATTAAAATCGCCCAGGACAATTTTAATATCGTAGCTAGGACACTGCTCGTATGTTTTGTCTAAGAGCTCGAAGAACATATCTTTGGTGTTGTCATCCTTCTCATCTGTGGGGGCGTGCGCGCATATCAGGCTAATGTTGCCGAATTTAGCCTTGATGCGGATGGTCATGAGGCGCTCGTTGATGCACCTATAGCTTAAGACTTGTTGCCTAAGTCTGGCTCCAATGACGAAGCCGCATCCAAATAAGCGCTGTTGGTTTTCATCCTCATTTTGCCCGGCCCATACCATCGTATTTCCTGGATGGCGGTGATGTCTGCTTTATAGCAGTCTCAGGCCTCCGCTAATTCTTCGGCTGCACGTGGCCTGTTAAGGGACCTAACATTCCACGTGCATATCCGAAGTTCGTTGTCCTTAATTCGTTTGCGTTGGTTGTCAGCAGTAAATCCGTCCGTATCCGAGGCTTGTTGGTGCTTCGCAACTATAAGATTTTTAAGTGGTCAGGAAGTCACCCTGACGGCACAACCCCCAACCTGGAGGGCCAGATCCTTAGTATAACTCCAAGGACGGGGAGCCGAATAAACCGCTCCTTATAGGCCTGGGCTCCGAATAAGTCGTAGAAGCCCTATAAGGTGTTCACTAAGTAGTTCAGCCTTACTGGAACTGTAGACGCCACCGTTGATTCCATCTCGGGAATTCCTCCGCTGCCGTCTGGATAAGGAGAGGTGCCTTAGTGGACGCACCTCTCCCCCCTCTCTCGTTTGCTGCCCCCAACAACTTTCCACTGGGGTTGGAACCCAATCTCCAGTTGAGGTACTAGGCACCCGATGTTCACCACGGGGAGGTGAGAGTAGGAGTTGATAGACAGAGGTTGGTTTTGAGAAAAACCTGTGGACGCTTGTGTCCTCTTGAATGCACATGTCTACCATTTGAACATCATGTTATTTATATCTATTTTTTAAAAATCAAGAAAGTCATGGATTGATTCAAATACTTTATTTCAAAACTTTTTATAAATCCAATATCTATCACGTAAATATTTCCAATCTGTAAACAATCTTAAACAAATTAAAGATGTCTCAAAATAATTGCTTCATAAAAAAGTTCTTCTAACGAGCTATGGTCTATTTTTACTTACTCCAAACTATCAGTTTTGTGCGTTAAGAGAAGAGCAATGATGGATAAATTTTTGAAAGGGGGTTTCGGTGCACATTGGCTTTGAATTTCTGAGTATTACATTGACTGGAAAAGACAAGAGTGTTCTGAAGCATTCGCGTAGAACTACTTAAAAGAATGAAACTGGCTATTTCTTTAGAGCTTATAATGGGTTTTTCAA
Source organism: Eupeodes latifasciatus (assembly GCA_920104205.1). NCBI lineage: Eukaryota > Metazoa > Arthropoda > Insecta > Diptera > Syrphidae > Eupeodes > Eupeodes latifasciatus. The sequence continues at coordinate 20,321,510 of OV049926.1, read as the reverse complement.
TAAGAGAGCGCTACAAAAGTTTTTTTTAAATAAAACAAAAACAGTTTTTGATATCAATGAAATTCTTTATTCCTGTGAAACTACGTTTCTTTTGCATGGCCACGGGTACGCTTGCCGAAGTCCAGGCGCTGAACCCAATTTTCAACGGTTTTCAGGCATAAATCGGCCGATACTGCTTCAATTTCACGTTCGATATTCCTACAAAGTTCATCAATAGTCGCTGGCTTGTTGGCATAAACCATTCGGTTTTAATCATCACGGAAGAAGTACGGCCCAATGACGCCACCGGCCTATAAACCACACCAAACCGTAATTTTTTTGAATGCAATGATGACTCATGGAGTACGTGTGGATTGGCTGCCTGACCAATACCGCAGATTTTGGTTATTGACCAAGCCATTTAGCCAGAAATAAGCCTCATCGCTTAAGATGATTTTTCCATGAAAATCCGAATCATTTTCAAGATGTTGGTCAGCCCAATTCACAAACATACGACGCTTCTGGGGGTCAGGCGGCTTCAGTTCTTGAGTCAATTTGATCTTGTAAGGATGCAAGCCAAGATCTTTTCGCAAAGTTCGCCACAACAACGTCACAGAGTTGCCCAACGCTTGAGAACGATGTATGAGAGACATATTTGGGCTTTCTGCAACTGAAGCCTCAGCGGCAGCAATATTCTCGACCCTACGGGCACTGTGGATTCAAATTTTTCCACTAGACGCTCAATATTATTGATCTGCTAGGACGATTATGACGGCTATATATTGGACGTAGCGCTCTTAACGTTGAGGCCACTGACTCCGAATTTTGGTAGTAAATTTTAATAATTTCGACTCGTTGTTGGCTCGTATATCTTTCCATCATAAAATGGCAAAGCTTACTGAAGAGAAATGTCAAAAGAGCGGAAAGAAATATGGCGTCGATTGCTGTCCCTGTCGCACTACTTTTGTAGCGTCCCTGTTGAAAAACCCTGTATAGCCAATAAATTTGAATTTCCAACGTTCAATACTTTCTAACATACTCTGGTGAGTTGCAGTAGCAACAGCCCAGAGATTGAAGAAAGACTCATCAATTTTTAGACATCTTGTGGCATTTTAACGACATCGTGTATGGGGTCCTTCCACAAGAGGTGATTGGAGAAACACACATACCGAAAATTTGGAGATTTTCAGTGTTCTTGATGCAACTGCCACTCATGGATATTGGCAAAGGTAGTTAATTGTATTTTTACGACAGTAAACAGCACTCTTAGTAGTACCCGTGGCATGATGGTTAGTGCGTTGGACTGTCATGCCAGAGGTCTTGGGTTTGATCCCTGCCTATGCCATCTAAAGTTTTTCACGGGTACTGCCTCTTGCGAGGAATTAACAAATTCTCCAAGAGTAATTCTTGTCATGAAAAGTTCGGATTCGACTTTATTTATTTATAATTCGTTAAATACTAACTTTAAACTGTAGGTCACCTCCATCCCTGATAACAGTACTCGCACACAGGAATGGTTGAGAGTTGTAAGTCACTGTTGCGCCACCCAATTTATTTATTTATAAGCAGCACTTTCGACGCATTAAATTCTACTCGATTTTTAACTCCCCATTTTACAATGTTGTCTACGTCAGAATTTAATTAGCTTATTATACATTGTCGTTGAAGATCCACATCTGAAGAGCAGGGTTGTGAATCTAAAAATGAATATGAAAAGTTTGAGTAATATCGTTAGCAAAGCAGGTTAGTGGATTAGAAGTTTCAAAGAGGAGATCATTAATACAAAAGAGAAAGAGTTTCGGAGACAGAACAGAGCCCTTGGGTACAGCAGCATTTATTTTGTGTTTCTCAGACGTGATCACATCCAATACAACTTATTATATTTGAACGGTCCGAAAGGTAATTTCTAATCCAACAAAAAAGGAATTCGTCACAAACCAAAGGCACTCATTTTCAATAAGAAAGCCTTATGTCAAACTCCTTTCAAATGCCTTTTAATGGTCAATGACTATAATCATACTTTCGCCAAAATGATATAAAGATCTCTTCCACTGTTCGGTGAGATAAATCATGAGATCACCAGTGGACCTATTGCTACGAAGGCCATGCTGCCGGTCATTAAGAAACCTTCGGTCTAAGAGATATTTCTTGAGCTCATAGTAAATATAATCAGCTTTTCCATGACCTTGGAAAGAAGGAAGGGAGGTTTGCCTTTTTAGGGACCAAGCTGGACAAATGTCATTTTCCATCCACTCGGGACGAGACTTAAAGAGTAGGATAGCTGACAAAGCTAACTCAGTGGTTTTGACAGTATTGAAGAACATCTCTTCAGGGCATAAGCGAGGATACCATATAAATACATGTGGCTTAGTTGAATACCCTTTTAGTAGTCCCAAAAACATTAATTACTTTTATTTTAGCTCACAACAACTATTTTAACACATCCTTTATCCTATCCTAAACATATACCCTACATCTTCTTTTAAGACTAATACTATCTTCAATTCACTTACCTAAGTATAATTCCAAAGTTCTTGAGCCTTAAAACAAAACCACACAAATGAAAGTAGAAAAATAAAGCCCACTCCCCAAAGACCCCTCAAAAATTCCTCAAATCTGATCAAATTATCTAGAAACAATAAATTCCTTCCAAATGCATAACTCTCCTCAAAACAATCGAGGACAAATAAAAAAGAATAAAAAAGAAAGAAACTACAAAAACAAAAGCACAAAACCGAAAATCCTACCATCAAACATCCTGGCAAATGAAAATACATACGAGTAGCTACACACAGTATAGTTATAAGGAAAAACCCCCAATCAAACAAAAAGGACAACAATCACAAAACTTTATCCATCCTATTTAATTGAATTAAAATCTTCAAATCCTCTTCTCTCCGAATAAGTCCTAAGCTTTGTTTCTATTTAGTTTTTTATCTTTGGGTGGTATGTGTCGTTATGTTGTTCCAAATGCGATATTCCAAAAAACCACTGATAGTTTTCTAAAAGCATGTGTCTCACTATCTCACCTTTTTGCTTTAGCTTGTTCTCTCTAATGGAATAAATTTTCCTAAAACTCTTTAGGTATACCACCTCTCTAGTGACTTGACTGTAGATTGTAGGTATATAGGTATCGGTGTATAGATTGCCAAAACTATAACAAGAACAAGGACTTATACCTCTTTCCATCTAATTTGTGGTTGATCCCAGCAAATGTTATCCTTTTCCCAGATTAATCCTTTTATCCTATTTCACTTTCTATCTCTATCTCTTTTACTCTCACTTTGTATTATGTTGGGCAACAAGGACTCTTCTATAGCAGCATTGCAAAACTATTCCAAGCACAGAAAATAGTTTACGGACTTGAATTGTTTTGTATTTGATATTTTCGTCGTCGTCGTATCCTGTTTTGTGTGTATTCCTTTAAGCCAGTCACTATAGATCTAAGAAGCTTTACAATACAAAATAAGCATAGAAATGCACATATAAGGCCCATAAAACAAAGCTATGCACTCTTGCTTGGTTCTGGGTGCTTTTTCGATTATACGAATATAGCTCAGGCGTTTTCAAATAAATTTTTAATTGTTCCAAGAGAGAGATTCATTGAAATATACGAGTACAAGTTCGAGTCCTTTGTGTCTCAAAAACCCAAAAAGACTTTCTATAAGCGTCCTTTATAAGGATACTGATCATTTCATACTGATTTGCATTTGTTTCAAGCAATTTGGAAAGAGCGCCTTTGGCTTGAATTTTGGTGAAAACCACCGCATTATATAAGAACAGACAAACCCAACCGGACATTATACCAACTTCAAACCAGACTACACCACCATCGCACACCGTCAACCCCTAACAAATTCCTCCAACAAAAATGAACTTTACGATGCTGTTTTATGTAGTTTACGAGCAAGGACTCGACTTCTAGTCGTACTTGTACTCGTAAGCTGAGAAATGGAGGAGGATGATGATGATGATGAAAATTAATCTCGAAAGAGGATTGATGACTAAAATGTCTTATCCTCTTCTGTCCTAGCATAATATTGAAAGTTAGAACAAAATTTCTTCCGGTCGAGTTGATATTACTATTTGTCTTGTTTTCGCTGTGGAATCTTGGTTGATCCTGGAAGGTCCTTATATACATATGTATTGTATATATCCCGATACCTATCTACCTATGTTGTGTTGATGTTTAAATCAGAATAAGCCTTGACCAGGATAATTGTATACATGTACGAGTGTCAGTTTTTGTGGGGAACGATATTGCTTCTGCCGATGGAACAGGAAATCGATTTTGTGGTGTACAACACACACCGAAACACAGAGCATCCAGTCAGAGCATACCTTAAGGATTAGAAGAGATTTTGTAATTTGGTTATTGATATTTTCTTATATTCTAGGATGTCAAGGAAATAGAAATATTAGATGGATTGTGTTTTGTATATAAAGACAAACAAATAAGTAAAATAGAAAACCATGTTCTTGTATCGCCTGTAGATAATCGTATATTCCTAAGAATTTGTTGTGGGATTCTCCAAACTTCAAAATAATTCGACTTGGAAAAGAAAAACAAGAACACAAATTTATTATGAATTGAATTTGTCCTGAAAGATTTTCATTTTGAAAAGAGGTCATTATTATGATTAAATCTTATAATTCTATTTGCTTATTTTAAGTTAGATTGTAGCTGATGATTTATATAAGTTTTTCTTTTGATGAAGCAGAATCTGATGAAATTTTAAGCCCAATAAATAGCTTTACAGAAATTTTTAGTATAGATGCCAATAGGTCTAGGAATGAGTAGAAATTACCTTCAAAACAAATATTTACATAGAAACTTTAATTTTTATGTTGGTTGGTTGGTTCCTCTTGTTTGCAAGACAATACATGCAGTAAATAAGTTTCTATATAGAGGAGCATTTAAGTATGTTCAAAAGCTCATGAATGTGTTCACTCAAAAGATTTTGTATTCCTTGAATATTTCACAGTGCAAAAATTAGGAAAAATTATTACATTGGTTTTTAATTTTTCATTATTGCAATGACATTGTAAAGATGGAGCACGTGAAGGCGTTCCACATTCGCGTTGTACGGCTAAAGAACGAATTTATGTTCTTAACTATGTGGCCGAAGTATTGCTCATGCGAAAGCTAATTGGATAGGCATTCCTAGGGGCGCTTTTTTACGATTGAACTAAACGGGAATTATCCGTTTAAATTACTACATTTGTTTTATTGATTTTGTTAAAAATGGGCTCTTTTGGTCTTTTTGGCTTGTGAATGCAAATAAAAAACTATTCCATTCTTTCTTTCTTTCTTTAGTTTTTTATTTGCATTCACAAGCCAAAAAGACCAAAAGAGCCCATTTTTAACAAAATCAATAAAACAAGTTTAAAGAATTGGTCAAACACAATCAACAATATAATTACTACATTTGAGTTAGTTACATACATGAGTGCGTCATGTCATGGGCTCTTATTATTTTAAAAGCCTTTCTTTAAAAATTGCACAAAAAGCTTACGTAAGATGTTTGATTCTTACAATGAAATATATGATTTGTTAAAAAGATTCTTTCAGTTAAAAAAAAATAAATTAATGAGCTTACGCAACAGTCAATTGAAAACTAGGACCTAGTGACTTATAACTCTCAATCATTCGTGTGTTCGGGTAATGTTGTCAGGGATGGAAGGGGTCTATAGTTTAAGGTCAAATCCAAACGGCTTATTTGAGAAAGCACTTTTTATGACATGAATTACACTTGGAGAATTTTTCAATTCCTCGCATGAGGCAGTACCCGTGAAATAATCTTTAGATGGCACAGGCAGGGATTGAGCCCAAGACCTACATATGTACTATTTTTTGGCAAAATAAAACAAACAAACATACATTTTAACTTAAATTTACGGTTTCATATAATTTTTAGTCCACAAAATAAGACAGAAATGTAGTTTTAGTTCAGTCTTGATATATTATGGCTTAAGAAATGGATTTACTTGTCAATATCCAAACATTAGTTTGAAAAATTCAAATCTGCTCATCAACTCAATTAACTCTATAAATGTTAAAGTCTTTGAGAAACTTCAATGCCATTCAAAAAACATAAGATCATGCCAATTCATTTTCGCTCAAGCCCTATTAAACCATATTAATTTTGAATTATCTGAAATCAATATCAAACCAATCAAATTTCCGAATAAAAAGATTTTACGTTTATAAAATTGAACAATTATCTTTGAGTTAATTTTCCGACTAAAAAAATGAAAAAAACATAAAAACTGAGCTTTGCTAAAAAGCAAACTTGATTGGAAACTTAAAGTAACAAGTGCAAAAAGAAACAAGTATCAAATTAACATTAACAGAAATCTTTGTTTCAATATTTACCCTTGTTAATTGATACTTAACATTCTCTAAAAAGTCCCATTTAATTACATAATAGTTTTAGTCTTGGCAAAGGAATTGGTTTAGTCATTTAAGACAATTAAGAGCCCCTCAAAAGAAACCAACAATTGAAGACCATATAAAGACCTGTCGAGATCGTTTAGATCATTCAATGACATAAGTGCAATTAGACAATACAGGTAATTCAAAACCATCAAATGAGGCAAAAACCGTTAGGACAATTCAAGATCGTGCGATAATTTTCAAGACCGCAAGAAAATCTCAATACATCTCAGAATTGTGCAGAATATTGAGACTTTTTGGGAATATTAAGAACTTTAAGGTAAGTTCAATACTATTACCACTATTAAGGACCATGTAAAGGCATCTCGAGACCGTTCTAAACATCTAAAGATAGAGGCAAAAATTGACAAACATTTGTCAAAGCCCTTCAAGGTACTTTGAAACCGTTGATCAATTTAAGACATCTTAAGATCGCAATGGTAAAACATTTTTAAAGATTCAAAAAATTGAAAGACTGCTCGGCAAGAGCACTAATGCAAATAAATTTAATTCATTTAGAGACAACTTAATACATCTTAAGATTATTGGAAACTCGAAAATTTCATTTAAATTATCAAAAGATGGCAAGAATATATTAACACAACACCCAACAGACAATTCAAGATCATCTAAAGATACCCAACATTTTAAAAAGGTAATCTCATTACAACTCAGATTATCGAGTAATTTTCAAAAGATCAATAACCCTAAGGCAAATCATATTGCGACCACGCAGACACCAAAAGACCTTTAAGACCTGTCGTTAGGGTCAAGAACGTTAAAAGCTCGTCAAAACAGTCTTATAAGAATGATAAATCTAAAGATCGTATTGGAAAACTGTTCCAAACTTCAAATAAATACAAAAGATTAGGGTCATTCAATTGAAAACAACTCATTATATATGTCAAGATTGTTTAAAACTCTAAATACCGTTCAAGACATCACAAAACTGTGCAAATATATCGACACTCCACAGAAAATTCTGTGAGACAATTTAAAAGCTAAGTCAAAACCAATAACATGACCTTATCTAATTGTTTCTCTTAGTATGGAATTGTTTCAGCTTTTAAAGAAAAACTTTCAAAATTTTCTATTTCTTACCTCTAAAAAATTTTGTTGTAAAAAATGTCTTCCCTCGATGTGAGAACCAGTTTTTCAAAAACTTCATGTTTCAAAAATTTATATTTTGATCAAAACATCTCATTTATGAGTTATCCCATTGTTTTCATATCTCTCTAAATAAAAACCTGCATCAAATTACAATTTTCAAATTCTTACTCTTCTTTATGTATAGATCCATATCTACCTACCCTCTAAGTATTGTACCTTACCAGGAACGAAACAAATCAAATAAAATACAAAAAAAACAGCAGCAGTATGATTTCCCTTGGTATGAAAAATAATAATAATAATCCCAAAGAACAAGAAAAGAGATAAAAAAAAAAGAAAACTTCATAAATCCTTTTTCGTGTGATGAAACTTTAATGCGAAACCATCTTCAATTTATCCTGAACAAAAATCTCCATTCGCCCAAGTGCACTGCTTCGCTTCGTTTTGAACTCAGAGCTTAATTAAAATCCCACCTTTACCTACTTTCAGGACCGCTACCATCCGCATAATCAAGAAAAAAAAATATTACCATCATCCACCCCCTCAAAAAAGGAAAACAGAAAAAATAGGGCACAATATGCAGGGGGAGTTCTATATTCACTGTACAAGTGTACAGTTCTATATGAATGCCTTACCTGTTACGACTATATATACACTATACAGTTGTTGAATAATTTTTCGACCAAATTGACCTCATTTAGATGAGGAAAGCCTCCAGTCGTGTCTGGCTTTTTTAGTTAACTAACAAGGTAACAAGAGATACCTTTTCCATTTCCTAGCTTCCATCAGCAGAAAGACAACAGAAACACGCCATAGCCATAGTAATTTTTCCCATTCCATCGCCAATCGCAGGACCTAGCTAACCATCGTTATTGTGTTGCAGTTGAAGGCTTCATATTTAATGGAAGGATATTTAAAGGATACCAGAGAAAGTTAGCTATGGAAGGATTCTTTACAACAATATTTTTCTCGTTTTTTTCTTGTTTTCTTTTATTACTTTTTATTATTGTTTTAAGTACATAATTGAGTTACAACCGTTCCCGATTTTAAGCGAACAAGTTTTTATTTTAAATAGGTGTTGCTTTATAGTTTGGTTAGTTTTTCGACATAATGAAGGATGATGATGATGGAAAAATTGACAATGCCCGAGTAATTAGTCGGTTTTCTTTGTTTTTTTTTTTTTTTTAATTTTTTCGGGAAATATGGTTAAACCATCCTAATGAAAGCATTTTAATGAGAGGGGTAAAGTTTTATAGTGGAAATAGAGTTTTTGGTCAATGATAAATGCTGAAAGAAGCTTTTGAAACAAAATTTGTTTGGTGTTTTTTTTTTCAAATTGTATTCTAGAATTCTTCCTGCAAAATAGTTTTCTATCAGAAGAGAATATCTTGAAAACTTAAACTGTTTATGTTTTTCCTAGAAAGTCTTGAAAACATGACCATTTATTCAAATTATAAAATCAGTTTCCGAGAACCCAACAACAGTAAATAGGTTGAATAACTTAGAACTTAGGCAGGAGGAAAATTTAGTGGGCAGTTTAACTAAAACAATTTTTTTTTCTTTATTGATAAGAAAACAAAATCCAAACATTTTTATGAAATAGAAAAAAATTAACCAACAGAATTTTTTATAAAACAATAAATAGATAATTACCAAAAAATACAAAAATAAAGTGCACGACTGGGTCATTCGTCTTGTATCGAAAGACTCCGTTCACAAATAGTTCTTACGAGTATATTTAAAAATGTACCTGTAAATAAGTTTGTTTTCAAAAATTTAAAGGCCCTTTATTAATCAAATTTTTCAATTTAATTTTAAAAATATTTTTAGTTTGCACTTATTTAGAGCTTATTAGCATACGTTTAACATTCGATTTTCATAAAAAAAATGGTGACCCATTTTTAATATACCGAATTTATAAAAAAAAAAATTATAATCGAGGGATCTACTTTTTTGTGACTTCTGTACCATCATAATGTCATGTTTAATTAAAATCTGAAGTTCGAAATTTTGTACGAATATAATACTTTCCATATAATCCCTTTACGTCGCAAGTAAAAATATAGGAAATTACAAAAAAATATCAAAAGTTTTATGTGACGAAAGTATATGTTTTGTCACATGGAACAGTTTTAAGAATAATTCAAATTACATCAATCGACAAAAAAAAAATAAAAATAACTACTCTAATATAAATTGGAAAAAGCAATGAAATGTAAGAAAAATACAAAATATCGAGACCTTCTAAACACTTTTTAACTTTGAAAAAAGGACGTTTTTGTCATCTTGGCAAATTTTGAAAAAATTCAATCGATATTTTTTGACAAAAAATAAAAACAAAAACTACACAATGTACACAACTTGGTAAACATTTTTTTTTTGGATTCAAATAAATACATTTATATCAATATTATCTTATCTTATTTTATTTAATACGTATTATCTTAACGAGAGCGTCATAAAATCCTCACACGAAATTCTGTTGAAAAATACCGGACTAATATTTTGTTTAGAAATATTCCTCAAGATTGTCACTTCTTTTTTCATTAAAAAATTTTGTTTGTTTGTTTCGTAAAAATTGTAATTTAAAAAAATTAAGTTTTTACCAAATGGAAAGTATTTAAGTAGCTGTTAGCTCGGACTAATTTCAGAGTTTGTTAGGGTAAAGGTAAGTCCTTTTTTTAAGAGAAGTACGATAGATGATTTTCAGTAGTTCAGACAAAGTAGTAGGGCATTTGACCAACAACTACTTTGTCAACAATCTTTTTTCAAAGATTATCTTTTTTTTTTCAAAAAACAAACACAATTTTTGGGAAATTTATATTTTATTATTGATTCACTTAAAATATGTGTCTGTTTTTTTTTTTTTTTTATTGTAAAAAGTTCATTTAAAAACTCAACAATATTGTAATGCGATATGAACCAAATAACATATTGTACGTTATATTTCTTTCCTGTCAAGATCTTTTATGCACTTGGTATATTCTGATATTTCACCAAACATTAGATTTTTTCCCAAAATTACAACTCGACAGCGAAACCATGAGTCTTACCTCAATAATGAACAGAATCATTTTCTAAATCGATATAAATATTTTTTGAACGTCGAATTTACACTCAGCTTGTAAAATTAAGTGAATAAGAGCGCTATCCTTCGTATTGAATATTCAAGTTATATAGAAGGAAACTTCGTTCTTGTTGATTCTCATTATATGGTTTCATCATTACTATAAAAAATCCATATAATCCATTTCTCGAATGTCATGTAAGAATAAAATTGGGCGTGGTAGCAGGCGAGCTCATCAATTCTGACAGTAATTTCCTGTATAAAGAGAAGCAGAGACGGTTTCTTAAGAAAGATATAACAAAGTTGGTTGAGGCAGTGGGTGGCTAAAATTAAGACTTAATTTAATTATTATTCTCGTTGGTATAAAATCAATAATGAAAATATCACCAAAGTCATATTCAAGGCATCACTTATAAGTATGTCTCAAAATAAGGTTTTGCCTAATATAAAAATATTATTTGAAAGCTAGCTCAATACTAAACAACAATATTTGAGGGGTACAACGCATTTCTATTGTTGATAAATATTTTACGTATGGAGGCTACAAAGATAGGATATTCCTGGAGTTTTATCATACAGATTTGTCAATGACATTTAAATAGCTTGTTTTTTAATGGCTAGCATGGATTAGATTTTTCAATTCTTTCATTTCCTTTCATTGTAAACTTAAGATCAGGAATCTAAATAAAATTTAAAATTATTACAAACTATGGGAACTTCAACGCTTCTTTGTATTCGATTTTTTCTAGCAGAGATCATGATTTTTAAAGGTTATTAACACTTGCAACTACAAGTATAGAGGCAAATTGAAATCTGACGCTAACTTTGTGAACACATTATTTAAAAAGCAGCTTTTTATAGTACATTTCCATGACCTGATTTTTTTAGCAAAAACTTGAGCTTAATTTGAGTAGTAATCTTTTTGGACAATATGCTAATTCTTTTTATTCGTTAAATCTTTTTCTCAAACTAGAATACGTATTTGGGCTCTAAGACCTGTAACAAATGTCTAACGCTTAAGTAACAGTATAACAAGTTACGCATAGACTGCAGGACATTGTGACGGAATCCTTAACAATCAAAGTACCTAACCTATCCATTTCGATTAAAACCTCAACATTTTTGCTTTAACTTATTCAAATATACTTGTCTTATTGACCAAGTAAAAATGTATTCTTTAGTGTGTACATTTGTTGTTGTAGAATATGATGTACACTTTCCAGTATCCAACCAAGAAAAAAACATTCAGAAATTAATTAAAAAATCACAATAGAAGCTCAAAAACTAAGCTTTCGTTCGTGCTTATTGTCATGACCATCTGTACTACATCATCCATGTACCTTCTATACTCGTATGTCCTTATCTGAGCTGTTCTAAGTTTCAAGATAAAAGATAAAAAGTTAAACAAAAGAAAAACCAAACAAAAAAAGGAAATAAAACAAAACAAAACTGAAAGAAAAAAGAAGCAAAACAAATCAACAAATCCAAAATCACAACTGTGAAGGAAAAATCGAAAACTAACCAATGTTAACGGCACACAGTTAGATTCTCAATAACTCTTGGACCGTTTTTTCTTCCGTTTCAGTTTTCACTTCGATTTTCCAGATATGTGTACCTACTCAGGAAAAAAAAGGATAAAAATGTGGTCACGTTTGTCAACATAGGAATCCATATCTAACTGTATTTAAGCTGCAGGTGCAACGGATGAAGCAAAAGGAATTGAAGGAACAAAAATACGTGTAGTGTCGCAGTACGTTGAGATATCCTTGCAGACAATTTTAATCGAATCAAGGATATTCGTTTCGTTTCGATTTGCTTTTTTTTCAATTTTTCTTTCTTCCTTCTTTCTTTTTTTGTTTTCATTTTTGGCTTTTAGTGTCTTTGCACATAAAATCAGATTATCTGCTCTATTTGACTTAACTTGACCAGGACTTTGGACGTTAGGTTATTTGTTCTAAATCCAACCACCACCACCGCCACCACCTGCTAGCTGATGGTCATAAAATCCAGGATAAAGGAAACAAACCGAAAAAAACAAAAAAACAAGGACCAATCCTTGCTTTATGATGTCGCACCGCACATAAGGAGTCGTTTTTGGAACTTGTGCACAGTTAATTGGAAATTCCTTGGGTTTTACTGCTTTTTTGGCCTTTCATGTGATAAAACCCCAAAGTGTGTTAGCTACTTTGCTCTATATAAGAACTCTCTATTCTTGCTCCTTTGCATATTATAGTTGAGTCTTGAGTCCTTAAGATTGCATTAAGTTCATCTGGATTGGACAAATTATCCCCTTAAGGACCAACCAACAACACACAAGAATCTTTGAATTTGATTAAGCCAAGTATAGTAGGTATGGAAATCTTGAAGAACATTGTTCCTATCGTCTTTTTGGTCTTTCATACGTATCAAGGGTAGGAAGTAGTAAGATACATGGTTAAATGTGCCTTCTATGTGTCTGGAAAGTTAATTATTCAATCCTTCGAGTTTTGGTCTATACTTTTTTCTATACGAAAGGTCTTTTTTTGCGGAGATTTAGTGCATAAGGTTTGTTTGAAGTACGCCACAGAATATTAATGCAAAAAAAGAAACTTTTCTTCAAAAAGGGAAAAGTAAATTTAATTGATTTTTGCATGAAAAGAGGGACAGGACGTAACTATTTGAATGTGGAACTTTGAGTTTCGTGTTTTTCGTAAAGACTTGTCTTCATATCAATCCTTGGTAATTGAGTTAAGGTTTATAAAAGCTTTATAAGGGGATATAATACATGTGAATTTAAAAATACTGTTCGAATGCGAATTTTCTCGAAAACAGAGCGATAGATTTTTATGAAATTTTCTTTAATAATATTTCTTAACTTGTCTTCTTTAAATTTAAACAAAATATTTGTGTATTGCTCGAGAAGGATAATTTTATAGCATAGTTGATGTTTTTTTTAATTTGTTCCTGACTTTTAAAATACCCTTTTATTGTGTAAATAATAAAAATTACTGTTTTTTTATTTTTTAAAAATCTTTAAAATATTATGAAATATTTGTTCTTAAAATGGATATCTCAAAAACTGGACAACATTTTTTAAAATTTCTTTTAGGAAAACAAATTGTTTTTACATTTTTTAAGACAAACATATTTTGTAGGAATATTTTAAATATTAAAATATAGGTAACATTTTCAAACAGGCTATTTTTTAAAAAGTTCTTTCTGCATGCTTGAAGATATTTTCTATAATATAAACTTAATTTCGTTTGAAGATGATAAATCAACGAGGTTTTGAGATATGGCCGATAAGGGTATTTAAAATCTTAACGTTTTTCACTTAAAAATATTTTATAAACAAGAAATTCTATTACATTCAGAATAATTTCATAACAGAAAGAAATATGAATTTTATATCCTGTAACATTTTGAGAACAATTCAATTGACGATTTTTGTTTAAAAATGCAACAAAATGCAGTATTTTCAAAAACAAATTAAAATATCTTTCCATAAGGAACTCGGTCCGATTTGACGAATTGAAAATTTTGACACTTTCCGACGTTTTAGTTTTAAGGTTCCTGTAATCTAAATCAACGATATCTAAAAAGATGTCAGTGTGAGCGTATGTCCCTATATTTGTTTCCTACTTCTTTATTTTTGGGATACCATTTTTCGACGTCTATATCTCAAGAACCAGTAGAGATATCGAATTAAAATTAATTTTGTTTTACAGATAATGACATCGAAAGATGCAGAAAGGACTTTAAAAAAAATGAGTGGGTGATTTTGACCTAAAAACGCTTGCGATTCCAGTTAAATTTATATTATATAATGTGACGTGATACCAAATTAATAAATTAAAAAAAATCGTTAAACAAAATATTTGTTAAATCGAATATTTTACGATCTAAAATGATATAACCTCCAGAATAATTTTATACAACGAAGAATAACGTTTTTGATATCTGGTAAATTTTTGAAAAAACTAGAAGTGACATTATTTTACAAAAATAAAAACCCTAAGAAAACCACTCCTAAAAGTTGGGTAAAATTGATTTTCGACTCGAATATTTTTGCAAAAATTAGAGACGTTGTCTTCAAATTAAATTTATCTCATAAAAAAAAAAGTTTTTAACATTAATTAAATTTTTTAGAAAAATACAATGGTCTATTTTCAAATAAGAATCCAATTTTTTAATTTGTTATAATTTACAGACACTCAGGAGGTTATTAATACCCTTTATATGTTTATATCTGAACACAGTGCGAGCGTTAGGAAAATAAGGAGGAATTTAAGAGGAAATACCAGTGAAAAACCGAATTGGGCAAGGCATTCCACATTCTCGATGTGCGGTTAAAGAAAGAATCTTTATATTTGAAAGTACGCCCGAAATTGAGCTCAAAGGTAAACTGATGAGCATTCCTGAAAGTGCGAGTATTACTGCTGAATCGTTTAAGGGGTGAAATGCAACTGGCTAATTCGACAGAGCATTGTTTGTAAAAATATCGATAAAACAACGAAAGGCATAAAACATTGCTTCGGTGTTCTAGCGATGTAAATGTGTCGGTTATAGTTTTATCGCATATCATTTTCAAAGTTCTTTTTTGAATCCTATTTAAAAGATTTGAACTTGTTTTCGGGGTACCTGTCCAAATATGTGAGTTATGTACATTTAAGTTGAAGTTGATTAAGGGCCAGATCAGAAGGGTTACAAAATTTCTGGCACCTTCGGAGAAATCCTAAGTACCTAACCTAGCAGCATTTTTGGCATTATCGAATATGTGATCATTTTATAAGAGGTGATCTGTGATATACATACCGAGTACGGAAAAATTGATTAGTTTCCTGGATGCAAATTCCGCTCATGGATAGCAGCATCGGGGGTGGGTTACGCTTTAACGATAGGAGACAGCATTGAGTTTTTGAAGCATTAAATTCTACACGGTTCTTAATTCCCCATTGCTGAAAAGATCAGAATTTAATGAGCTTAACATACACTGCCGTTGAAGATCCACATCTGAAGGACAAGGATGTGAATCTAGAAACGAATATGAAAAACTCAGGGCACTGTCGGTCGTCGGCGAAACAGTTTAATTGATTAGAACTGGCAGAAAAGAGATCGTTAATGAATATCGGTAAGGGAGTCGACTTTTTTGTTTAAGAAATAAAAACATTCAAAAAATGCTTCTTAAATTGAACACATTTGAGTTTCGACTATTTATTTTGTTATATTCAAAATTTTGTTGCTATGTACATTTTTAGAAAAATCCAACTGACAACTTTTTTACTGACAAGAAACTGACTTAAAATTTGTTTGTCACACACAAAATATTGTTTATAATATTTTGTTATAGTTTTGAAAGATTTGCCGGAGTGAGCAGATGGGAAGTTATCATTGTATCCAAGCCCTTTTTTCAAATTTTTTTGATAAAATATTATTTCTTATGAAAATCAAATTTTTATAACACAAGCTAAAGGGGTAAACCCTAAACATAATTAAAAACTGTGTAAGAATTAGGATTAAAGGAATTCAGAGTAGATTTAATCAATTATTAGTCTTAAGGTTTTGAGTATCACACAGAAATGGGTATGATATGTCATATTCTTGATGCGCAGCTTAAAAAAGAATCTCTATGCTTAATTCCTATTTTTATAACAACAAGGTAAGAGATCTAAAATTTTCTTCAGCCTTAACCACATATTTTATACGGAGATAGGTTATTTTACTATAACACATCTTTAAAACTTAAGATAAAATTCTTCTCTTCCTAAAAAGAAAAATGGATTGACTCATGATAATTTGGACGTCTTAAAAATGTCATCAAGGTTCATTATATTAATTCAACTTATATTATTACTAGCGGCCCGTCCCGGCTTCGCACGGGTAGACATAAATAGGTACAAATATTTAAGTTATAAGCATGCTAATTAAAACGACCATGAATCACTAAATTAGAAAACATTTTGTTGTCCTATCATTAATACTCTTCGCAGCGTATGCGATGAAAGAAATTTGATGGCTAATTTTTTACACCTTCGGTTGGTTTTAATAGGAATTTCTTAAGATTTCTATAGTAATCTAGTACTAAATATAGCCTTTGTTACTCAGTGATAATGTAGCTTTCTAATGAAATAATAATTATTAAAATCGGTCCAGTACTTTTTGAGTCTATTCGTTACATACAAAAATACAAATCTTTCCTCTTTATAATACGAGTATTAGTGCAGATTACCAGCGTTAGGATTTTGTTGACCTAAAAAAATAAAAAAAAGACAAAACAAAACACTTAAAAAGGCAAAGAAAAGGCATTTATTAAAAAATACTAGGAAAATAAACAAAAATACATTTAATTATAGTACCATTGGACTACCAAGAGTTATTTAAAATTCTCAGGTAGCAATCTTTTTCGGTTGTCTTTTAGAAGGGCTGTGAAGGAGCTTAATGATTTCTCAACTGCTGAAACGAGTGGAGCCCATCTAAAATGTTCAACATTATTCACTTCAATGTTTCCTGGAAGTTTGAAATCCACGTCGCCTTTTATTACAGAATTTATCTCAATCGCTCAATCATTTTTAGCCCTGTGTTTCCATTGAAAAAGCAGGCAGTAAAATTCTTCTTCCTCTGCAATGGGCCCTTTTGTTTTTTTTTTAAATTATCTTAAATGTCTTTCAAAACAGGCAGCACTTCGACAATTGATGTACCTTGATGAGAATATTGTTAGCTTAAATTATAAGTAGGTGCAGACTCTCAAATATACCTGTTTTTTGTACCTAGGTCTTTGAAAATATGTTTTTTCGGATCGACTAAAAACCCAAAATTGACTTGAATGTACGCCAGCTGCTTTTGCAGTTCTTCATCTTCAATCAATTTTTTTGCAAATGCAACACAGCTTGCATCATCTTCGAGAGCGCTGACGATTTTTTCGATCCGAGAAAATATTCCGCATAATATGCCTCTAACCAAGTACACCATCGAGTTAAAACTTAGTTTAAATGGAAATTTAAAAAATAAGACTTCATATTCAGTTTCAAACAAACTTACAGGTTGAGGTGGCAGTCGCAATTCAGGTTCCATATCCTTAAAAATTGCAATCCGAGATGGAGTCTTCAGAAATATTTGTTTCAAGTTCGGCACCAAGGCGTCAACTTTTGAGTAGTGACTGCGTATGCTTTCACAAACTCTGTTTACACCGTTAGCGACGCAAGTTACGTGAACCAGTTTTGAGTACGACCCTTGCAGAGTCTTACCACTCTTCTTCATATACGAACAACAAAACCTTTTCTCTCTTAAGCTCATCAGACCAGTCAAAGTTAGTAAAATCATATCCCTGATTATTACATTTTAGTCTAAAAATAACTAATTGATCACAAAAACATTTGAAATATTTTCAACTCCTTCATCACCTACAAACTAAAAGTTTAACAAAGTAGGTAAGCCTTAAAATAACATGAAGTACATTATAAAATAAACAATGCCACCTAAGACATTTATTTGAAAATTTAGTTTTCTAATGATAACGCTGCTGCCAAAAACGGGCCACGAGCCATAGCTCGAGATACCTACAATCCTACATTCATATAACCACTTACAACATCAAGATGGAAATGATATCAAAGGAAGTCAGCTACATCACCTTACAATATAGCTTATAGTTGAGTAGTGATATAGTGTATCTGCCTTCCTTTACGAAAATGATATAAAAGCGTGCATAGCACTAATTGCCTTTACATAGACCCAATTTGGCTTCTATCCAAGTCAACTGCGGCAAAGACCGTCTATTATATATTGTACAATATAGTTCCTGGTAGCAGACGTCCTCCAGTTCTCATTCTTCATCCTCATCCTGATATTCTCTGGTTGTTCTTTTTTTCCTTTGGTTGGTTGGTACACTCCAAAGTATAGGAAGGAAATGTTGTAGCTTCCGCCCGATTCCAATCTAAACACTTTCACACGTCTTTGACTTACTCCTCCTCTGAAAATGTTGTTTCTTCTTTTTATTTTTGCTTGGTTGTTAAAGAAAGAAAAGTCTTATTGCCGTTATCCGCTTTCGTCCCATCATCAGGACACCTACAACCTAAAACCTACAATCTGCAACTACTACTAACAACTACAACCCCATCTTGCCAAAGTGGCCATGTCCGTTGTCAAGATTTATGCTTCCATGCTTCTTTCGTTCTATAATCTAAAATGAATAAAGGAAAACAGGAAAATACGATGAGCTTGTGAAGAGAAAATTAAAGCAGCATGCAGTCTTTCTTTGTAAAGACAGCAAGACAGAAAGAGTGAAAAAGAGAAAAAGAGAGAAAATGAGAAAGGAAGAAACTCAAAAACTTAGACCAATATAGCTTCCCTATACAGTATACATAGCCGTGTATAAAAAGTATAGTGGCAGTAACGTGTTGATTTAGAATCTCACTTAGGGACCACTAGTACCACCTTGTGTTGCTGCTGCTGCTGCTTCTGCTGTCTTTTCTGTACAAAGTACAAGTAGGATGTAGTAGGAACAGATTTTTTCGCTTGTTCGTCCTTATTCGTCCATTTTAGGATACCTATTCATTCTCAATCGTTTTGCAACACAGAATGAAAAAGCTGCTGCATAATGGAGGATTTACGAGACGTTGTTCCAGTAAACCATTCTACTTAGGATGTAGGTACGAGTTTAGGTAGGATAGGATAGGAACCTAGTATAGTTTTTGGTTTGATATATAAAGCTACAAAGAATGAGGATATGGAGGATGTGGATTGTGGAAGTCGTAGCGAAGTCGAAGTGGTTCTAAAGGAGGCTTGTAGCAGTTAAAATAGTATAAACATTGCTACACTCTGTGACGGATGGATATACTATAGATGCAGATGGATGGCTTGAGGCAAGGATAAATGGGTGCGATGAAGGGGAAGGAGGGGGCGTCGCCGGGGAGTATGCATAAGAGTTTGTCATTTTGCTGCAATGGTTATATGATGCGACACACTAAATTTAAAGTGGTTCGTTGTTACGTGGTGTAGAAATAGCACAATAGCAGCAGTGTAGAAGTTGATGTGGCAGAAGTAGTTGCAGGAGCACCAAGCACATGTGAGTGCAGTTAAGTGAACGAGGAAGTAAATTACTAAGCAACATTTACCTTAAGTTGTGGCTTTTATTATTTTTTTAGAAATGCAGAGATTTTTTTTCGTTCTCTTTTTTTGTTAATTTGTTGCTTAGTAATATGTAATAAGAAATAAAATGCATGCAGCAAAGCTATGGAGGAACTTGAACTCACTTTTCCACACAACATTGAAGCTTCATACATTATGTATAGGTACAGAGAGACGAGACGTTAAAATAAATTTCAGCTTAAAATTTGGTTTGAAGGTCCAATGTAGTGAAGTTTAATGTAGTCTTAAAATAAAGTAGATAATACATTTTTTTAATGGCAATTCTCAGGAAAAAGTAACTTATTTTAAAATTTTCATGGTAATGTTGTTAACCTTTCAATGTAATTTTTTGTAATTGATGTGACTTATCGACGTTTCAAGGTACTTAAAATCTCAATTCGTCGCTTTTAGAGCCATGTTTGTGTGTGTATATTGTTTTTCTTGACTATTTCTGGGGAACCAGCAGAGATATTGATTTTATATAAATTTTGTTTTACAAATAAACACATCAAAATGTGCATTACGGCCTTTACGAAAATTCAGATTCTAAGTTCTTTTCAAATAATACACAAATACTGAAGCAGGCTTGACTTAAATTTTGTTACTTACACATTTTTTAAGAAAATGAACTGGCATTACTTGTGTTACATAAAAAAACTAATACATTTTATTATGCTCGGAAATTTAAAGAACAAAACAAAAGAATAACTTTATACGAAGGAGAAAAACGTTTTTGATATTTGATAACATTTTTTAAAAAATAAATTGACAGTTTTTGAAAAAATAAAATTAGTCCACACGGAGAGAATTGAAAAATCACTAATTGCTAAATTTTAGGTTGGAATTTACGAAAACCCTTTTTTTAGTAAATCAAGACGATTTTATTCTAAAATGAATGAGAAAGTTGTAATTCAGCATTCAAATCTTCGTAAAATACAAAATTTTATAATTTGGTAATTATTATCAAAAGTTATAATTCGAGCTTGTTGAAATGAAAGTAAATTGCAACTTTTGAGTCGCAATCTACTATTTTAGGGGAATAATTTAATTTGACTATTCATTAATCTTGTTTTGCGAAATGTATGCGGTGAATTAAGCATTCTCAATTCTCAAATCAATAAAATATAATCAAAATACAAATATTCAAGCTGCAATATGCACTTATGCTGGTTTATATTTTTCATGATTTTAAATCATATTTATTAGAATAAGCGGTGTTCAGAAAAAACAGTCGAATATTTCTTCTTAAAAAGTCCCATAGCAGGGAAATGAAAGTGGCTACAGTTTGTCTTCTTTGAAGACTTGTAGCAACTCTATAATTCGCAGTTGTTCTATGCAGCTCGGATTATATGGAGTCTCGATTTATTCGGGAAAGTATGCGTCAAGACAAGGTGTAATGGTCGTCTTCTGATGAGCCCAACCATTGCATAGCGGGGCGAAACGCATATATGAACACTTATGCTGGTTTATATTTTTCATGATTTTAAATCATATTTATTAGAATAAGTTTATGTTGTAAATCACTAATGAAGATTGTTGATTTTGCAAAAAATTTTTCTTGAATCTCTACATGATTGCTTGAAAATAGAAAGTAAATTAATCTTTAAAAGCTACAAATTGCTGCAGAAACTGTTTCAAATTACGACTCAAAAGTTGCAATTTAAAGATAACTAAGTATCAAAACTGTGACCAGTGTTACCGCTATGCGACTTTAGTCGCATTTTGACCCTTTTTTGTGCCTCATGCGACCATGATACGACTTTTTAAAAAATTGTCTATTTTGACCCTTTTTAAGAAATTATGCGACTTTTTTGACCCCATCTCTAGAAAAATACATTGAAAAAATAAGTTATTTTCTTAATTCATACAAAATTTCCAAACTTCCATTGAAATAAGAACATAACTAACACTTTCACACATAATTTCAATCTATAATGGTATCTATCTATGGTATCAAGTTGAAATTGTTTGGGTCGACTCGACTACGTTCGCTCAGAATCGAAATCTTGCTATTCTAGCATAAAATTTCATTTCACAATTCAAATTCACTTAACCATTTCATTTAAAGACATTTTGATTATGATGTACACAAATTTTTTAACAAAAGAATATATACTACGCACTAAAATTGAAGAGATTAATTTTATAGACCCAAAAAATATAAAAAATTGTAAGTGATATTTACATAGGGAATGAAGCGGAAACATATATAAAACAAGAAAGTATTTCCAGTTCGGATATTGAAAATATAAGAAGTAAAATTCTTATTTATTACCAACTAATTTGCAGGCAAATTATTTCAAGGTTTGATACTAATGATAGGAAGTTTTCGGTTTTGAGGCACTTGGATCCTCAAGTAATCAAACTAGGCGAAGAGTTTAATTATAATGATCTAGTATCAGATTATCAACACCTTATAATTCAACCTGAAAAAGTAATTGAAGAATACAAGCTTTTAAAATTCAAAATTCATGAAAAGAATTATGAAAGTTTTTTGGAACTGCCAAATTTGGAGGAGTTTTGGCATAAGATCGGGGCAATTAAAAACCCTCCCGGAGAATATGTTTATTCCAACTTATACTCCTTTGTAAAAAATATTTTCACACTTCCACACAGCAGTGTGTGTGCTGAAAGGGTTTTTTCTAAGTTAACAATTCTAAAAAATAGATTAACGAACCGCCTGTGTGTGGAAACATGTAATGCAATGTTCTCTGCAGTAAATATTTTAGAAAAGTAAACTCTTGATGAATGGAAACCTTCAGAGGAGCTTATAAAAAGCTACCGTGTAAATTAATCACAAAAAAATAATGACTCATATTTTAAAAATAATGTAAATATAAAAGTCAAATATTCAAATATTTATAAATAATATAAATTCCTAAAATGTACCTTAATTTTTGTATTTCAAAAGAACTGAATAGAATATGAATTTATTTATTTTTTAGTTTAACTTTAAAACTTGAGTTAATATAACTTAAATCGACTGAATTGACTGTTATTGTTATTTAATGTTATAGGTATACATATACACTTTAACGTATTTATTAAAAAAAGGAACGTGTGTGATATAAATTGAATTGAATACTAGTATAAGAATTTATTTTTCTTTAGACGGTAAGCCTAATAAAAAACTATAAAACAACTAATTTTTTTTTTTGCAATTTATACAGATTTCGTTTGATTTAGGTGTGTATTAAAAAAAATCTAAATGCGACTTTTTTTTCATTTGACCCTTTTTTGCGACCTTTTTAAAAATCCCAGCGGTAACACTGACTGTGACTGTCATTTCCAAACTGCAGAATAACCTGTTTCAAATTACAACTCAAAAGTTGCAATTTAAAAAAAAAGAAGTAGCAAAACATTAGTTGTCATTTGCAAACTAATGTATATTGTCGCAGTCTAAGAAAATAAGGGTTGAAATTTGCCACTTGTGTGTGTAGGTATTTAAAAAAACGAATCATAATCTACAAGAAAACAATTTCAATCTACAAACTCCTGCTGAAATTCACGATAAAAACAAACATTAAATTAATACAAATTGATATCAAATTGCAATTCGCTGTTTGAAATATTTGATTTCCTCGGTCGAATTATTGCTACTCAAATGTAGTGAAATATGATTTTTGAATATCAATATCTTCATTTTGCTCATTTTATGAAATTGCAAACAAAAAGTAGCAATTTACTTATTTCGAAGCCAAGGTCCAAAACTGGATTCATTTTTCGTGATTTGTAGCTTATTTTTCTTGATCTGATCTAAGAATTCTTTCCGTGACGAACTTGCTCATATTTCCAAAAAGTCTGTTTTAAAATAGTAGATATATTAACTTCCCATAGGAAGTTATTGTAATGGGTCCGATTTGTCAAATTGAAAATTTTGACATTTCTCGACGTTTCAAGGTCCCTAGAGTCGAAATAAAAGATTTTTAGAAAGATGTCTGTGCGTGCGTGTGTACGTACGTCCGTACGTCCGTACGTTTGCGACGTTTTTTCGTCGTCCATAGCTCAAGAACCAGAAGAGGTATCGACTTCAAATAAATTTTGTTATACAGATAATAAAGCAGAAAGATGCAGAAAGGGCTCTCAAGAAAATTGCGTGGGTGGTTTTTTTACCATAGCAGTTTAAAAAAAAGGTGAAAATTTTGGTTAACCCTAAATATCTCATGAACCAATGACGCTAGAGACTTGAATTAAATTTTATATTATATATTGTAACGTGATACAAAACAATTATATTTTTGGAAAAAAATTCAATTAACGGTTTTTTTTACAAATCAAAAAAACTGAAAAAAAAAATTTGTCACTTCGAAAATTTTACGACTAAAATATGATTTAATTTCCAAAACAATTTTGTGCAATGAAGAATAATGTTTTTGACATCTGATAAAATTTTGAAAAAAATTTACAAAAAATAATAACCTAAAAAAATAAAAAAAAAGTTGGTAAAAATTGAGTTTTGACTCAAATATCTTTTCAAGACTTTGAGATATTGGCTTTAAACTACTTTTATCTTTCAAAAAATGTTGTTTTCAACATTCAGTAAAATTTTGAAAAAAATAGAATTGACAGTTTTTTTTACAAAAAATTAAAACCGAACAAAAAATTTAACAAAAGTTGGTAAAAATTGATTTTCGACTTAAATATCTTTTCAAAAATTTGAGATTATGGCTTCTAACTAATTTTAACTTATAAGAAATATTGTTTTCAACATTAGGAAAAAGTTTGAGAAAAATCGAATTGACAGTTTTTTTACAAAAAATAAAAACCTAAACAAAAAAATTAATAAAAGTTGGTAAAAATTGATTTTCGGCTCAAATAGCTTTTCAAAAATTACAAATATTGGCTTCAAAATTATTTTATTTCACAAAAAATATTGTTTTCGTTATTCAGTAATTTTTTAATAAAAATCCAACAGTCCGTTTTTCATAAAAAAAAATAAAATCTACAAAAAATAGAACGCAAATTTGGCAAGAATTGATACATTTAGACAAACTTTTAAGCAAGACAAATTGATAGACGGGATGGGAAGTTATCAGTGTGGGTCGCATCCCAGCCTCTTTTTTCGTTTTTGAGATTCGTACCTTATAAAAAAATATTGAACATTTCTTAAAAATCTAAAATAAAAAACTAGACGTTTTTGACAATCGAGAAAATATAAGATCTTATTTTCGAGCATTTTAAAAATATGTTTCTTATATTAAAAGAATTTTAAAGAAAATTAAAGAGAATTGAAAAAAAAAAAAACTATAGCGCGGTTTTCGAAAAAAAAATAGAATATTTGATATAAAAAAATACCTCAATTTGAAAGTTTTAACTCATGGAACCAATGGCTTAGGCTTTTAGGGCGAGGACAAATATACAGAATTTGATGCTCATCCTTACATTGTTCTACCACATCAGGGTCTTAAAATATTGTATTCTATAGGGTTTTTCAAATGGTGCGGGTGGATTTTGGAAACACGTGGCGGCCATTTGGTTTTAGTGACATCTATCAAATTTTTTGTTTATTATTCAGTTGTTTATGCCAAATCATCGTGGCAAGTAGGTAACACGATTGAACAGCACGTTCAAATGATAAAACTTTATTATTAAAATGAGTGTTCGTGAACCCAAACGTTGCGCGCATTGCGCCCATTTTATGGTAGACGTGGTGGCCCTTTACAGTCGACTCTTCAACGTTTGGTGGCCAAATTTGAGACTACTGGTTCAGTAAACAATCAACCAACACCCGTACGTTCAAGGAACGCAAGATCGGCGGAGAACATCGCCGCGGTCCGTGAAAGTGTACAGCACTTCAACTAGGCGAATTTTGCGTCAGGATTTTGGCCTTCACCCGTACAAAATCCAACTGACCCAGGAGCTCAAAGTTCATGACCATAGACAACACCGTTTATTCGCTGACTGGGCTTCAAATCGTTTGGAAGATGACCCCAGTTTCGGCCGAAAAATAATTTTTAGTGATGAGGCACATTTTCGGATGAATGGCTGTGTTAACAAGCAAAATTTCCGTGTATGGGACGACACCAAACCACGAAAGGTTCACCAGGTGATAATGCATCCTCGAAAAGTTACCGTTTGGTATGGATTTTAGGCCGGCGGCGAAATTAGTCCGTACTTTTTTGAAAGCGACATTAATGAGGAGGTCACCGTCAACAGCAAGCGCTACATAACTATAATAACTAATTTCTTATGGCGCAAATTGAACGATATGGACCTAGACGACATGTGGTTCCAGCACGACGGCGGCGGCGCTACGTGCCACACAGCAAACGCCACGATTGACATTTTGCATGAACGATTTGAGAGCAAGGTTATCTCTCGCAGGGGTGATGTCAATTGGCCACAAAGGTCATACGATTCGACTGACCCCTGTAGACTTTTTGCTGTGGGGTTTATTGAAGACGCAGGTCTATTCAAATAAACCACAATCGGCTGATGCCCTAAAGGTGAACATAACAAATTCAGCCGCATGTATGCGGAAGAGTCATTGAAAATTGGACCACTCGGATCCACCGAGCCACCGTAAGAAGCCGAGGCGGGCATTTGAATGATGTCATATTCCACACTTAATGGCATTCATGAGCCTTTCAAATAAAAAAATATTTTTGTTAATACCTCACACACAGCTTGTTTTATTCCATTTCAACATCTACCCGCCCTTATTGAAAAATCCTTTAAATAAATATAATAAAAAACAGATTTTCTTAAACATAGTTTAAAACACAAATTTTATATCACTTTAGTGTTTCACTTAGTTTTGCCTATTTTCTAAATTAGTTATGAGATGAGTCTTTATCTTTCTGAAGTTTTTAAAAATCTTGAATGTACATACATAATTGCTGTAAGTTTTTGAATAATTCTTTTTAATGTTAATTTTTAGTGCTAATTCCGAATCCAAACTCCGATTCTAGCTATATATGTTCAAATTCAGAAATATCCGTTTTCAACATTTCTGACAATTTTTAAACGAAATATTGAAGTAAGGGATTGTATATATTTATAAAATCGTTACTTCTTTTATTGACATAAAAACTTCTTCATGAATTCACATAGTCTCAAAAAGCTTAATATAATGTTTTCCAAATTATAAAAGTTGTATTTTAAAAACGTGTTAGATTGATTTTGAAGTCGAATTCAAACTAAAGCTACAAAAACCTTAGAGAAAGGGTAATTTGTTGCTACCTGCATTACCTTGTTGACCATTTTTATTTATTGAATATTTTTAAAAGCTTCTAAGTGTATTGCAAAAAAATTATTATTGGTAGGTGCAGCAATAGGAAGCTATCAGTGTAGGTCCATCCTGGCCTGAAACGATTAAGTAATTAATTTAAAAATCCTTATTTCTCGTAAACATATTTATAGAAGTCTTTTAGAAACTAAGTCTTTTAGAAGAGTATTGCTACATATTTTGCAATAGTTTCATTTAAAGTAAATATGCATTAATAAATTACTGTAATTATAATAAAAAAAACATGTTACGGTAAATCTAGAGTATTAAAGATTTAATTTTTTTTTCTTTGTGTTCAGTTTTGATAACGTTTTACCCGCTCGGATCCTTTTGGATTTTTTGCGCGTGCTCCTAATGGTATTATAAGGATCATTTTTTTTTTTTTTTTTTTTTTCGCATGAAGGTGATAAATCTTCAGAGACACTATAAGCCCGATGCTTATAGTAGTGTCAGATTTTTACTGACTAAAACTCACCTCCCTTATCTTCTATATTATTACTACAACTAAGTCCAGCTTAACAAGTAGTTTTAGCGTCATTTTGTTCGCGTTTTGTCAGGAAGCTCCCCAACGAGAGGACCTGAAGATTCCACAAAATTCGAGTGGAGAGATTAATTTGTTTGCGCTAGATCAGAAGGTCTTGTTCGGTGCAGACGCCGAAAAACGAACGCCTCTCTAACAGATTGTTGGATTAAGTTATTACTATGATTTCTAAGTCGTGATCTTAGCTCTGTAGCAAATTTTTTTAATTTCGTTTTCTACATATTTTATATTTAAATCTCTATGTAAGTCGCTATTTCTTACATACCATGGAGCATTTACTATTATTTTAAGTACTTTGTTTTGGTATGTTTGCAAAATTTGTATATTTCTTACGTTGGTAAAACCCCAAAGTTGTATACCGTACGTCCAAACTGGTTTCAGTACTTGCTTATAAATAAGAAGCTTGTTATAAACGCTTAGATTGGAATATCTTCCAATAAGCCATGTCAATTCGCGGAGTTTATTTTCGAGTTCATCGCGTTTCTTTTTTACATGAACTTTCCATTTAAGTTTCGCGTCTAGAGTCATGCCTAGATACTTCGCTTCATTAGCGTATGGAATTTGCACAGAATTTATATAAATAGGTAAGTTATATACTTTTTTATACGTAAAATTTGTGTGCGTCGATTTCGTTTCATTAAGAGCAATTCGCCATTTCTTTGTCCAATCTGAAATGCTATTTAATGCCTTTTGAAGCTTAGAGGTTGCCGTTTCTATTGAATCCGATATTGCGAGTACAGCTGTATCATCGGCAAAAGTGCCTAAAGTTGTGCCTTCTGTTTGGGGTATATCTCGGGTATAAAGAACAAACAAAATCGGTCCAAGGACGCTACCCTGGGGAACCCCAGCGTTTATTTCTTTAAACTCCGAATACTCCGTTCCTTGTTTAACTCGAAAGAATCTATTTTCTAGGTACGATTCAAGAATGTTATATATTTGTTCTGGAAAGACTTTTAATTTATATTTTAGCCCGTCATGCCAAACTTTGTCAAAAGCTTGAGAAACGTCAAGAAATGCAGTTGAGCAAATCTTTTTTTCTTCAAATGCTTTTTCAATTTCGTTAGTTATTCGGTAAACCTGATCAATTGTCGAGTGATTATTCCGGAAACCGAATTGGTGGTCGGGAATTAAACGTTTTTCTTCAATAATTGGTAGCATTCGTTTAAGAAGCAATTTTTCAAATATTTTAGATATAATTGGTAAGAGAGAAATTGGTCTATATATAAGGATCATGATGGTTGGAACAAAATTGGTGTGTATCTAGGTTGAGGATGCTTTCATAAACCATTCTGGTATTTAGGAAAATTTCAGAGTGTATTTTTCAGTTTCAAAGATAAGACGTTGCAAAGATATTCTTTTAAGTATGTTTGGACACTTCCATAGAAAGTGAAAGGTATCTTCTTCCATGCCTTGTTATTCACACCCTCTACATAAATCAGTTTGGCATATATGTATGTATACATATATTCTGTTCATCTTAATACCCATAATTATTTAGACCTGCTTGATTGTAGCAGGTATCTTATTTTTTCCTCTGAAATATAGATAGAAGTTCCAACGAACGAGCAACTTCAAAAAAAAAGCTTCGTAAATTTTCTTATTTATTTGCTCAAATGGCAATAGTTATACTCCAATGCAGCAATTGTAGTTTTTTTGCCGATTTTTCTTCTTTCTGGACCTGTTTCGGGCTGTTGGATCTACTGTGTTAAATTCTTATCGTCTTAGTATTCCCAGGACCAAATGGTTACAAAGCAAACTTACCTGATGCAAGCTGTTATTAACTTTGATGACATCCCCAAACCTCTTCAAGGTGAAGTCTACTAAAAAATTAATAAAGGAATTTAAAACCTTTTCTACTTCAATACTTTTTATTTTGTTTTAATCCACCCTCATAATTAGCACTTTCTATTGGAAAAGTAATTATTCTGATAACAAAAACACTACCAAAGTGCTGATGCTTTTTTGAAGCTACGTATACTTTTATGATTCCTTAATGTCAAGTTGAAATTTAATGTTTTCATAGTTCTCAAAGTATTGAAAGTTTTTTGACAGCAAGTGTATCAGATTAACTCTTGCCTGAAATGATGATGATGAATAAGATTGCTGTTTCTAAGATGATGGTAATGGTAAATTGTTTCTTTGAAGACTATTAAATTTCACTTTATACAACACACCATCACCCAGTGTCAGATGTTGTTGATTTTGTTGTTGTTGTTAGTCACTACCATGATTAATATTTCAAAGGTGTTCTTGAAAACTTTAAGCCATAAAATAATAAAAGATACCCCCAACGAACAACGCCTTAAGTCAAAACAACTTTTACCACTCCACTTCACTCAACTCAACTCAGCTCACTACTTTATTCTTGGACGACACGTCATCCCCATCTACTCTTTACCATCACTTCCTGTATCGCTGGCGCTGCTGCTAGAAAGATTGTTACTTGTTACTCTTGTTGGTGGTTGAAGTTAACATTACTTCTCAAAGTCATTCCATCATCAGGATGGTAGTTTGTTGGTGTTTTGAGTTGAACCAAACACAATATCGGTTTAACCATCCCTCATACACGAAAACAACAAAAACAAAATAATTCTCTTTCTCCATCTTGTTGTTTTACCTTCCTACAAACTTGCCCACATTTTGTCTTTTTGTATGCTTGTGGTCTTCTTTCCAGCTTCCTAACCGACTTCCAACCCTACTACCCGGTAGCAGATAGTTAAAGTTCTATAAGAGATTAGAGAGCAAACTAGCTTTTGAATCCTGACAGTTGGAAGGACATCGACGCGGAAGTAAAAGATAAAGACACTGTAGGTTATAATAAGAACTATATACAAATGTTTTTGGCACGATGACATGTTGAGTGATACATACTTTTAACCAGCCCCTACCTTCTCTTTTTGAGGAAAACAATTACATTCAAAAAATAGGTCTGCATTTAGTGAAGTAATATCTACTAAACTACCTTTTTGTATACAAAGAGAGACAAACTATCCTCAACAGCAGTGTCAGAACCGACTGTGACAAGTTTGACATTAAACCTGATTGCGGTTACTTCCGAGAGATATATAGTAGTTTCAAGCTAAACTTCACATTTTGACATAAATACTAACTACATTTTAATCTTAAGAGAAAATCCAACTAAACCACACAAGAATCATCGCTCAAGCCAAAGGATAATAATTTGTAATTAAATTTTCATTTTCTATCTGATCCTTCGAGTATAATTTTGTATTTATTTATTCACAAAATAATATTCTATTTGTGTTGTTTTACATGACTTTTCTACTTGAAGCTTAAGCAAGTCTTAAGTCTTTACATTTCTGATATCATCTAAAGGTTGGTAGGACGATCCAACTTGTTCCCTTTTTTGATGGAAAGATAAAAACAAATTTTACTCACATTTTGACTTCATAAAAATTTACATAATTCCATCATCTTCGTTCGAGGTTAGAGAGGTTATAGGACATTCAGACAGTTTTGACAGTGAAGTGCTACCAACTGAGATTTTTCACCCACAGAGCGACGGAGAGTACACTAAGGAAAATAAATCATGCGAAATATCTTAAGATTCATTTTTCAGGAATAATCAGGTGTACTCGATATGAATTGATAGTATAAAGCCTAAATCTTGTCAAACCCTCGCAGACAAACCAAAGTCAAGATTTAGCATACCTAAATAAAATTATCTTAAATTTAATAACAGAGTTCATGAATTCAGCAATTCTTATGGAAATGTCTGCAAATAATGTAGTTTTCCAATAAGAGGTTTTATTTTGAATACCTCGGTATTTGTGCAGCTGTCATTTTTGAAGTTGTTATATTTTAGCATTTGACAAGAAACAACTGCGAAATAATTAAAAATATAAACGATACACTCTTCAATAAAGAAATAAAATTGATTAGATTCAGTATAAATCTTCTCTGCCGTAATATGTGAACGTCTAAAGCCCATCGTCAACAACCTGATAGGTCCTTATCAGTATGGTTTTAGACCAGGAAAGTCCACAGTCGATCAAATATTCACATTACGGCAGATCCTGGAAAAAACCCAAGAACACCAAATCGACACCCACCATCTTTTCATCGATTTCAAGGCCGCATATGACAGCATCTACAGAACGAGTTGCATAGAGCCATGTCTAGTTTCGGCATCCCTGCCAAACTCGTCCGTTTGTGCAGGATGACCATAGAGGATTCACGCTGCACCATAAAGGTTGGAAACAACTTAACAGAACCTTTCGATGTCAAAAAGGTTCTAGACAAGGTGATGCGCTGTCATGCGATTTTTTTAACATCGTACTTGAAAGAATAGTGCAGAGCTCTCGCGTCAACTCTAGAAGCACTATCTTTCAAAAGTCTGTCCAATTACTAGCATATGCTGATGACATTGACATAATCGGAAGAACTTAGCGTGATGTAAATGGGCCTTTTGTGAGTATTCAGGCAGAGGCGGCAAAAATGGGTTTAACGGTTAATGAGGGCAAAACAAAGTCATCAAGAAAGGACCTACAACACCGACGTCTTGGTCAAAACGTCACCATCGACAGACGTAACTTTGAGGTAGTCAAGGACTTCGTCTACCTAGGCTCCGCTGTAAACGCAGAAAACAACACCAGCGCTGAGATCAAACGAAGAATAACTCTTGCTAACCGCTGTTTCTTTGGGTTAAGAAAGCAATTGAGTGGAAAAATCCTCTCTCGAAGGACCAAAGTGTCGCTATATAAGACCCTTATCATCCCCCCGTCCTGCTATACGGTGCAGAACCATGGACTATGACAAAAGCGGATGAAAGCACCTTGGGTCGTTTCGAGAGAAAGGTTCTTCGTGTGATCTACGGTCCCGTATGCATCGAAGGGGAGTGGAGGAGAAGATGCAACGACGAGCTGTACGGGCTGTACAGCGACGACGACGTAGACTTAGCCAGAAGGGTAAAAGTCCAACGACTAAGATGGCTGAGTCACATAGAGCGCATGGAAACCAATGCTCCGGCCCGGAAAGTCTTCGAATCCACACCCACACGACAGCGCAGTAGAGGAAGATCGGGGATCAGGTGGCGCGCACAAGTGGAAAGTGACCTCACCCAACTTGGAGCGCGAAACTGTAGACATCTAGCTAGGGACCGAGCTAGATGGAGAAGTTTGTTGGGTGAGGCCCTAGTTCACACAGGAATGTATCGCCACCCTAAGTAAGTAAGTAAGAGTCAGTATAAAAAAGGTAAAAATGTTGCAGTATTATTTCACAAAAACCAAAGCACTTTTGGGACTCTATGTAAGATCCTTTCAGTTGACAATAGTGAAACTGTTGGAAATGTGAGTTGTTTTAATTAAGCTCTACACAGTTTTTAAGTTAAGACTTGGGTCTTTACAAGCACTCAAAGACAGTGTTTTTCAACAAATCAAATTTCCACTAACTTCTCGAATATATGACGACAGAAAACAATTTAAACTTAATCCACAATAGGAAGTGGGTCACATAACCAGCAACTCTTTTTGTTAAAATTAAACCTATTACTGGCAAAACCTATATAAAGTTCTTCCTACAAAAAGAGAACTTTCTTTGAGAAACTAAGTTCTGAAGTAATGCTTCATATTTTTAAATACCAATATGGGTTTCCGTTATTTGTATTTGAAAAGATATACTTTTCTTGAGTAACGTTGAAAAAAAAAACACTCATACGCCTTAGTGTACTATTAAAAAATCTTCACTTAATCGTTTCTCTTATCAAAAACTACTAACTTTGATTATAACATTAGTAAGTTGTTAAGTTTTTGAATTAAGTATAGAGGAGTTTTTCAGAAATACATCTATTTTTTTCAATGTAGAATAAGAAAACAAAAAATCAAAATAACAAAACAACAAAACACATAAAACATGCAAACAAGAACTTCAAAGAAATAAATGATGAAGAACGCGCACAACAAGAAAATTCGAGCTGAGAAAAATAAAAATTGACTTTCAACATCTCGAAAAAGATGAAGAAAAACAAAGAAAGATGAAGAAGAAGAGATATAAGATGAAGTAGAATGTCAATTTTATGATGACAGCTCATAGAATGACTGAACTGATGAAAGCCCGAAGGATTTCAGCATCCAGAACTGTGGTAATATGGCTTTAAAAAAATAATATTAACATTGTTTTTTCCATATTTTTTTTTAGGTTTTTACTTTATCTTTGTTCGTGTTTTTTGGGGGAGGGGGATTTTGTCTGATGATATCCGGCATTTTGTCGGGAATTTATCGATAACATCCTTCCTTTAATATAGAACAAGGACAAGGACGAGTGGTGATGACGATGAAGACAGGGAGGATTT
Organism: Eupeodes latifasciatus; assembly: GCA_920104205.1. Classification (NCBI taxonomy): domain Eukaryota; kingdom Metazoa; phylum Arthropoda; class Insecta; order Diptera; family Syrphidae; genus Eupeodes; species Eupeodes latifasciatus. The sequence continues at coordinate 20,287,734 of OV049926.1, read as the reverse complement.
TGATGATGGAACAGCAGCAGCATCTGACACAGCATGGCGCAGGGAATATTTTATTATGATATCCACGGGTGTGGATGGGGAGAAATATTTTCTATGATTCCTTTTTTGATGGTGCGATAATATTGATGAAAATGATGTGAATGATGAAAATGATTGTAGGGTCGGTCGATTTTCAGCTATGATGATGATTAAATACATAAATTGAAATAATTTTTTTTAAGATAATCGTTTATTTTTGAACGAACATAAAAGTTATTGTGATGTGAAGAAAATATGTTGTAGGCCATATCTAGAGCATAATTCGGGATTGAGGGAAAATGTATTTTTGATGTTTTACATTTTTCCATAAAATAGATACTGTCTTGTTGTAGATGAATTTTGTGATGATAAATTTTTTAAGGCGGTTAATAATTCAAACAGAAAAAGAAAATATCAATTTGTCAGCGGTTGAAAAATCAATGTGTATCATATATAAACAGAGGAGTATAAAAGTTTAAGTTTCAATAAAATAAAATGTAAATAAAGAAATTGCTTGATTTTAATAATAAAAAGTGTTTTCCTTAGAAATGGGCCTGTCTACATTTCTTTTTATTTCTTACTCAAGGATAAGAGAGAGAAAAAAGGAATTTATTTAAAAAAAATAAGAACTTATTTACATTTTGTCAATATAAATGTGTGCCATATTTTACGCAACTTTGTTTTTAAAATAAGTTCATGAATGATAATAGGTATTTTTTGCAATACAAAATTTTTTGGTTAGAAAAAGAAAAGAGTAGAATTTCATAAAAATTGTTTATTTGAATTATGAGCGATTTTTTAAATATCAATCTACTTTTTTCAAACAAAAAATAACATTTTAAGGTTTTTAAAAAATCTTCTTTTATACTCCGATATTGTGCATACAAGATATGTATTATAATAGGGCTAATTAATTGACTTTTGGAAGTTTCGAACATTTAGATAGATAGATAGATCTTTATTGTAACTGAAATTCTTATAATCTTTTTTTCATTTAAACCTAGATTGCACAATTTACAGAGATATGGTGTCTTACATTCTACCTTACTACTGAAAATATTACAACAAGCATTCAATTTATATCACAGATTTATTACATTTTGAAGGAAAAGTTACTAAAAAAAACCTTCATTAGATATTAGACATTTTTTCATAGGAAGAGAGAAGTGGGGAGCAGAAAACTGTCTTAAGATGTTGTTTACATTTATGTATCACAGAAAAAGTATATAAGTATATTAATAAAATAAAAATAAATAATTTAATAAATAAATTAAAAAATAAATTATTAAATTAAATTTAATAAATAAAATAAAAAATAAATAAATAAATAAATAAATTAAAAAATAAATAAATAAATAAATAAATAAATAAATGAATAAATAAATAAATAAATAAATCAACAAGTGAATAACAATTAATTAAATACAAACGAGAAAGTAAATAAATTAATGAAAAAATGGACAAATAAATAATAAATTAATTAATAAATAAATAAATAAATAAATAAATAAATAACAATTAATTAAACACGAATGAACAATTTTAATAAATAAATGAACAAGTGAACAAATAAATACAGAGATTAATAAATAAATATTTTAAAAAATTAAAACAAATAAATAAATAAATATCAATCTACTTTATTCAAACAAAAAATAACATTTTAATGTTTTTAAAAAATCTACTTTTATACTCCGATATTGTGCATACGAGATATGTATTATAATAGGGCTAATTAATTGACTTTTGGAAGTCTCGAACATTTGTTTTTACCAAAGTTTTGTTTTATTCTTTGATATTCTCAAGTTTTTTTCAGGACTTTAAGATCATTCACATTAACATGCACACTTGAAGTAATGACATAAAATTAGTAGTTCTTGAAATAGTTGTCAAAGTTGCAAATGTCGTTAGATGAATTTCTATCTGCAGACAATTATTTACTTATTGACGTCAGTGGTCTAAAGTAGTGGAGTGCGTAGTGCACACGACTTCTAAGACTGAGCAAATCGGATATGCGTGGGTTCGAATCCTATGGTGTGTATAGAAAGTTTTTCAAATAAAATTGGATTAAAGCTCAGCACCACAAAAAAGGAGACTGATGAGTGCAAAAGTGGCAAAGCACGAAATAGCTATATCTCCAGCCAAAAACAATGAGTGGTAGCACCTTTAAGTTGTTATTGTTATTCAAAAACATTCAATGAAATTAAAAGGAATGGTCAAGTCTAACAAGCTGACATTCTAGTACGAATAGTACAATACAAATAATAACAATTATTTACTTATTTGGATAAAAATATAAACTTAAACACATTTTTGGATCATAAGTTACTAACAGTGAAACAAATTGAAACATTAAAAGTCATAAGAAAATCAGACATGCTTCTTTGAAACAAATCAGCAAAAGTTTGTAAAACTAAACTTAAAACAGCATATTTTGGGGTAGATTTTTTTTAGATATAAAAAGTTTAAGAATCTTTTAATTATTTGTTAAGAAAGTTATTTGAAAATATCCGTTCATTAAAACAAAATTACATTCAGCATTTAAAGTATCTAACATGGCGTAGTCATTTTGTAATTTTGTTATATAGTGTCCGCCATCTAACGTTTTTTTTTTTCAACTAGTGCTTATTTCGTAAAAATATAATTAGATCTTTAAGATTCTTTAAACTTTACTTATTTAACTTTTATTTAATGATTTGTTCATGCAAAACTATACAAATTCCAGCGAAACTTTTATTTGTATTCATTTTAGCTTTGATATAGTAATATTTTTCAAAAAATTATTTGAAAAAAAAAGTTTTCCTTATTAAAAATAAATTATTTAATGTTAGTATCTGAAAATATTGTCAATATTTTGTTGTAATTTTTTACTTTTGCAACATTTAATTTTGCATTCCTCTACGATTCCTAAATAAATTTGTATCATTTTAAAGAAATTCAACCTCATTGCTACCCGCTGGTTTGATTAAAGCTTTAAAATAATGTTGACCTTTCATTAGAGTCAATATAAGTCTAGTATAGCATAATAATTTAAAATGACTTTATTCTCATCTTGGAAGCTATTTGATTGTATTGTCTTCTTGTAGAACATATCATGCCAATAACCGATGCAGGACTTACTTCAAAAAAATGATCAGAAACGACCTTAAAAAAAATTAGTGAGCGGTTTTTTTATGAATTCTGAAAACCGAGTAAAAAATTAGTACAAATTCGATTGAAAAGAAATTTTAGAAACAAAAAAAAAGAGGCTGGGATGCGACCCACACTGATAACTTCCCATCCCGTCTGTCGATTTGTCTTGTTTAAAAGTTTGTATGTTTTCGTGTTTTGTTAAAAAAATTGTCACTTGAATTATTCTTAAAAAATTCAAAAAATTACCAACAATATTTTGCGTACAATGAAATATTTTGATTTCGAAATCTATTTTTGTTAACGAGATTTTTAATGGAAAACCAATTTTTACCGATTTTAGTAGGATTTCTTAAAATAACTGAATATCGAAAACAATATTTTTGTGAAATAAAATAATTTTGAAGCCAATATTTTTAATTTTTGAAAAGCTATTTGAGTCGAAAGTAAATTTTTACCAAGTTTTAGTATTGTTTTTATTTTGGGTTTTTATTTTTTGTAAAAAAACTGTCAATTCGATTTTTCTCAAAATTTTGAGAAAAAATATTGTTGAAAACAATATTTCTTATAAGTTAAAAGTAGATAGAAGCCATTATCTCAAATTTTTCAAAATATATTTGAGTCGAAAATCAATTTTTACTAACTTTTGTTAAATTTTTTGTTCGGTTTTTAATTTTTTGTAAAAAAAACTGTCAATTCGATTTTTCTCAAAATTGTTCCTATTGTTGAAAACAATATTTCTTATAAGTTAAAATTAGTTAGAAGCCATTATCTCAAACTTTTGGAAAGATATTTGAGTCGAAAATCAATTTGTACCACCTTTTATACATTTTTTGTATAATTTTTTGTAAAAAACTGTCAATTCGATTTTTTTCAAAATTTTACTGAATGTTGAAAACAATATTTTTTGAAAGATAAAAGTAGTAAGAAGCCAATACCTCAAAGTTTTGAAAAGTTATTTGAGTCGAAATTCAATTTTTACCAACTTTGAGTAATGTTTTTTTTTAGGTTTTTATTTTTTATAAAAAAAACTGTCAATTCGATTTTTATCAAAATTGTATCAGATGTCAAAAACATCATTCTTCGTTGCACAAAATTGTTTTGGAGATGAAATCATTTTTTGGTCGTAAAATTTTCGAGGTCACAAATTTTTTTTTCAGTTTTTTTTTGATTTATAAAAAAACCGTTAATTTTATTTTTTTCCAAAAATATAATTGTTTTGTATTACGTTACAATATATATTATAAAATTTAACTCAAGTCTCTAGCATCATTGGTTCATGAGATATTTAGGTTTAACCAAAATGTCCACTTTTTTTTTTAAACTGCTATGGTAAAAAAAACCACCCACGCAATTTTCTTGAGAGCCCTTTCCGCATCTTTCTGCTTTATTATCTGTATAACAAAATTTATTTGAAGTCGATATCTCTTCTGGTTCTTAAGCTATAGACGACGAAAAAAACGTCGCGAACGTACGGACAAACGGACGTACGGACATACGGACATACGGACATACGGACGTACGGACGTACGAACGTACGTACACACGCACGCACAGACATCTTTCTAAAAATCTTTATTTCGACTCTAGGGACCTTGAAACGTCGAGAAATGTCAACATTTTCAATTCGACAAATCGGACCCATTACAATAACTTCCTATGGGAAGTTAAAAAACAATATTCTACGAACAAGAAATCGTTTTGCCTTCAAAATAATTTTATACGCGAATGTTTTTGATGGCTGGTAATTTGTTTGCAAAAATCTAACCGACAGTTTTTATCTCTAAAAAATAAACTTACAAAATAGTTTTTAACATTTTTATAAGCTTTTCACTGAAATATATTAAGATCATCAAAAAATCTCTTAAGTGAATTTCAGGCGGGCTTCAGATCAGGCTACTCTACTATTGATCATATTTTCGTATTCAAAAGTATTGCTGACTCATACCTTGCAAGAAGTAAAAAGTTATATGTCATCTTCGTGGATTTTAGAGCAGCGTTCGACACGGTCGACCGGGATGCCCTAATGTACAAGCTGTACGGGCTTGGAATGTCCTTAAAATTTGGTCAACTCATTCAAAATATCTATCGAGATACGAAATCGTCAGTTTGGAATAGTGCTAATAGATCAGAGTGGTTTGCAACCAAAACAGGAGTCAGACAAGGCTGTCCTCTTAGCCCCGATCTATTTGCACTTTTTATAAACGACTTGGTCTATTGTCTTCCTGGTGGCATAGAATTTGCGGGACTGCAAATTAAAGCCCTTCTTTTTGCAGATGATGTAGTGATGATGGCAAACACACCTGAAACTCTACAGTTAATGTTAAATAAGCTCCATGAATTCTGTAAGTTGTGGAATCTTATGGTTAATCCGGATAAGTCCAAAGTTATGGTAATTCGAAAGGGAGGAGGCAGAACTAGCGCAAACGAGAAATGGTTTTACGAAGGGAATCCTGTTGAGGTTGTAAAAGAATACAAATATCTTGGTGTATTATTCACACAAAATATGAAAATGGATAAGCATTTAAAATATAAATTATCTAAGGCGAAAACTGCATTAAACGCTACTTGGAAAAATTGCTTCAACAACAAATTCATAAGGCACAGTAGTAAATATCGGGTCTTTGAAACTGTAGCGGAATCAATCATCTTTTATGCTGCACAGGTATGGGGAGGTTCAGAATATGAATCGGTTGAGAAACTTTTGAGGTACTACCTGAAACGAGCATTTCATCTCCCCCCCAACGCACCGAACTATATGCTTATGATTGAGACTGGATTGCCTCCGTTACTAATTAAAACACTCAAACTACAAGTTGACTATGTTCTCCGTGTCATGCAATTGCCTGATCACCGGCTCCCTAAGATGGTCGCCATTCAAGTGGTGCGAAGCAAAAGAGGATTTTTTAAAGAATGGGAATGTTTAGCTGAAGAGTGTGGATTTGTACTTGATATAAATATAGATGATCCAAGTACTGCGAGACTCTTATTGTACGATCTTATAAATAAAGTAGACCTTAGATATAGGGAAAAACACGAGGAAGAAGCAGCAGGATCTCTTCACCGAACTATATATAATCGCCTGGATTACACTTTCAACGAAAACAACTACTTCAAAGATGAAAATAATACAAGCTCAATTTCAATGATGTTCCGATTACGAGGCGAATTGCTGCAACTCAATTACATACCACATAGAAGTGAATTACCGATTTTATGCGATTTATGCAACCGACGGGAACGTGAAGACATCATTCATTTCTTGGGAATGTGTCCAGTTTTGCGTGAAATAAGAAGAAACTTATTTGGAAATGATACCTTAACCGAAGAATATTGTATTTTCTTATTAAATCAAATGAATGTTGATTTATTGTATGATTTCCTAAAAACTGCTCTTAGTTATAGGAATAGAATTAAAAACGGTGATTTCTGAAATTAGAACTTACCTACAGTTAAAAAAAAAAATATATGCAAACGGAATCTTAATCCTTAATTAAAATAAATCTGAACTATTAAATTAAAAATGTAATTTTATCAAACACATATATTGAGTTTATATTGTATTGTCAATCGGGCAGACGGCAAATGCCATGCTCAAACGATTTTATGTATCTTAAATATTGTATTCAATCTCTAAAAAGAAAAAAATATGAACCAATAAAAATCTAATCTAATCTAATCTATTAAGATCAAAAAAAAGATTTTCATTTTAAACTTAGTTTACCTCATTCAAAAAATATTTGGTAAATATTTTAGAAAAATCAAAAAAAAACAAGTTCAAAAAATATTCTTGGAAACTTTTAGTTAAATTTCTTATTAAATCAACTTGAAATTGTATAAATATGTTACTTAAAATTGAGCTTACAAAAAGTATTTATTTGCAAATATTTAAGGGCATCAATTTGAAGTTATTATGAACCTTTATACAATTTATAAAATTCTTTTTGAAAAAGCCCAAAGCATCAAAAGAAAAAATGGATGCACTCTAAAACTTAAACTTTAAAACGCCAATAAAATGATTTTTAAAATACGTGACCAAATACAATCTTTCTCTGTTATACAAACATCTGTTTTTCTTTGACATTGAAAACCCTTTTTTTTAAATGTACTTGAATAATAAAATCGTATAACTTGTTATCACACATCAAAGCCTAGACGATCCTTTTCATATACATTTAAGAAAAATCTTAATCTTTCCAATTAGTTAAACAATATTCAACATATTGCGGCAAAAGATAAAACTTTTCTAGCATACAAAATTATGTCTGTTATGTCTTCTTTCCCAACCCACTTAAAAGATATTATTTTTTCCAACATCCATATGTGCCTATCTTATACAAATACTGAGAAATAAATGTATTTTCTACATCCACAAATTTTAAATCCTTTTGACCTTCATACTATACGAGTATAGAACACAACGTTTTGAAATAAAGTTATAGGTACCTCTTTTTCCTTTTATTCAAAAACCATTCACAAGGAATGAACTTGAATGAATTATGTAAATTGAGACCAAGTCTTTCCAGAGAAAGAGAAATAAAGTACCTACATAACCCTTTTGAAAAATTTCCATTGAATTCATTTGGAAAAAAATAAAGACAACTGCCTCTTTTAACTTGAGTTTTATAATATGTGATGTGTATGATTTGACTCCAAATAAAATTTGTCGCTCTGCTCATAAAGAAAATATATGTATTTTGAATATCAATTCAATCCAATTCGACCTTATTTTCTAACAGTTCGTTTAACTTCTAAAAGCTTTATTCCACAACATCTTACTACTTCCTTCACACTGAGTCTATTTTCATTGAATAAAACACAAAAAAAAGGACATCTTAGTCATCATAATCAACTGACACAAATATGTATTGTTCAATTGTATACACCCTCCATATTCATATACCTCTCTAACCTCTGGTATAACCACATCAAGTCCAACAAGAAAAGATTCAATTTCCATTAACAATACACCAGCAACCGAACCCGAACCCACATCCAGATACCCACATCCTGAGGCGGATGCTGATAAAGCTCGTGTCCCCATTACGGGACACAATAACCACTTCCGTTACACTTTGCAAATTGAAATGTAATCATTTGTCATCAGATTCCTTGATTTATTTGCATTTCCCTTCATTACCACCACCGCTGCTACCGCATATCTACCGCCCACTATAATCCTCAGCAGGACCACAGCAAAACTACGTTACCAGCATTGAAATTATCCTTAAAAAAAAAAAACGAATAACGAGTCCAAACAACAAAACAGAGACAGAGTGAATGAAGGAATACGAAAAAGGATCAACGACACACAATAAAATCGACCAGAGAGCTCAACTAGCAGGAGTAGCAAAAGAACCAAAAGCGAAATCACCTACCGGATCCTTGGGACGTCCAATAAAATGTCACTCTGGCAATCGCATTGTTCCTTCTTGAAATGATGGGCATAATGCCACACCAAAAGACCCATAAACACAAAAATGAATTTGAGAATATGTACCTTCTAACAAAAATAACCCCCCCCACCCACAAAAAAAGGATACGCACAGAATATCCTGCGTGTCAGCAATACAAGAAAAAATTTAGCTTTTCTTTCGCTATTATTTTTTGAATACAAAAAGATAAATGTCCCGCTGGGCAATTGTACATTAAACCAGAAACATACCAGATTTCCCTTTTCATTTTTTCAGCTTGTATTCATTCTTTTGGAATTTTTATTTTGATTAAAATCAAGGATATATTCGCGAACACAAAAAATTTTCGCAATAAAGGACACATCAGTTGAATTATCCTCCATGGTGCAAATTAAATCATTTCCAACGCAGAATATTATTGTAAAGGAACTTTGTGTCCCAAAACGCTTTAAATATAGAACTTCGCGATAACAATAGCATCATATCCTATACAAAGGAATTTTCAAAGGAAACACACACACAACAAAACTGATTGTCCTTTGGGTAAAAAAGGATGTCATACAAAAACAAGAATCGTTGCCAATTAGAGAAGAGACAACCAGCGGCAACGAGCGGCGGTGGCGGTGGCGTTGAACAATGAGACTAAAAGTTTCATTAAAATCATCACAAAAGGATATTTGGACCAATTTTAAGCAAAACATGTCAAAGGGAATCAGGATTTTTTGTTTTCTCATTTTTTATTTTCCGTGTCAAAAAGTCAGATTGCTAGTGGCGGTGAATAGCCTTAACATTAACGGATTTTATGTCATGCTATTTAGTAGAAATATTTTAATTCGTAAGAAAAAAAGGATAAAACAGTGGGAAACAAAAGTGGCCACAAATTAGAACCTTCTGGCAATTCTTAGTTTAATAAAAAAAATTGTGTTAGCTACATCAACCTTGCCCTTGTTGGTAACAAGACTTCCCATGAATATTACATTGAGTCAATTGAACTTTACAAGGACTAACATGAAAATCATTCTTGAAATTTTTGACGATGAAGGAAGTTTTAGGGGGCTTTAACCTCAATTGTTTTTTGGCAATTTTAATGAACCTGTTAAACATAAGACATATAGTTCATTAATTTTCCATATACATAATAGACATGAGTGAATGCTTAGTGTTGCAATAATTGTTCAAATTTTTTCAGAATGTGTTTTGAAATATTAGATGGAATACAGTGCACATATAGTTATTTTTTCATTTTATACCTTAACTTCCTAGTCTCGAGGATTTTATTTGAAATTAGATTTTGATAAATCGTAAGCGTAACTCTGAACTACTGGGATCTTTAAGTTTTCGATTTTATAGAATTTTAAAACTAGACCATACTAAAATCTGGAAAACTAAACGTTAACTCATGATACAAGTTTCTGTAAAAAATCTATGAAAGTGAGACTTATAAAAATCACTGACTTTACATGCCTTTACCTTGATGTAAGCAAGGAAGTCATCGGCAATCTGAAAAGTCTGTTCATTTTAAAGATAGGCTATAAAAAATAAACAAAAAACCATGTACCTTAGGTGTAACCTTGCACCGACCCGATGTTAAATGTCCAGACGCAGTTACTTGCTGTTTTCTTGGTTTTAGAAGATTTTTATTTTATTTTTCACAAGATGTGAGAAACGTTACTTTTTGAAGAATTATCATTGCGGTTTTTAAAAAAAAAAACCTGTTTGTTATTTTTAAAAATGATAGGATACTATTTTATATTATTGTAATTTATATAATTTCAATTAAAAACATAATGAGAAAAAGTGACTAACAGATTTGTTAGAATTTATTAAGTAAGTTACTTATGTTAAACTAGCGGACCTAACAAACGTCACCCAGCATGATATTTCAATTGATCAAAATATTAAATAAAACATTAAATGAAACCATAAATAATATAATAGTTTCATGATTTTTATTTTGAAATAACAATAAATTTTTCTAAAAACAAATCGTTGTGATAAATAATGTTTGTTTAATTATATCTTAACTAGCAGCACGGTACGTGCTTCGCTACGTATAAAGCATTGTAATAAAAAAAATTATTATTAAGTTCATTTATTCAAACAAAAAAATATTTTAAATTGCTAGCTATTTAAAAGTCCAAATGATATATTGTTTATATTATATTTATCAGCAAAGAGTAAAAACTAAAAAAAGAATTGGGTACTCTTACTTTGGCGGGTCTATATGGGTTAGTCTAAAACAGTTGGATAAACAATATTTTTTGTTTTTCCATTTTGAGCATGAATAAATAAACAGGGGTATCGACTCTGGAACAGGCAACATAAAGTTGCCAGGCCATGTGAAAACATGATTCTTCCAAATTGACACCACAAACATGAAGTGTTTGCCCTTGGGACTTATTTATGGACATCGCAAATGATAAACGCACAGGATATTGTAATCTTTTGAATTCAAATGGCATATCAGTTGGAATCATAGGGATACGCGGTATCAAACACACTTCTCCTTTTGATTTACCAGTTAAGATTGTAGATTCAATCAAATTTGGCAATAACTTTTTCACTGTCAATATGGTTCAATTACACAGTTTTGGTGGATTAATATTTCGCAATAATATAATCAAAGAACCAATTTTCAGATTCAAGCAATGCGGTGGTATACCAGCCGGTTCCAATGAATTTAAAAATTCAATGGGATAATTCATTGCCTCATCTTGATTCATAACACTGTCAATTGATTTATATGTCGTGACTACACCTGGCAGTTTCGCCTGAATTTGAAAATTAATAGCATTGGTATGAATGTTCTTCGGTGCTAAAATGGCGCGTTCTCTTAACCAATCATGATTTTTGTAATTCTGAAGAATATTCGGAAAACACATTCAATCAACTCATCTATAGATTGCGCAATTGTACAAAAATTGTTCGGTAAAGTGATCAATCCGTTGGTACTGTCGATTGGTATTTTGCCATCACCAATTTCTAAGAATTGTTTTGAAAACTCATGGGCAGTTGCATCATTATGTAGGTGAATACGCATATTAATGTTCAATGTCAACTTTCGTACATATCTCCAAAGAACTGATAACTTCAAACAGACGTTTATTTCATCAGCAGGAGTTGATCGAGGAATAACCACCAAAAAGCTGTTGATTACCGCGTAAATCTTGCATTGTTCGATTAAATGCTTCTATTGATTTTTTATTCGCCATTGTGCACTCATCCCATTAAATAATTGTCGTTAATCGCAGAACTTTTGCCACAGCAGAATTTCTCGAAATATTGCAAGTTGGAGTTTCAATCACCTGTACACCTGTACCTGGCAATTTTAATGCAGAGTGTGCGGTCCGACCACCTTCTAATAATGTAGCAGCAATTCCCGAAAATGCAAGTGCCAATGCAATTTTCTGTTCCGACCGAATAGTCGCTACAATCAATGATACAACGAAAGTTTTGCCTTTACCACCAGGTGCATCCAAGAAATATAATCCACCTGCATTATTGGAAACGGCTTGCATGATTGTGTCATATGCATGTTTTTGTTGAATATTCAATTTGGTGCTATTACAATTTTGTGATTATGAGATGGCATACGATCAAGAGCAATTTTAAACAATTGAACTAATGCGTTATGCTGATGGAAAAACCTTTGTAGCTAAAGAATAATTTCTCGTCGGTCGTGTATTTGAAGCAATTGCACAACGTTGATCCAAATCACGATTTTCATCACCAATAAAATAAATTTGCAAAAATTGATAATCAGCGTCGGGGTATGGCAATAACGAACCAGCTTGATGATAAATCTGGCCCTGAATCTGTAACATGTATGCAATTTTAGGTAGATGTTGAATCAGAATTTGTAAGCCTTTATGATTCAGATTGATATAAACATGGGACAGTCCTGTTGAGGTACTTAAAAAGTCGGCATAAAATTATCTCTAATAATTTTAGTAGCACCAAAAGAAGTCATTTGAAATGCCGAATTGTATTGTTGAATATTACTCAAAAACTGTTTCGACGTTTGAGATCTCCCAAAAAGAAATGAATACAATGGTTCGGGTGGAGTTTCTAATGTTGGCAATCTCACTTTACCATTAGCACAACACATTCCGGGCGTTTCACCCTGAAAGTTAGCTGCATCACAATGTGGACATATTGCATCCATCATTCGAATGTATCCGTACATACTGTAATCAATCTGACTATTGTAATTAAAAGCAGCAGATCTATTCTGTGCAGTACGTTCATGCTACGATGCATTAGCTTGTGCGCGTTCATCTGTAATCTGAGATCGTCTTAATAATGCCACTAGATTTGCATTACGCGTTCGCCGGCCTATGTTTGGTCGTCTTGCTCGTGGCATTTTACCTTCACTCAACAACTCAACAATATTTTGGAAAATATAAAGACAAAGCAATAACTCAACAATATTTTGGAAAATATAAATACAACAAAGCAATAATTATCGCTGATAAAATGAAATGACATATGATGACATTAAATTTGTTTGAAGAATTAACGTCACTTTTTTTGTCTTTGATTGTTTTGCAAAAGGTTCAAATTGGCTTTTAAGTATTAGTACAAATTGTTTGTATATGGGAGTATAGAAACATGTTGATTTTGCACTTTTTCAAGATTTTTATTTAAATTTTCTCTACGTACAAACCTTCTCTGGACTTCCACGAATAATTCAAGACCAAAATTATCCAAATCGGTAAATTCATTGTTGAGTTATAACATTACAACGAAAAGTGGCATTGATTTTTATATATATAGTAGAAGATGTGACTTGATGAACAATTTTTTTAGTCAATTCTTGAGGATTATAAATGAATAAACTTGACAGTTTTCCAACTCGAGAACACTATATTTTCTCTATCCAACCCAAAAATCGACATTACCACTTATTAATAGTCCTGGCAAAAGCCAGGAGAATTATAAATTACAGTCGTCTGAATGTAATGAGAACGTCTTAAGGGATTATTGGGATTCATGGAAGGAAGGAAACACAACTTCAAATTCAAAATTTCCGTTTAAATTATAGCTTTGAGAATATTGCTCCTAATTTTTGGTGTGACTAATCTTGTAACATTTTCATAGCTTACGTCTATTTAAATTCCGGAGAAAAATAATAGGTGGCATTCTTGGCGAAAACGTAAATTCAACAGGATAGTTTACTACTCCGTGAGGATCAGTAAGAGTGTCGAACTATTTGAAAAATTTCTCATTACAAGGCAATGAATGTCGTATGCACACAAAAATGCAACGTCACTTACTGTATTGATTTAAGAACGTACATTTTCCAGGCCCCCACTTGAAGACATGCACACAAATTCATCTTAATAAATCCAGCTCTTTAGCAGCACAATATAGATAAATAATATAGATACCGACTGCAGATCCATCTGCCGAACTTTTTTGTGAATTTAAACCATAGAAGACACAACCCAAGCACATACAAATCGGTATGAAATCAGTCCAGCCGTTTAGGAGACGTTCAGTGATATAATATACACATTGTACAGTAGAATAAATACAAAAATATAAAAAAGTGAATTTCTAATAAATGTTTGTTAGTTTAAAATTAAAAATGAATTAGTTTAATTTGAGTTATAAAGTATGCGTATGTGGATACAACTTTTTGTTTACATAAAAAAGAACGCAAATGGTGAAATTTAAAACTTCCAACCACGGCCACCATTTAAATTATTAATTCATTCTTCTCACAAAAGAAAAAGTTGCGTCTTCAGATCTTCTTTAAGGTTGGAAACAACGCTTTAAAATAAAAGAATTCTATTCAAGATTGTTAAGAAAACAGATAGCATTTATGTCAGATCTATATTATCTACAATTCGAAACCAACCGATCGATTCTGACTTTCAAAACAAGGTCATCTCTGGACCTGAAAACTCATATCTAAAGTAGTTATTTTTACCTATGTAGAGAAAAACTAAATTGCCAATAAACACTCTTTACGTTTCTTTACAATGATTTAGTTTCTTAGTATTATCGAATTAAAATGAGATCGGAAAGCCATGGGTAACTGCTAAATCATACCAGTTTTTGAATCACCTGTAACAAATTTTAAGTCCCCATTTCAAAGGTTTTCGTCGTCTGATCAACTCATTACCTTCAAATTGTCATCCGCATTTGCATTTAAGTTTTTGAAAAATATTTATGATAAGCCTGATTCCACATGGATGGAATTGAGTTGATTTATTGAACAATTTGTGTAAATTTTGTGATAAGTGGAAATATAGTTTTCCGTCGGCTTTTTTGACGACACCTGATAAGGACAAACTAACAGATTTGATCTACAAAATTAACTGCAATGGTAAATCAAATGAACCGTGCAACCTGTGTTATATTGGGACCACAAAACAACTTCTTAGACAACGCATCTCTAATCATAAATCCAACATTAATTTAAAAAATTCTGAAAAGACAGCCCTGGCCAGTCATAGCATTGAAAGTGGTCATTCTCCAAACTTTGAAGGCGTGGAATTTCCGCAGACAGAGAAAAATGTTTCGAAACGATACACTTTAGAAACATTACATTTTCTCAATAATAAAGACAATATGAACCAATATCAAGACACACAAAACATCTCTGCGGTCTATTGCTCTCTTCTTTTTCCTCAAATGTAATTTGTGCTCTATTCAATTCAGACTTAACTTCATTCTTCAAAGGCTTGTTATGTTTTTAATTTTATTTTTAATTTACATAAATGTTTTGACTATTGATTTTTCCTTTTTTGCTTGAGTTAGTAAACTTTATTGTTTTTGTATCCCATTAATCTAACTAAGATTATTTGTATTTTTGTGTTAATTAAGTTCCCCTGAAGAAGGCAGCAATCCCTGCCGAAACGTTGGGAAAGTAAATGTAACTTAATAATTGTTTCATTGCAAAAATTACAGCGACCAAAAAAGCTGACGGTAAACTATATTTCCACTTATCACATGGATGGATTAAGTTAATTCTTAGTTACATTGAAGATATCTTTAAAAACTATCTTTCAACTTTTTCTAGTTCATAGCTAATATTTCTTTAAATAAGTAGATGCAGTAGATTCACTGCAGAAATGAAGATTTTAAATTTTGAAGGTGCATTGACAACATTTTTAAGTTATATTCATGATAAATAAAACCTTAATTTTAAACTCAGAACTGTTTTTTTGAGATAGCAACTTGAATGATAATTTTAAAGCTTATTAATTTGAATTTGTAGAGCAAATGGGGTTTCTGAGATGAACATGAGGCTGATTGACCTTTACACTAAAATCACCTATCACAAAACCATTCGTGATATGACATTTCAAAATAAAAAGAATATTAAGGGACTTAAACCACAACCTTGAGGAACACCTCGAGTCTCGAGAATGAACATTTATTTTGAATCATAACTAAAATGTATGACGAAAATACTATTGAAAATGAATTGACAGATTTATTCCAAGAAAGCATCTAGAAATCCGTGTTTCTAATTATATTGCTTATTTTAAAAGTTCTCTATATGACAATAATGGCTTATTACTAAAAAAAGAGGCTGGGATGCGACCCACACTGATAACTTCCCATCCCGTCTGTCGATTTGTCTTGCTTAAAAGTTTGTCTATATGTATCAATTTTTACCAAATTTGCGTTTAATTTTTTGTAGATTTTATTTTTTTATGAAAAAACTGTTGGATTTTTATAAAAAAAATTACAGAATATCGCAAACAATATTTTCTGTGAAATAAAATAAGTTTGAAGCCAATATTTGCAATTTTTGAAAAGCTACTTGAGTCGAAAGTAAATTTTTAATAAGTTTTAGTATTGTTTTTTTTTAGGTTTTAATTTTTTGTAAAAAAAAACTGTCAATTCGATTTTTCTCAAAATTGTATCGAATGTTGAAAACAATATTTCTTATAAGATAAAATTAGTTGGAAGCCATAATCTAAAATTTTCGAAAACATATTTAAGTCGAAAAT
The DNA here is from genome assembly GCA_920104205.1 of Eupeodes latifasciatus. Taxonomy (NCBI): domain Eukaryota; kingdom Metazoa; phylum Arthropoda; class Insecta; order Diptera; family Syrphidae; genus Eupeodes; species Eupeodes latifasciatus. The sequence goes on along the minus strand of OV049926.1, from coordinate 20,271,203 downwards.
CAACTTTTACCAACTTTTGTTAATTTTTGTTTAGGTTTTTAATTTTTTGTAAAAAAACTGTGAATTCGTTTTTTTTTTTTTAAATTTTACTGAATGTTGACAACAATATTTTTTGAAAGATAAAAGTAGTTTAAAGCAATATCTAAAATTTTTGAAAAGATATTTGAGTGGAAAATCAATTTTTACCAACTTTTATTAATTTTTTTTTTAGGTTTTTATTTTTAGTAAAAAAACTGTCAATACGGTTTTTCTCAACATTTTTCAGAATGTTGAAAACAATATTTCTTGTAAGATAAAACAAGTTTGAAGCCATAATCTAAAGTTTTTGAAAAGATATTTGAGTCGAAATTCAATTTTTACCAACTTTTAGTAATGTTTTATTTAAGTTTTGATTTTTTATAAGAAAACTGTCAATTAGATTTTTCTCAAAATTTTATCAGATGTCAAAAACATTATTCTTTTTTGCACAAAATTGTTTTGGGGATGAAATCATATTTTGGTCGTAAAATTTTCGAGGTGACAAATTTTTGTTTTTTGTTTTTTGTTTTTTTTTTTTTTTGATTTATAAAAAAAAAAACAGTTAATTGGATTTTTTTTCCAAAAATATAATTGTTTTGTATCACGTTACAATATATAATATAAAATTTAATTCAAGTCTCTTGCGTCATTGGTTCATGAGATATTTAGGTTTAACCAAAATTTTCACCTTTTTTAAACTGCTATAGTAAAAAAAACCACCCACGCACTTTTCTTCTTTTCTTGAGAGCCCTTTCTGCATCTTTCTGCCTTATTATCTCTATAACAAAATTTATTTTAAGTTGATATCTCTTCTGGTTCTTGAGCTATGGACAACGAAAAAAACGTCGCGAACGTACAGACGTACGGACGTACGAACGTACGTACACACGCACGCACATACATCTTTCTAAAAATCTTTTATTTCGACTCTAGGGACCTTGAAACGTCGAGAAATGTCAAAATTTTCAATTCGACAAATCGGACCCATTACAATAAATTCCTATGGCAAATTAATAAGATACAAGATGAGAGTTTTTAAGCACTAGGTACTAAAAAAGTTACCACTGTGGCTCGTTCTTTCAAGTTCTTTTAAATTTAAAAAAGTCTTGATATTTATAAATCAAATGTTTACCCATCACGATAACAATTGAAAAACAAAAATAGTGATTTAAATCATTTACATTTCATATTGTCAACATGGGGGCTGAATTTATGGGCAAAAAATATTCCTCCTTGTCATTTATTTTAATCCTTCGAGGAATTCCTCCTTTTAAAGCCACTTTGGTAAAAGTCAACAGAATATGTTGTTCATATAATAGGTATTATGTAAGAAATCAATAAAAACAGTAAATAGAAAAGTAGGTATAGGTTCCCACGCCAACACCCACCCTAAATTCATTCTATCTTAACACCCAAATGCTAGCCTTTTAACTCCCCCTTCATACACCCCATTTTCTGACACTGAAAATAGAAATCAATGAAAGACATGACTACATCATCACTACATCACCGAGAAAAAAGAAAAACAAACAAAAAACAGACACAGACATCATAAACATCTGGGAAAAAAGAACCGTTATCGTCGTCCTTAAAACGAGCGCAAAGCTATAATAAGAAATAAGAACACGGAGGGCAAAACGGGTAGACGTGATCGGAATTTCTAAGGATTATAATCGCTGAATTTCCAATCTGATTGGAAGGTTTCGATGGTTTGTACTTGGTCCTCTCATCCTTGTATCGTTCGAAGAGATGATGCGGTGATGATTTTGAAAAAGGAAAATATCTTAGTTACTTTTTCCTTTCTGTAAATTTTTTTTTTTTTGTATTTTTTGGTGATGGGGTCAATGATTTTTGTTAAAATCCTTTTTTTTTCTGACTTTAGAGGTTCTTCGGAAAAATTGAAAGGAAAAAGGGTTTTTTTACTTTACTCGTCCTTTCAGTTATTGGTAATAGATGGAAGAGGTATGGGTGAGAAACTATTAACTGGACTTTATAACGGCCATGAAGACGAACGTGTCGAAAGAATATTGGAATTATATGAAGGATTTTTGGGGTCAATTTTATGGGTCTATTATGTAAGTGTGCCCATTCAATAGAAACACGTTTATGGAATTTAAAATTGTATCATGGTTACAATAAAAATGTGTAGAGTATTATCCCGCATATTGGAAAAAGTATGGGATGCTTTTTATTGAACAAATAAAATAGCTACACTTTTAGTGGGGAGGAGTATTCGAGTATTTGTTGTTGTGAAATTACGATACGTACTATCCTAAATCCTTAGATGTTGTAATAGATGGTATAAAAAGAAGAAATACAGAATTTCAAAAACAATGGGGAAACAACAACTATGGTGCGGTTTCAGTATTTGAAGAGAGAAAACTTATTACAGCAAAGCTTAATTGAAAAACATGATTATTTTTTCTAATTTTATATGGAAAATCGAAGCACGTCATATGATTATAAAATAATGCTGAATTGTGTAATTTTCAATAACTAAACAATTATTTTGTTTTTTAAACACTTAACACTTATTTCAGTTGCTCCGGACATAAATATAGGTATGAATTTGGTTTTTATAATTTGGATAGTGAAGGGGGATTTTCAGCAATATTGCTTTTAATGCTTTTCAACTTCTTTTTACCAAATTTTAATCTATTTTTATTTCTGCTTAAATGACATTGAATGCAATTAAATTTTATTGAAGCTAAAAGCTGCTGTAGGTTGTTAATTATATGTAATAAATTGTCATTATAGCAATTACAAAAATATTACGTTAAATTGTTAAGAAAAATTAATTTGAAAGTTTTTTTTTAAACTAAAATTTACAGAAAAATCGGGAACACTTTTCTTCGATTCAAATATACAGGGTTATCCATTTTGCGGTTTCAAAAGTAAACGTAAATAAAACACATATATCACACTTTTTTTCATGATATTTTTCTTTTATTATAAAGTTTGAACGTTGACATTATATTTGAAGCACGCACTAAATCATTTAAATGACCAATACGCGAAATTTTCCAAGCATCGATTCTTTTCAGGTAATTTTCGACCACTTTTTGACACATAATGGGCAGTATCTCAGCCATAACTTGACGAATGTTGGCTTATAAGTGCTCAAGAGTTAAAGGTTTATCTGCATAAGCACGGTCTTTTGCGTAGACCCACAAAAATAAGTCCAGCAGTGTCAAATCGCATGATCTTGGTGGACAGTTGATATCACCACTATGAGAAATTACTACGCCAGGAAATGTCTCTTGCAATAAAGCCATATTCGCTCGAGTTGTGTTGCATGGCACCATTTTGTTGATACCACATATTCGTATTCTTCAGTAGAAGGCAAAAAAAGTCGGTTATAATATGACCAAAACGCTCCGAATTGACGGTGGTCGTTCCATTGTCGTATTCGAAGAAGCAAGGTGCAATCAAACCTCCGATTCTAAAAACCCAAAATACGACAGTTTTGTTTATTAACATACCCACCGAGTAAAAAATGTCATTCTTCGTTGAAGAAAATGTTTTTCAAAAAATCGAAGTCCACTGCCTGTTGTTCAAGCAACCATTCGACGTATCTACGATGTTGTGAATGGTCACCTGGCTTCAGTTGTTGTGTCAGCTGGACTTAAGATGAATGCAGGTGTAAATCCAAATGCAAAATACGCCATAATGTGCCGTAAGACAGTGCTAACTCCTGAGAACGACGAGGAATCGACAAACTCGGGCCTTTGGCAACACTTTCACTTACAGCAGCGATATTTTTAGTGGTACGCGCGAAACGATTTACAATATCTGTAACCAATCCAGTCTCTTCAAATTTCTACATAATTTTGCCAACTTAAAGCACGATTTGTGGCTGTGGCAGAATCACCATTTTTGTAGTAGGTTTTAACAATTTTAACAACTGAAAAAAAATTTATTTTAGTTTGACAGATGTCGAATCCCAGCCCCATACTTTTAAAACCGCAAAATGGATAACCCGTTATATTATGCATTGTTACGTCATATTAGAGTAGTAAGACTCTGCAAAAAATTAAAGTACGGATTCCTTTTATAAATAAAAATAAATTGCAAACATAAATGTCTCCTCGAATATTTTACGAAAAAAATAATATTACCTCCAGAATAATTGTATGCAATGAAGAATAATGTTTTGACATCTAATAACATTTTGAGATATATCAAAGTTTTTTTTACAAACAAAGTAAAATAAAATATTAACAGTTTCCAAAAATGGATTTTCGAATCGAATATCTTAGCAAATATGAAAGATATTGCCTTCAAACTAATTTCATCTTTAAAAAATGTTTTTTCAACATTTGGTAAAATTTATAGAAAAATCGATTCAACTATTTTTGTACAAAAAAAAAACTGAAATCGCTAAAACCTGGTTTTCGATTCGAATTTCTCGAGAATATATGAACTCTTGACTTCAAAATAACACCATTTTAATTTTGTTGTTAACGTAAGAAAAAGAAATAAATACTTTCAAAAAAGTTACAAAAATTCATAAAAATGTTGAGAACAAAAACAAATATTGAAATTAAACTTAATTTATCATATGCAAAAAATGTTTGATAATTTTAAGTAATTTTTTTAGAAAAATTCTGTTGACATCTTTTTTTTACAAAACAGGAAAACCTATAAAAAAAGAAACAATTGATAGCACATGGCTCTCGACTCAAGTATTATGAGAACAAAGACAAATATTGACTTAAAATTTGTATTCAAAACAAAATATTGTTATTAATATTTTTTTAAAGTTTTAGAAAAATCGACAGACGGGAACGGATGGGAAGCTATCAATCATTGAGGGCTGCATCCCATTTTCTCTTTTTAACTTCCCATAGGAAGTTATTGTAATGGGTCCGATTTGACGAATTGAAAATGTTGACATTTCTTGACGTTTCAAGGTCTTTTGAGTCGAAATAAAAGATTTTTGGAATGATGTCTGTGCGTGCGTGTGTACGTACGTTCGCGACGTTTTTTCGTCGTCCATAGCTCAAGAACCAGAACAGATATCGACTTCAAATAAATTTTGTTATAAATATATAATAAAGAAAGATGCAGAAAGGGCTCTCAAGAAAAGTTCGTTGGTGGTTTTTTTACCATAGCAGTTTAAAAAAAGGTGAACATTTTGGTTAATTATATATTGTAGCGTTATAGCAAACAGGTATATTTTTGGAAAAAAATCCAATTAACGGTTTTTTTATAAATCCAAAAAACTGAAAAAAAAAATAGTTACCTCGAAAATTTTACGAATAAAAAATGGTTTTAACTCTAAAACAGTTTTGTGCAACGAAGAATAACGTTTTTGATATCAGGTAAAATTTTGAGAAAAATCGAATTTACAGGATTTTTTTATAAAAAACAAAAACCTAAAAAAAAACATTACTCAAAGTTGGTAAAAATTGAATTTCGACTCAAATATCTTTTCAAAAACTGGAGATTATGTATGGCTTCCAAATTATTTTATCTTACAACAAATATTGTTTTCAACATTCGTTAAAATTTTTAAAGAAATCGAATTGACAGTTTTATTACAAAAAAAACCTAAAAAATATTAAAAGTTAGTAAAAATTGGTTTTCGACTCAAACAACTTTTCAAAACTTTAAGTAATTGGCTTTAAACCATTTTTTTTTAATATTGTTGTCAATATCCAGAAATATTTAAAAAAAAATCAAATCGACAGTTTTTTTTACAAAAAAATAAAAACCTAAAACAAAAATAACAAAATTTGGTAAAAAAAGATTTTCGACTCAAATATCTTTTCAAAAATTAAAGATATAGGCTTCAAATTAATTGTATTTTATTGTTTTCAACATTCAGTTAATTTTTTTATAAAAATCTAACAGTTCTTTCATAAAAAATTAAAATTTATAAGAAATAGTACGCAAAATTAGTAAATATTGATGTTCGGTTCTCGATATCTCGTGTATAATAGAAAACATTGTCTTCATATTAATTTCTTTCATCCAATTTGTATTTGTTTATATAAGAAATAAAAACTTTTAAGAATAAAAGTCTCGTTAACTAAAATAGATTTTGAAATCAAATTCTTTTATCATATGCAGCATATTGTTGGTAATTTTAAATTTTTTTAGAATAATTTAACTGATAACTTTTTTAATAAAACACGAAAACCTACAAACTTTTCAAGCAAGACAAAACGACAGACGGGATGGGAAGTTATCAGTGTGAGTCGCATCCCAGCCTCTTTTTAAATCTTAAAATATAGCTACTGTTTTTTAACAAACTCCTTGAATACCGGAGCAAGTTCTTAAAATTTAGCCAACAAAAAAAGTGTCATGAAAGTACCCAAACAAAACTCCCTTAAAACCATAGAATTAGATTATGGTTTGAAACAACAAATAAATTAAAAATTTTGGTATCTAGCATTTGACAAATCGGAATAATTTCAATAGCTTCCAATGCCATACAATAAAAATTAACGATCTAATTGTTTTCCAAGCTTTAAAAATACTGCTAAATTCGTTCGACATGTCTAGAATATTACTGTAATTGAAAACATGAACTTAAGTTTTTGATTATACTAGTTCCTGGCTCTGTTTTGGAAAGTAAGTATGCTAAGACTCATCAGTAAATGTCAAATTCACAGAAGACTTAATTGCTAAAGACTTTTTCTAATATTAATTTCAGATAAAAAATAATCAATTTTCCAAAAAAACGTTTTCACTTAAAACATGAACTGCAACTTATGTTCCCATGATTTTGTAAAAGCAATGAAGAAACTGTAACCCGAATGATGAATGATTTTAAAATTCCTTCTGATACCCGCATTTCATAAGATTTCTGTGGTCATTTTTTTTCCTTCTCCCCAAACACAATGATTAAATTAAAAACCCTAGTTCATTTTAAAAAATGTTTTCAAAAGCATATTTTTCCCATATAGCCATCTGGCTGATAAAAAAGAGAATCTCTCACTTATAAGCCACATTTAATCCCTAATAATCCACACTGCGATGACCAACCAAAAAAAAGGAGAAAAAAGGACATTCGAGGTCCATTATCGGTCTCATAACAATGACCAAACCATCACAATACTATTATTCCCGACCACAACCACTTCATATTCCCCACAAAATTGCTTCCCATTATATATATATATAAAGTCTGTATATAGATAGAATAGCTATTGGGTAAAGCTTTATGCCCGTATTATGGAATGATGATGATTTTTCCCACGCAACAAAAAGTTTCAAAAAAATAAAAAAAAAAACGATTTGCTTTAAAGACCATAAAAACCTCTCGCCAATATCCTTTCGGAATGTTGTCCATTCTCAGCACCATATTTATGTATACATGTAGATATATATATATAAATTTAAAGCCATATAGCTAGATGCACCACCCTTACAGAGAGTTTTTGCCTTAAGCTTATTTGCATCTATAAATTTGAAGTTAGTCTAGTATGCTTCATGGGGATTTTCCTTGTCTTTGCTCCTGGCTGGGCAGAGTGCAGTGTAGTACGAGTTCCGAGTACCGACTTAGTGCACATATAGATAGATAGATAGAATAAAATAAAAATTGAAATTTCAAAATTCCATAGAGAGTTTTGTGTTGCGGCAAAAACTTGTAAAATAGCCACAATATGCATAGAAAACAACAAAAACTCTACAAAGTGCAATAATTTTATTTTTTCAGTTTTGTTTTATTTTTGCTGTTGGTTATTCGCAGCCGATGTCGATGAACTGAGTGGTTATTCTAAGGATTAGGGCATATTAACAATTGGAATCTGTTAGTATAAATATATATATTTTTTTTTTGAAAAAGTTTTGAAGTTAGTTTTTGTAGTATTGCCAAGCATAGTTTAATTTTAAGATTTTTCTAGGTAGTTAAACTTTTGTAGGATTCTAGGAATTTATTTATATGGAAATTGTTTTAAGAATTCTTGTGCATTTATGGTAGTTTTTTGAATTTTGCTTTAAGTTAGTTTAAGAAAATCGATATTTCAAATCTTGGAAATATTGAAAAACCTCATTTTCAAGGAGAGCAAAAAGAGGGTGGATGAAAAAAAAGTTTATGTGGAAAGTTTTGTATTTTAGTCTGGCCTTTTTTTACAATACAAACATTGATGAAATACATAGATAAAGAATACAAAATCTGAAATCAATTTCAATTAATCGGTTTTGATGCCACAAATCAAATCAAAAATTCAAAAAAGCGGCTGGGATGCGACCCACACTGAAAACTTCCCATCCCGTATGTCGATTTGTCTTGCTTAAAAGTTTGTGTATATGTTTTAATTTTTACCAAATTTGCGTACTATTTTTTGTAGATTTTTTTTTATTGAATATCGAAAATAATATTTTCTGTGAAATAAAATAAGTTTGAAGCCAATATTTTTAATTTTTGAAAAGCTATTTCAGTCGAAAGAAAATGTTTACCAAGTTTGAGTATTGTTGTTTTTTTAAGTTTTTAATTTTTTGTAAAAAAAACTGTCAATTCGATTTTTCTCAAAATTTTTCCTAATATTGAAAACAATATTTCCTATCGGTTAAAATTAGTTGGAAACCATAATCTCAAATTTTTGAAAAGATATTTGAGTCGAAAATCAATTTTTACCAACTTTTGTTAAATTTTTTTTAGGTTTTTAATTTTTTGTAAAAAAAAAATGTCCATTCGATTTTTTTCAAAATTTTACTGAATGTTGACAACAATATTTTTTGAAAGATAAAAGTAGTTCATAGCGAAGATCTAAAAGTTTTGAAAAGATATTTGAGTTGAAAGTCAATTTTTACCAAGTTTTATTAATTTTTTTTAGGTTTTTATTTTTTGTAAAAAAACTGTCAATTCGATTTTTCTAAAAAATTTTCCGAGTGTTGAAAATAATATTTTTTATAAGATGAAATAAGTTTGAAGCAATAATCTGCAGTCTTTGAACAGATATTTGAGTCCAAATTCAATTTTAACCAACTTTGAGTAATGTTTTTTTAGGTTTTAATTTTTTATAAAAAAACTGTCCATTCGATTTTTTTCAAAATTTTATTTAATATTGACAACAATATTTTTTGAAAGATAAAAGTAGTTTATAGCCAATATCTCAAAGTTTTGAAAAGATATTTGAGTCGAAATTCAATTTTTACCAACTTTGAGTAATGTTTTTTTTTAGGTTTTTATTTTTTTATAAAAAAAACTGTCAATTAGATTTTTCTCAAAATTTAATCAGATGTCAAAAACATTTTTCTTCGTTTCTCAAAATTGTTTTGGAGATGAAATCATATTTTAGTCGTAAAATTTTCGAGGTGACAAACTTTTTTTCAGTTTTTTTGTATCACGTTACAATCTATGATATAAAATTTAATTCAAGTCTCTAGCGTCATTGGTTCATGAGATATTGAGGTTTAACCAAAATTTTCACCTTTTTTTTAAACTGCTATAGTAAAAAAAGCACCCACGCAATTTTCTTGAGAGCCCTTTCTGCATCTTTCTGCCTTATTATCTGTATAACAAAATTTATTTGAAGTCGATATCTCTTCTGGTTCTTGAGCTATGGACGACGAAAAAAACGTCGCGAACGTACGGACGTACGGACTGAAAATTTTAACAAAATATTCATACTCGTAACAATATTTGGTGTGATTAATAATTTGAAGTCAACATTTTTCTTTGTTTTCTAGCACCTGAGTCGAAAACCATTTCTTATGAGATTTTTGATTAGATGTTTTTGTTGGTTTTGGTGTTCTGTTAAAAAAGTGGTTAATTGAATTTTTCTAAACAAATAACTAAAAATTACCAACAATTTTTTGAAAATGATGAAACAGTTTGATTTCAATACCTATATTTGTTTACGAGATTCTTAATTGAAAACCAATTTTAGTAGCATTTCTTGAAATTTTGTATTTCTTATATAAACAAACACATATTTTTTTTTGTTCAAAGAAAATTTAGCACAGAATGAAATCATTTTAAAGTATACATTTTTAAAAAATTTTGCGTATTATTTTTTGTAGATTTTAGTTTTAATGAAAAAACTGATATTTTCAATAAGATGGAATTAGTTTAAAGTCATTGTCTTTAATTTTTAAAATATATTCGAATTGATAATCAATTTTTACGAAGTTAAATGTAATGTTGATATTTTGGGTTAGCCAAAATTTTCACTTGCTATGGTAAGAAAACCGCAGACTCAATTTTTTTAAGAGTCCTTTCTGCATCTTTTTGTATTATTATTTATTAAAAGCTGATATCTCCACTGGTTCTTAAGATATTGACGACGAAAAAAGCTACGCGAATCTCTTTTTTTAGACTCTAGGGACCTTTAAGCGTCGAGAAATGTCAAAATTTTCAATTCGACAAATTGGACCGATTACAATAACTTCATATGTGAAAGTTGATAATAAAAAAATACGTATACGTCTGAGCGCACCATATTGATTTCTTGTCATTTTTATAGAGTTTTAAATATGAATAAATATTATAAATAAATATTAAAAATAACAAGGGCTAAATTAACATAATTTGAATTATTTTTCACATCAACGCCAAAAAACGTCGGCCATAGAAGTATTTCGAAAGAAGTCAGCCTCGGCGGCGTTCAAGGCATTTGCTGAAATTAGGGTTGCCCGATTAAAACAAGAGCCTTTATGAAAAATATAATAACACATTAAAAAATGGAAAATGCACGATCTATTGCACTTATTGGATCTCTAGACCATACTATTTAAATTCTCCAAAACATATGATATGTGTCATTTTTTTGGGAAATTTTTTGAGAAAGTACCTATAAAAATTGATTTTTATTGAATTTTAGAGTCTATAGAATTTAAATCCATAATTTTTAGATAGAATATCAGTGTTTGTTTGACAAAACGTCTGAAGGTACTTACGTTTAGGATACATTTTTTCGTCACGAACCAGATAAGATATTAGCTTCAAATAAGTTGATAATAACATCATAAAATGCAAACAAAAATTGATTGGGTGTTTTTTTTAGGGCAAACATTTAGTTGAACCCAAACATTTCGAGAACCAATATGCTATCGACTTAATTTTATATTATTTATGCGACGTAAAAACAAATAAGTATAGTAAAAGTATTTATGTATAAATCGAAAAACTTGGAATAAAAATACTTTACACGTCAAATACTTTATAAAAAACGTATATGTACATAATATCTTCAAATTAATTGTATGCATTGAAAAATAACGTTCTTGACATCTGACAAATTTTCAAGAAAAATCAAAGTGACCGAGTTCTTGCAGAAAATAAAACCTTAAATAATATTAATAAAAATTGGAATAAATTAGTTTTCGAAAGAATCTCGACAATAAAAAAACGTTTGATTTAGAAATATTTTATCGTATACAAAATATTGTTTTTGACATAGCTAATTTTATAAAAAACTGCCAGACTTTTTTTATAAGAAAAAAAGCTTACGGACAATGAGTAAAATATCTCGAAACAAACAAAAAAAAGTCATTCTGATTTTATCGTATGTAAAATTTTCTTGTAACCATTAAGTTAATTTAAAAAAAAGTCCAACTGACCATGACCAAGCTGACAAAAACAAAAAAAGCTGATAAAAACTGATTTCGACCCAAAACTTTCGAAAACAAATTAAGATATTGATTTCAAACTTTGGTTTATCTTACAAAAATTGTTCTAATTAATATTTTGTATTTTTTAAAAAAATCCACTGTTTTCTTTTAAAAAAATTAGAAACTTAAAAACGTAGTACCCGTGGCATGATGGTTAGTGCGTTGGACTGTCACGCGAGAGGTCTTGGGTTCAATCCCAGCCTGTGCCACCTTAATTTAAAAAAAAAAAAAGAGTTTTCACGGGTACTGCCTCTTGCGAGGAATTGACAAATTCTCCAAGAGTAATTCTTGTCATGAAAAAGTGCTTTCTCAAAATTAGCCGTTCGAATTCGGCATATAAATTGTAGGTCCCCTCCATCCCTGACAACATTACTCGCACACAGGAATGGTTGAGAGTTGTAAGTCACTAGGCCTTGGTTCTCTACGGACTGTTGCGCCACCTAATTTATTTATTTTTTATTTATAGAAACTTAAAAACAAAAATAAAAAGAATTAAACATTTAATTTTGACTTAAATGTCTTGAGAAAATTTGAGTTTAAAGTGACCATATAAATATTTTTGGATATATTTTGTAAAATTTAACGCCAGCATTTACATAATCCTAGCAAAATACAATTTTATTGATTTAACTTCTCAAATATATCCCAATAGAAAATAGATTCAACTTATTTTGGTGACACTCTTTCAAGTTTTTTTCAATTAAAAAAAAATGACTTGCCACAAAAATATATATCATTTCAAAATTTGTATAGTACACTAATTGATAGTTGTTATCGTTATGGTTATGATTAAGGTGAAAAATAAGATATTGTTACATAAAAGTGGGTGTGTTCAATATAAAGCCTAGTACGCTGCTGATGCGAAACGAAATTTCCCATACAAAAATGACATGACGAAATCATAAACGAAAAATTTCGCTGTGCTTTTCGTTTTTCAGTACGCTGCTGAACGACGAAATGTGTCATTTTAGTGGATAGCTGTACTAGATTTCGTAGTACAATTCTCCACCCTTTTCGTTCTCAATTTAATTGCCCGGTATATTAATTGCTTGCGAAATTTTGACGTTTTATTTATTTATTGAAAAATTTTTCGAATATTTTCGTTTATGATTTCGTCATGTCATTTTTTGTATGGGAATTTTCGTTACGCATCAGCAGCGTACTAGGCTTAAAATTGAACTTCAACTTCCAGACAGAACTCTCCACAAATATTTTTCCGCTGTGGTTTTCGTTTTAATTTCGCTCTGCACTTGGAGACTGCCGAAAAATTTCGTTTCGCATCAGCAGCGTACTAGGCTTAAAGTTGAACGAGGCATTCCTGGGATATCGATTTTGCGGTTTAAAAAGTATAGTTGTTAAACCTTTTTTGTTGAAAGTCTTACATTTACGAAAATGGATATCTTAGCTATGAAACAACGCATACAAATTGTTAAAACCTACTACAAAAATGGTGATTCTGCCACAGCCACATATCGTGCTTTAAAAGAATATTATGATTTACATAATCGTCCAAATACGCAAGCATTTGACAAAATTGTGAAGAAATTTGTAGAGACTGGATGGGGTACAGATATTGTAAGGCCTGTGCATCATCTTTTTGCTCGTTCCACAGAAAATATCGCTGCTGTAAGGTTAAGTGTTGCCGAAGACCCGAATGTGTCGATTCCTCGTCGCTCTCAGGAGTTAGGACTGTCTTACTGCACATAATGGCGTATTTTTCATTTGGATCTACACCTGCATCCATCATAAGTCCAGCTGACACAACAACTGAAGCCAGGTGACCATTCACAACATCGTAGATACGTCGAATGGTTGCTTGAACAACTGGCGGTGGACTTCGATTTTTTGAAAAACATTTTCTTCAACGAAGAATCACATTTTTCACTCGGTGAGTATGTTAATAAACAAAACTGTCGTATTTAGGGTTCTGAGAATCCTCAAGTAATTAAAGAGAGGCCATTAAATCCACAAAAAGTCACTGTTTGGTGCACTCCTTGGTCCGGAGGTTTTATTTATTCATTACTTCTTCGAAAACGACAATGGAACGACTGTCACCGTCAATTCGGAGCGTTATGGACATATGACATCCGACTTTTTATTGTCTGCTATTGGTTTGAAGAAGATGGTGTCGCATGCCACACAACTCGATCAAATATGGCTTAATTGCAAGAGACATTTCCTGGCCGCGTAATTTCTCTTCGTGGCGATATCAACTGGCCACCAAAATCATGCAATCTTTGCGAAAGACCGTGTTGTTTCAGATAAACTTTTAAGTCTTGAGCACTTAAAAACCAACATTCGTCAAGTTATGGCTGAGATACTACCCAATATATGCCAAAAAGTGGTCGAAAATTACCTCAAAAGATGTCAACGTTCAAACCTTATAATAATGGAATGAATAATGGAAAATGGATAACCCTGTACTATTTTATTATTTAAGTAAAAATAGTTACCTATCTCAAAAATGACTCTATTATTACACAAAATATATGCTTGAAAATGGATATAGTGTAGATTTTTGTGAATTATTTGAACGAAAAACTTTAATATAAAACAAATTTTTCAAAGACTTAGTTTTGTATTAATTGAACAATGAATTCATTATGCTTAACTGATCTAACCAACTTTACATTTTTTTTCACTACAAATATTTCATAAAAACATTTTTGCTTCAGTATCAAATAATTATCCCGAAGAATTTTAATTTTTTTTAATGTGGAAAAAGGGAACCAAACTTTCTTAAAAACAAAATTATATGAAGAAAAGTACTCATACGCTTAGGTGAACATTTTCGATTAAAAGCACGAATTTTTGGAAATATAATTTATAGTTAGATTCACACTATTTATAATATTTATTTATATTTATAATATTATATCATATTTGACAGAAACAAAGTGTAATTGCTCTTAGAGTGAATAAACGAATATACTTAATGTTCGAATTTTAAAAAATATGAGATTTTTAAAAATTTTACTTCTTCAATTTCTAATACTATTCAGGATTTTATAGATGCAAGCTTATGATAACTCATGTTACACTTTATTTACTTAACTTTGTACATGAAAACATTTCTTGTAAATTGAAATAGTACATTTACTCATTTTGTCACTACTCAATTTGTCTTTCTCAATATTATATTCGAACAAAATACTTCATTAATAAAATTCAATTTCAACAATTTCCAATTTTGTACGAAAAAAATCCCACTAATGGCAATACTCTTAAACAAATTGCCAAACCAACCTGAAATATGTGTACAATAGGCCAATATAGACGTATACAAAATTCTAAACAAGAAAATATTTGGTTGCACAAAAACCTACAAACTCATAAATTTTATTTTTTACTTTTCCATAGCTTGAAAGCCGCGTTGTCATTATTCGAAATATGTGCACCAGATGATGCAGAAGTAACTGTTGGAATATAGTGAATGGAAGATATTGCATCGCACCATACCTTGGAGCAATACATGTAGCTTTAGCTTCCAAAACTGAGTCCACCACATCCCTTAACTGGGTATACCATAGTTGCGGCAGAAACATGTTTGGCTGTTGTTAAAATTTTTGTATGTTTGATACTTTTTAAAAAAAGAATTTGCTTCAACATTTCAGTATTTTTTTAACTTGAAATAAAGGTGTAAGGGGAAAGTAATGGAATCATGTAAGTAAAATATTAAAATTTTTAAATTTAAGGTTTTGTTGCAAAAATTAAAAAAACAAAATCTAATCGAAATCTCCAATCCCTCTATTTCACCAGAACTCCAAAATTCTGTTTACAAGAACATTGTCTCAAAATCCCTTGTATAACAATTTACAGCACGAAAATCTTAAATATTCAAACCCTTTGACCACAGAATCTCGACACTAAGAGATTGTGGAATACTGGGATATTCCCTCTTAAAATGTCTATCATTCTAATATTTTGGATTTTCGAATGTAGGGTATTCGGTACTTATTTTTTGACATTCATTACTCACGACCGACATCTATTGCTGTTTTCAGCACCTTAGAATGTTATAGCTTAATTAATGGTTCGACTTTTGAGGTTTTAGTATTTGGGATATTCGATTTTGGAACTTAGGATTTTTTGGTATAAAATGGAAATGCATATCATGAATTTTCGGGCACTACATTTCTTTATTCGGAATTTTGGTTTTCTGATTTCTGCGATTTAGTTATTTGGGATTTGAGTAATGGGGTTTTTGGACATATGATTTATGTATGGGATTTTAGGTATTTGCTGTGATTTAATTTGATTTGAGTATTTTTTACTTGAAATTTTTATATCCGATATTAAGAATTCATGACTCCGAAGCTCAGAATCCAATACCAATGTTAAGTAATAAGTAATTTTGAGATACGGGATTTTAATGTTTGGACTTTCAAAATTGGGATTTTTTAGTTTAGTGTTTAAGTATCATGTAACATATTTATATTATATTTCTAGGAATGTATAATTAAAAAACCGAAATTTTAATATGTAGAATTTTGAATTTTGTTGTAATTCGATTTTTTTTTAACTTTTGAGATTTTCGTGCCTCAGAGGTTCTAAAGGTTGGAGAAAATGCAGGTATTTTAAATTCTGGATATTGAATACAAATATTCAGAATTTTGGTATTTCTATTCTTGAAATTCGATGTTTTAAGTTGTTAATAATTCAAAAGACAGGAATTCAGGGTTGGGATTTTGGAAATGGGTTTTTTCGTGAATTTGAGATTTAGATTTTTGAATTTGGACTGAACAATTCCATAGAGCTAAAGGCATTTTCAATTTCTATATAATGAATTTTTGAAGATACTAAATTTATGATTATAGTTACGAATTTATGAATACTTACAGGATTTTGGATATTGGCATTAGGAATGTTGGAATTTAGTATTTATGTTTAGATTTGGTTTCTTGAGCTGATAATTTGAAGTTTTGGAGTTTTTCGTCTTATTTGGGATATTGTCAGTCGAAATTCTGGGCTTTTATTATTTGGATTTAAATACTTTTGGGATTTTGGTATAAACTATGAAAGATTAATATAGCTTTGATTTTGGTGTTTGTAAATTTTGATTCGATTCAAAAAAATATTATCTTATCATCTGAAAAAATTTGTAAGTTTCGGTTTATTTGTAATGGGTGATTTTTTTGAGGTTAGGATTTTCATGCATTAGTATTTGACAGATCACGCGGGATTTCAGACATGGTGTCAAAGAGAAAGATGCTCAGTATGCTTTGACATTTCATCATGAATAGACTTACTAACGAGCAACGCTTGCAAATCATTGAATTTTATTGCCAAAATCAGTGTTCGGTTCGAAATGTGTTTCGCGCTTTACGTCCGATTTATGGTCTACATAATCGACCAAGTGAGCAAACAATTAATGCGATTGTGACCAAGTTTCGCACTCAGTTTACTTTATTGGACATTAAACCAACCACACGAATGCGTACAGTGCGTACAGAAGAGAATATTGCGTCTGTTTCTGAGAGTGTTGCTGAAGACCGTGAAATGTCGATTCGTCGCCGTTCGCAGCAATTGGGTTTGTGTTATTCGACCACATGGAAGATTTTACGCAAAGATCTTGGTGTAAAACCGTATAAAATACAGCTCGTGCAAGAACTGAAGCCGAACGATCTGCCACAACGTCGAATTTTCAGTGAATGGGCCCTAGAAAAGTTGGCAGAAAATCCGCTTTTTTATCGACAAATTTTGTTCAGCGATGAGGCTCATTTCTGGTTGAATGGCTACGTAAATAAGCAAAATTGCCGCATTTGGAGTGAAGAGCAACCAGAAGCCGTTCAAGAACTGCCCATGCATCCCGAAAAATGCACTGTTTGGTGTGGTTTGTACGCTGGTGGAATCATTGGACCGTATTTTTTCAAAGATGCTGTTGGACGCAACGTTACGGTGAATGGCGATCGCTATCGTTCAATGCTAACAAACTTTTTGTTGCCAAAAATGGAAGAACTGAACTTTGTTGACATGTGGTTTCAACAAGATGGCGCTACATGCCACACAGCTCGCGATTCTATGGCCATTTTGAGGGAAAACTTCGGAGAACAATTCATCTCAAGGAATGGACCGGTAAGTTGGCCACCAAGATCATGCGATTTGACGCCTTTAGACTATTTTTTGTGGGGCTACGTCAAGTCTAAAGTCTACACAAATAAGCCAGCAACTATTCCAGCTTTGGAAGACAACATTTCCGAAGAAATTCGGGCTATTCCGGCCGAAATGCTCGAAAAAGTTACCCAAAATTGGACTTTCCGAATGGACCACCTAAGACGCAGCCGCGGTCAACATTTAAATAAAATTATCTTCAAAAAGTAAATGTCATGGACCAATCTAACGTTTCAAATAAAGAATCGATGAGATTTTGCAAATTTTATGCGTTTTTTTTTTAAAAAAAGTTCTCAAGCTCTTAAAAAATCAGCCGATATTAATTTGGGATATTTCGTTCAGAACTCCAAAGTATAGGAATCAATAAAATTGTTTTTTTTTGTGCACAGAAAAAGGATTTTAAGATTACATTTCTAATTACGTATAGTTTAAGAATTCTAAGTAAATGGAAGTTCTCGAGTTTGAAATAAGACTCTAAGTCTCATCGCTATTCGTCCTGTCCTTGTATTAAACATTAAAAAAAAGCAGGAAAGTCAAACCCATCCGAAGACTTTATATTCTAATTTCTCATATGCCCTGTCATGTTAAGCACCCCAAAAACATCGCCCATGTGTATTCTATATATGCAATATAAAGAAATGTGGGACGGAGGCCAAACCACTTGATTTTACATTGTTGCTGTTTTGGATGTCATTTTTCAAAGGACGATGATAGTATACGAGTATAGTAAAACTGTGGTGTTTCGTATGTGTTTTTATTTTCTAGTGTTTGTTTCGTGTTATTTTTTATTTTTGTTTTTCTTTTTGCTTGCAAAGGGGTGCTGTTGCTGAAAACGAGACAAGAGTCCTTCTTCCGCAAAAGTGAGGGCAAATAAAAAATTCATTGACCCCTTATAATATTAGAATATACATATGTATATGTTCATTTTCTTTTTTTATTCGGAAGGACCATGTCAAAAGGATGTGGTGCTGATGCATATTGAATGTACTGTTAATGTAGATGTATGGAGTGAAAAGCAGATGGAAGGATATGATGTTTACAGGTTATGGTTCTACTTTGATGTTTTTGTAAGATTCTGAAGTAGGTTACCATGAAAGGATATGTGTTTTTCAAACTAATTACAAACCACTGAGTTAAAAGTCCAAACGACTATACGACATCGACATGAGAGGGTATAGATACTGGGTATCCAGTAGTTGGTGATATATTTACTTGGAGCAACTTGATGTTTGTGTGGTTTTTGAAACGGTTTTGAATAATTAACTTGTCTGTAATTGATATTTTTCAAGCGGATGATGTTATGTTTATGTATCTACTTTATATATTTCTTAGTTTGATGGAATTTTATTTATTCAACTATATGACAAGTTGACATATTTTTAAGGAAAATATAATAGAATTTTAAAAAAAGAAAAAGGATTGGAGATAAGAGTAAACCTTAATTCAATTAAATTGAGTTTTGAATCTAATTAAATTCCAATAACTTGCAAATGTTGTATAAAAAAACATAAATTCAATAAAGTATGTTTCCTATTGTATGTACATTAAAGATTTTAATTGAAAAAACCAAGGGGATATTAAAACACAAATGTTCAAAAAGGACAAAAGGAAATTCTTATAAGGATTGCTCTGTTATGAAAGAATAGAATGAAAATTATTGAATTTGTATTCTCCGGCAAAGTAGAATTTGAATATTTTTGTTCTTGAGTTCATATTGATTCCCATGGGAATATTTCTATAGGTCCTAAGGAGGAGCAACTGCTGGTGTCCTTCTGACAAAAAAAAGCTGGAAAAAATATCCAAATTAAAAATAAATAAAGAAACAAATAAAAAAAGTTCTAGTCTTTTCTTTACTTTTTTTGGGTATAGTTTGGGGTTTTGTAAGTTTAATGTATGTATTTGCCTTAAAGCTGGATAAAAGAAGGTATAGGAAGGAAAAAATATAATAATAATAAGAAAAATTTCTTCTTTGAATTGAGTGTATTTTTACGTAGCAAGAAAAAGAAAACGAAGAAAAAAACATAAACATAAACAATGATGAACCATGAGGTCAAGGGTTCAAGTTTTATTAGAAAAATACCTCCATTTTCTTCCTTTTTTTTTGGCTTGGTTTTGGTTTGTTTTGTGGGGAAATAATAAAGTATAGGAAGCTTAAGCTAGCCAGGTAAATACCTACCTTCGGACGTGTGTAATGAGCTTATGGATATTTTATTAGATTCAAAAGGTTGCCATGGCAAAAATATGATCAAGGATAATGTCGTAATTTTCTTTGTCTTTATTGTCAGGGAGAGAGTTTCTAACCTTAAAGGAAAATCTTTAAGGAAAATGTTTAACAATAAAAATAATGCTTGAAATGTCATGCATTTGTCTTACGTTTTAATAATAACTTTAAAGTAACGTTAAATTAAAATTATTGAATACCGTTTTTGATACACAGATCTACTCATTTCAAAAAATTAGTATATAACTTTAAACTCTGAAAATCGAATTAAGAACCAATATTTTGTCGCCATTTGACAGTTTTGAAAGTAGAAAGTTAAAAAAGTATAAAGTTTTGTACCGACGATCAAAGATTTTTAGAAAATTTGTATTTAATTGCGTTTGAAAACAAATTAATAAGTCAGAGATATTCCAATGTGAATAATAAAAAGCCATAAGTCATAAAAAAACTTCGAAGTGAGTCCCCAAATATTTATATTTTACTGTGGCATTATATGTTATTTTCTTGTATCTCTTAATTCCTTATTTATTTTAGGACATTTTGAAGTAAGGATTTTGGTAATTATTCATTTGATATGGAAAAAAATACGTCTTATTTAAATCTATACTAATATTATAAATGCAAAAGTAACTCTGTCTGTCTGTCTGTTACTCAATCACGCCTAAACTACTGAACCAATTTGCATGAAATTTGGTATGGAGATATTTTGATACCCGAGAAAGGACATAGGCTACTTTTCAGGTGGGCCGATCGCTTTTACGCCTAAACTACTGAACAGATTTAAATGAAATTTGGTAAGGAGATAGTTTGAGACTTAAGAAAGAACATGACCTTTTGACCTCGGGAAAACAACGCATTTCCATGGGAAAATTATTTTCCGGGAAATCTGATAGCTTTCACTCCTAAATTACCAAAAACTTGTATAATATTTGGATAAAATTGGTATTACGGGAAAACAGCGCTTCTTATAAGTTGAGATTGAAGGTTGGTATTTCAGTCCTGTTAATGAGAAATCTTGATGCATCAAAGTTATGTAATGGTACACGGCTATAAATTACTCACCTAGGACGAAATATTATAAAAGCTATAATCATGACTGGATAGCAAAAGGAAAAAATGTTTTAATTCCCCGCATTTCGATTATTCCAACCGATTATTTGCCGTTTCAATTTAAAAGAGTGCAGTTTCCTCTGAAAGCAGCATTTTCAATGACAATAAATAAAGCTCAGGGGCAAACGCTGAAAGTTGCAGGTGTAAATTTGGAAAAAAAAACTGTTTTTCCCATGGACAATTATATGTAGCGTGCTCACGAGTCTCAAACCCACAAAATCTTTACGTTCTGGTCAAGGAAGGAAACACAAAAAACGTCGTATATAAAAATGTATTGCAGTAACCTATCTTCTTCTTAAAATGTATTAACCTAACCTATGACAATCACACTTAGTATGGCCTCATCCCATCTCGGCACAATTCAAACATACGTACAAAAAAGTACAGCTCAGGTTTTTTCATACTACTATCCAAAAAAAACTATCTAATGCGGAAGAAGTCGCGGGTAAAAGCTACTATATTATATATCAATAAAATAACGCTTATCAAACAAAAGAGAAAACAATTGCTATGCTAAATATTATTCAATTTTAATTTTTGGAAACTGAAAATAACTTTGCTGCCTTATAATCCATCAAATTTGTTTTGAAAATGATAGGTACAATAAAACTTTTAAGAGTTATTTGTATGATTGAGATAAAAAACAAAAATTCAACAAAGATTGTTCCAAGAATTGCGATACAATATTTTGAATCTGAGAACGTTTTGAAATAATTAGGTGCATAAATTGTTTTCTTGATTGTTTGATATTGTTGCAAGTGGATGCTTGAAACATTGAAAATTTTAATCAGTTTTTAGAAAAAAATCATATTTTATTAAGTTCCCATTGGAAGTTATTGTAATCGATCCAATTTATTAAATTGAAAATTTTGTCATTTTTCGGCGTTTCAAGGTTTAACTACATCAAGAAAATAAATTTCCCCCACTTAAATTCTATCAATTTCGTTATAAGTGAATATACTGTCCTTAATAGTATGCTACAACTTGACGAATGTTTTAGTCCTGGTCCCGACGGTGTACCATTATCCATTTTAAAGAAATGTGCTGCGTATTTAGCACACCCGTTATGTGTTCTTTTCAACACGTCTTTAATTAACTCGCTGTTTCGTTTTATCTGGAAGAGCTCCTTCATAATACCAGTACACAAAAAAGGTCCTAAAAACGAAATAATGAACTACCGACTTTTTGCTAAACTATCTGTGATGCCTAAACTGTTTGAGTTAATCGTATGTAACGTCCTTTCTTTTCACTGTAGTTTAATTATCTGTGATAACCAGCATGGTTCTGTTAAGAAGCGTTCAACTGTTACTAATCTGTTTAACTTTACGTCTTTTTGTTTAGATGTTTTTGAAAAACGTGAACAAGTAGATTGTATTTTTACTGATTTCAGCAAGGCCTTTGATAAATTGTGTCATAAAACATTACTTTTAAAACTATCACAGCAATTTTAACGACTGTTTCATAAACTGGATCTCTTCATATTTGCAATATAGACGTTATAGTGTTAAATTTCGTAATGAGTGTTCAAGTTCATTTGTTGTGAATTCTGGTGTCCCCCAGGGTAGTCACCTTGGTCCTATCTTATGAGTTTTATTTATAAATGACTTGGTTTCGATCATAAAAACTTCGTCTGTCCTAATATATGCTGATGACATTAAAATAAAAAAAAAATTAACTCTTCATCTGACTGTGTTCTCTTGCAAGAAGACTTAATATTATTCAGGGAATGGTGCAATAATAATCGTCTTGTTTTAAAAGTTGACAAGTGTAAAACCATGAGTTTTACACGCAAAAAAGTTCCAATCGTTTTTAGTTACATGTTTGATTCTTGTCCTTTAAGTAGAGTATATGTATTTTCTGACTTGGGTGTTGTCTTAGATCCTAAACTAACATTCAATGAACATATTAACTTAATAGTTAAAAAAGCAAATAGAGTTCTGGGTTTTATTAAGAGATTTGGCCGTGATTTGCGTGATCCATATGTTTTAAAATTACTTTTTGGTTCATTTGTGAGACCAGTCCTAGAATATGCTTGTACAGTATGGTCACCTTACTACACCGCCGTACACGTCACAAGACTCGAAGCCATTCAGAAAAGATTTTTGCGTTTTTGTCTACGATCCCTTCCTTATTCACAGAGCCTTTCTCTCATAAATGTTCCTTCTTTGACAAATCATAAGATGTACTTGCAGTTTTGCTTTATTGTTGGAATAATAAACGGACAAATTTCATCACCATCAGTTCTTGGTAGTTTAAACTTTAGTTTTAGTCGTTCAAGTATAAGACTCCAGAAACCATTGAATAGTAATTTTAGTAGATCAAACTATGGTGTACATAGTCCCTTAAATCAATTAATTGAAATCTATAATAAATTTCAGTCTTGTATTAATACACCAAATGAAATTATAAAAAGGATGAATTGCAAATTATTATTTTTCAACAGTCTAGTTTAAGTTTTAGATTTTATATATATATTATATTAATAAGAATTGTTAACGTTAGTATTTAACGAATTATAATAAATAAATATAAAGATACGTGAAACAGACTTTTAATGAAATGCACGTGTGGGTCGCACCAACTTGCTCTTGTATCCAAATACAGTTCCTATATTTTAAGATTATATATAACTCCGAAATTAGTGAATCTCTCCGAAACTTTAATGTTAGTAAATTTCTCAAAAAACTTAATTGATCAAATTTGTTTTAATCAAAAATCACGTTTAAATTAATTTATTTTTATCTACAAATTTCTTCAATTTTCTTTTAGAAAATATCGAAATTATAATTTTTTGATCATTTAATTTTATGTACACACTATAAAAAGAATCGGTTAATTAGTTCCTGAGAAAGTTTAAAAACCGAAAAAAGGTAATACAAACATTAATTTCTACATTGAAAGAAGCGAAGTTTAGAAAGAAAGAAAATTTCATAAAAATCTATCGCGCCATTTTTGATAAAATTCGAAATTCCGATTTTTGACCCAAAAATGCTTTAGAAAAATCGAAAGTTTTTTTATTTTTTAAAATCAAAAACTTAAAATTGGTAAAAAATAATTTCTTTAAATGAAAGACATTGCCTTATGTTATATATAAAATATTATTGTTAAGATTTGAAAATTTTTTTAGAAAAATCTAACTGACAAAAATACTACTAAATACTTTCAAAGTGTCGTACATTTCTTAAATTTTCGTACTTACGTACGTCGACTTCAAATAAATTTTGTTATACAGAGAATAAGGCAGAAAGATGCAATGAAGGGCTCTCAAGAAAATTGCGTGGGTGGTTTTTTTTACCATAGCAGTTTAAGAAAAAGGTGACAATTTTGGCTAACCCAAAATATCTCACGAACCAATAACGCTAGAGACTTGCATTAAATTTTATATTATATATTGTAACGTAATACAAAACAAGTATATTTTTGGAAAAAAAAATCCAATTAACGTTTTTTTATAAATCAAAAAAACTAAAAAAAAATGTGTCTCCTCGAAAATTAAACGAATACAAAATGATTTTATCTCCAAAACAATTTTTTGCAACGAAGAATAAAGTTTTTAACATTTGGTAAAATGTTGAGAAAAATCGAATTGACAGTTTTTTTACAAAAAAATAAAAACCTAAAAAAAAATCATAAAAGTTAGTAAAAATTGATTTTCGATTCAAATAACTTTTTCAAAATGTTGAGACATTTGCTTTAAACTAATTTTATATATTTAAAAATATTGTTGTCAACATTCAGTAACATTTTAAGAAAAATCGAAATAACAATTTTCTTACAAAAAAATAAAAACCTAAAAAAAAACATTACTAAAAGTTGGTAAAAATTGATTTTCCACTGAAATATCTTTTCAAAAATTAAAAATGTTAGCTTCAAACTTATTTTATCTTATAAAAAATATTGTTTTCAACATTCAATAATTTTTTTTATAAAAATCTAACAGTCAGTTTTTTTTTCATAAAAAAATCTACACAAAATTGGTATAAATTGATGTTCGGTTCTCGATATCTCGTGAATAATAGAAGACATTGACTTCCAATAAAATTTATTCATCCAATTTGTATTTGTTTATATAAGAAATAAAAACTTTTAAGAAATGCTTCTAAAATTGGTAAAAATCGGTTAACGACTAAAAATCTCGTTCACAAAAATAGATTTTGAAATCAAACTATTTCACCATATGCAAAATATTGTTGGTTATTTTTAAATTTTTTAGAATAATTTAACTGATAACTTTTTTAACAAGACACGAAAACCTACAAACCTTTTAAGCAAGACAAATCGACAGACGGGATGCAAAGTTATCAGTGTGGGTCGCAACCCAGCCTCTTTTTTAGTTTTTGAACAACAGAACTTTTTCACCAGTTGTAACCATTTAAAATGTAGATATTATTAATTTTTAATTTTTTCTGGCAAACACTATTTAAAAAAAAAAAAAAAAAACGTTAAAAATGTACAACGAATTTTAAGATAATAGTTTTTGATTATAAGTGTGTATAAATTTTGGTAAACAATATGTTTTCAAGCATAAGTTTTAATTATTAATTTTGATGGAAATTCATAAGTTTTTAAGTAGGCCACAGAAAGAAAAATACATATATACGTTTGATGGCAACTTAAATCTCAAATTTTACGAAACAAAAACTTAAGAAATTTTGCAAACAGAAAAGATTCTAAATAAATAAAGCTAATGTTAGAACGTATATCTTAATTTATATAAAAATCCAGTGTCATATGTACGAGTATGTTCCCAGTAAACTCTTCACCAAGTCAACCGATTTTGATGAAAGTTGGCATTTTATGTGTAATTTGGTCTAACTTGAGATATAGGATAGTTTATATTTCGATTAATGGTCTTAATAATTTATAATTAACAATAAACTGATTGTCAATGTTGATGTTTGTTATTGATCGTAAGTTTCATAAGTCTCGAACAGATGGCGCCTTAAATCAAATTTTTTACAGAAAACTGTCGGACCATCTATCGTCAACTTCTCATAGATGGCGCCACGTTGGAATTCGAAATTTCTTTTTCAAGAACACGTGGTGCAATGTGATATTTTGATCTAACATAACATCGCTTTTTTTGGATTATTTCTTATTTAATTTCAGGTGCTCTATATAATTCTGAATATTTCTTTTCAACTACTAAATTACAGTTTCATTAATACAATCTTAATATATAAAAATCCAGTGTCAGCAAAATTACTGTAAGCAGTTACTAATACTATCTACACTAATAATAATATTATAAAGAGGAAAGATTTGTATTTTTGTATGTAACGAATAAATTCAAAAAGTACTTGGCCGATTTTAATAATTCTTGTTTAATTAGAAAGCTACTTTATCTGTACCTATTTATGTCTACCCGTGCGAAGCCGGAACGGGCCGCTAGTGGTTTTATAAATTTATTTATTTATTGTTTTAATGACAAAAGTTTAATATTCTCCTGATTATTTTTTAATACAAATTGCTTCTAGTTTTGCATAATGTTTTTTTTTTAATAGGAAGTTTCGTTTTAATATTAAAAAGGAGTCTTTTTCAAAAGAAATCGAATGTAAATTTATTTTGATCTGTATGGTCTTGAAACCTTCTTTCACGTGGTCCCAAAGAAAAATTCTAAATAATACAAATCTCAAAATCTCGGCGGTTAGTTGTGAGCACCTCTTTGAGACATAACACGGTCAGGAAATATTCATTGCAAAACTAAGAATTGTATTGTGACAATGTTTTACTTTAATGTCGTACTTTTTACTTAAAGGTGACGACTTCAAACGCAATAGCTGCTAAAATACCATGCTATTCATGGTGAAATATCTTATTGAAAAATCCTCTTTTTACAAAGTACATCAATTTTTTAAGCCAGCCTTCTTCCTGACTTAAATGTCTTCAATCTAACACAACCTACTTAGCAGCATTAAAGTGAAAATAAGAAAGTGGGGAAAGGCACACAATTTGAATAAATTAATTCAACGCATACCTCGATCTAATTACCATTTCTCGAACCTTTTAAATATCTATTTGACTAAAAATCGACTGCAGTCCTAATGTTCAACTATTTCCGAATACCAACCAATCCAAGGAACACTACCCAAGGGCTTCTCTTAATTTTTTCTATTTTTCAACATTTACATTTAAAACTCTGTTCCAATAAAACTTCAACATTATGTTGCCAAAAAACAAGAACCAAATGAACCCATCATCACCAAAAAAGTCCCATCCGTAAACAAAAACTAGTCAACTAAAACTAATTGACAAAATCAATTGACAGTAAAAAGGAACATTTTCTTTCCAGATTCTTTTTAAAAATTAAAAGTTTTCCATCCAAAAACTTAAAACAAAAATTGGCTCATTGAAGAAAAAACGTGTCTTTTGTTAATATCCTCCATTCATTATCCTTCGACTTCACACACAAAATATTCCTTTCAACCAACCAACAGAACAACAACGAGAACGACAACGGAAGACGGGACAAGAGAGTGTATTAATTGAACAAATCAATTACATACACTCAACTCAGAGTGAATTAATTTTTCTTCCACGCGGAGATTTTTGCCTAATGACTACCGCAACCCAGAACAGAACAGATACAAAATTTATATTCAAGCATCCTTCATAATACACGTCCTACAAACATACGTTATACGTCGTATCCTACGCCACAGTTATTTTGTTCAACTTAAAATTATAAACAGAAACACACATTTTGCGTATTTTACGTATTTTGAATTTTTCACGTCAACACCCAGAAGCAAGCAAGATGAACGGTCTTGTAGTCCTTGTTGCTTTTCATGAACTACCGCAAAATTCAACAGACGCGTGGATGACGATGTCGATGGTGATAGCGTGGCGCCCAACGTGAGACTGGAATAACCTCACTGGAATGAGATTTTCTCAAATCCTGCGCACTTCCGTCCCACTGGAAATTCATTGAGAAAAGAATATTATTATTCTCTCGACAGCACCAGCCAAAAAAAACAACCTTTACTTTCTCTGTTGACAATATTATGATGACGATGAGCCATGCTTTTTCGACTAAAATTGTTTTGCCAGTCTACTGAATCCTGTGCCGGTGTTAAGTTCTTCCTCTTCTTTTTATTCCAATCCGAGAATTCGAGATTCCGAGATAGAAAAAATTCAATATAAAACCAATAATCTGGCGAGGATATTTTTCATTTAAGAAAGTTGCATCCTTGTGTTCGCTCGTCTCGTGCGTCGCAAGCAATTTGCAGTGTGTTGTGTGTGTTTGAAGAAAAATAAAATATAAACTTACAGAAATAATAAATTTAATTAAATTAAAAGAAAAGAAAAGAAAAGAAAAGAAGAAAAAATCGTATATCCTTTTAACGGACTTAGATCCTTTTATGATGGTGCGGTTTTTGTACCAAAAAGAGTGAATGAGTTGAGTTATTTTCTTTGATCAACTTAATAAAAAAGAATTTATTTTGTTCTTGTACCCGTACGTCGCTGGTCGTAGTTAGTCGTCTTTTTGTTTCAAGGAAAGTTAGTCCTGTGCTGCTGCAATAAAAGTGAGGAAAAGGAAACGAAATTCTTTAAGTATTCGAAAGTCCTTTTTACCGGTTTTCTTATTTTGTTTTCGTTCATTTTTGTTTGTATGTTTTTTTTTTACTAGAGTGTTGTTTTTTTTTTGATTTTGTTCAAAAATATCCTTGGCCGCACTCGTTCGTCCCTGTTTGCAGATTTAATATTTGTTGTTTATTTAGAGAGCTTCCATCGGTTTTAAGAATTTAAGATACGAAGATACGAGTAGAAAAGGAAATATAAAATAAAATCAAATCAGATAAAATCTAACGCAAGGTGAAAGTGTGTGAAATGGACAATGTGTGACACCAGGACATGGGTGTTTAAGCTTCTTATAGTCTTTATAACAATACACTTTTCAAGGATTCAACAATGCCATGGTGTCAATGCTGCTATTTCTGCAGTTGCAGGAGTTCGAGCTGGTGGGTCCTCTACTGGCATGGATGTCATAGCCAGGGGACCTGCTATTGATACTGCAGATGTTTCTATCGATGATGACGACGATGATGATGGTGAGTTGAAATAACTTGTTTTATTTTTTTGATTTCCAATAAAATGTATTGTCGTTCGTCGTCGAAGAAAAGGAAAGGATGTCTTCGAAGAATTTTTAGCAAATCGGTATGCAATAATGGAAGAGTATAACATACAAAATAAAGAAAAAAAGAATGTCTTCGACTCACGTACCTCTCTACATAAGTGGATTCGAGCGAAAATACCGGTCGAAGGATTGGAATGTTTTTCTCGAAATTAATAAAAAGGAAGATTGCTTTTAAGATTGTTTGGATCTATTCGCAATATGTGGAGGAAGAATTTATTTTGAAATGAAATAACAAATCAGATTCTTTTTACTTTTTTTGAGATTGTTGTAGGTGAAGATAAGTTTTGAGACTGGTTGGCGTACGATTTATGTGTGCGAGGGAGGATTGTTTTCGTACGAGGAACTTTTAACATTTAGGTTGATCCTACAAATGGAATCAAACAATAAGTAATAAGAACTTCACATGAAAGCAAAAAGTTGCTGTTATATTATATTTATAATTCGAAAGTTCACCGGTTATAGTTGTTGGGTTAGTTTTGTAAGTTAAAGGTCAGATTAAACACAATTGATTCAAATTCGGAATTTGTTTAGGATAATTTAAATATCACTCTTAGAAAGATTTTATAGGAAAGATGGGTAAATCAAGATTTCTTGACTATAGTCGAATTGTCAATCGATTTTGGCAAAGTTTTGCGTTTATTTTCAACTGAAACACCGGTAGTTAAATTTTTCTTGGTAACAATTTCCTTAAAAAGTAAACTGTTGTTAATCCACCAAATTACCATTTATAAGTATAATATAAGTTTTGAATTTCAAAAAAGTCATACTCGAAATTGGAATTAGACGCGAATATAGATTATTCAAAAAGTGGATTAATTAGTTTTGTATGTTATGTGTACCTTGAACTATGTATTGGCTTCCGCTTTTTAGAATTAGGGGTTAGAAAAATAATTTTTGAGCTTCAATTATCTATTTACCAATCAATACGTATAAATGGAAGAACTGAAAACGGCACCGACAACGACAACAAAAAAACCTTTACATTCAAAATACATTTCGCTATTTAAAAAAAAAAATGTTTGTTTCTATAGATCCGGGATTTAAATATTGTCTTAAATTTGTATTAATTAAAACAAACGAAATTTAGATTTTTATAAAACATTTTTTTAAGTCAATATTCGAACAAGGATTTAGAATTTTATTGTGAAAAATTAGTTTTTGTCGAATGTTAGCAAATTTTTAAAAATTACAATTAAAAATTAATTTTTAAAAATAAAACAAAAATTAATTTTTAAAAATAAAAAAAAATATGAGTTTAAAATTAATTTTTATGAAATTTTCTTTAAAAATCTTTGCATTTTATTTTTAGTTATTCATTTTTTTTAAATAATACCATCAAATATGTTCTTAGATTGATTTGTTTGAATTTTGTTGTATCAGTTTCAAAAATGTATCTTACGGTTTTTTCGACTTAAATATTAATTTGGTAAATCTTTGTCTATCTATGACGATTTTTTTGATACTTCTAGGATGTGAGAGTTTACTTTTCTTCATTTTAGAAGAAAAAACTAATTTGTATTAAAAATGCACAGAAGGTCAACGCCACGTATTAGCAATAAGACTTGTCATTCTGAAAACTGCAAGCAATTCGTTCTGTTTTCAACAAAATATTTTTAATGATGAAACTATTATAATCAAACTTGCTTCCTTTATCCAAAAAGACAGTTTTAAAATATTGCCTATATTTTAAAACTTAAAAAGAGGCTGGGATGCGACCCACACTGATAACTTCCCATCCCGTCTATCGATTTGTCTTGCTTAAAAGTTTGTCTAAATGTATCAATTCTTGCCAAATTTGCGTTCTATTTTTTGTAGATTTTATTTTTTTTTATGAAAAAACGGACTGTTGGATTTTTATAAAAAAATTGCTGAATATAAAAAACAATATTTTCTGTGAAATAAAATAAGTTTGAAGCCAATATTTTTAATTTTTGAAAAGCTATTTGAGCCGAAACTCAATTTTTACCAACTTTTTTTTTATTTTTTTTTTTAGGTTATTATTTTTTGTAAAAAAACTGTCAATTCGATTTTTCTCAAAATTTTATCAGATGTCAAAAACATTATTCTTCATTGCACAAAATTGTTTTGGAAATGAAATCATATTTTAGTCGTAAAATTTTCGAAGTGACAAATTTTTTGTTTCAATTTTTTTGATTTATAAAAAAAAACCGTTAGGTAATTGAATTTTTTTCCAAAAATATAATTGTTTTGTATCACGTTACAATATATAATATAAAATTTAATTCAAGTCTCTAGCGTCATTGGTTCATGAGATATTTAGGGTTAACCAAAATGTTCACCTTTTTTTTAAACTGCTATGGTAAAAAAAACCACCCACGCAATTTTCTTGAGAGCCCTTTCTGCATCTTTCTGCATTATTATCTGTATAACAAAATTTATTTGAAGTCGACGTACGGACGTACGGACGTACGAACGGACGTACACACGCACGCACAGACATCTTTCTAAAAATCTTTTATTTCGACTCTAGGGACCTTGAAACGTCGAGAAATGTCAAAATTTTCAATTTGACAAATCGGACCCATTACAATAACTTCCTATGGGAAGTTAAAAACGTAATTGCAAAATAAATTTAGCTTCAAAAATTTAAATAATATCCAATTTTTTAAATTATTTTTTTTTTTTCACATTTATTAATTTGTTCGCGGTTTTCTTTTAATAAATTGTGTATGAACAAAATAAAAACAGAAGTTATTAAGTGCTCATAAATATATGTTTAGATTTATAATTTCATAAATAAATATTGTCCTCTTCTTGAAAAATCGAATTTTGAAAAAAAAATCAATAGTTTTTAAAAATCTCAACAAAAATTGGACATTTTCGATCATCTAGTAATATTTAGACTATACAAATTCTTTTAATCAGTTCATTAGTTCCTGAGACATTTTAAAAACAAATAAAGGGATCTAAGGGGGGTACTCTTCTGGAGTAAATTAAAAATAATATATTTCTTATATTGAAAGGAGGCTAGATAAAAAAAATTGAGAAAATTTCATAAATATATATCAAGTCGTTCTTGAGAAAATTCGCAAGCAGTCAGTGAAATGTTTAAAAAATTTCAAGGCAAAGGAATGTCGTAAGACTTTTCTATCATCGTACTTGATCTGTATTTCTTCGTTGTTTCCAAGCTGAAAACGGTTACAGTTATTTCGGAGCAGTTTGGTTTAATGATTACCGAGTTTTTAAGCCTGAGATTGAAGATCATGACTTGGACGATGTGTGACTTTCTAGACGAAAATTTCACAATTTGTGTATCCAACGTTCTAAAAAGGGGTTCCTAATGACCTCAAATGAAGCAAATGATTCGAATCTTTATGAGGCTGATATTGTTTTTTATACAAATTTGTATCTAAAACTTATCGGTGTTTGAATTTTATTTAGCTTTACCTACGAAACTAGAAAAAGAATGACCCTAAACATCATAAATATAACCTACAAACAAACTGGTAAACACTTTTCAAAATGTATATTATGAATTATAGAATTATTGAGTCGGCGGCTCTTAAAACACCAGATTTACCGTAAACATGGATCAGTTGTCCCAACAACTCAAAATAATAACATGGAACGCGAACGGACTTACCGCAAAAATCGAAGAACTAGAAACGGTTCTACTTAACGAAAGAATAGATATTTGTTTGATCTCTGAAACTCATTTGAAAAAAGACTCAAATTTAAGTATTAAAGGTTATTCGGCTTACCACGCATGCCATCCATCCGAAAGAGCAAGGGGTGGTTCTTCCGTATTTATCAGAGAAAATATCTATCATTCCTTTAAAATAAATATCGAGCTCGATACAATGCAAGTTACTTCCGTTAGCATAAAAGTTAGACACGTATTATTTAATATTGCGTCTATTTACTGTCCTCCTCGGTCCAAGATAGACAAAAACAATTTTAAAGATCTTTTCAACGCTTTAGGTATAAAATTTATTATTGGCGGCGACTTCAATTCGAAACATTCATTTTGGGGATCACGTTGCATTTCGACGAAGGGTAGACAACTCTACAAAGCGGGTATTGAATGTAACGTTGAATTTTTCTCGTCAGGAAAACCAACGTATTGGCCAACCGATACAGCGAAAACACCCGATCTTGTTGACTTTTTCATCGCAAGAGGAATGAACAGAAAATATATGACAGTAGATGATAACTTCGATTTTTCTACGGATCACTCGGCCGTTATCTTAACAATAAACAGTAACGTAATCGAAAAAGAAAAGCCCCTAATTTTAACAAATAATAACACAAATTGGGATAAATTCAAAGAAGATTGCGAAAATAGAATTATACTGAACGTCTCTTTGCAAACTCCGTTTGAGTTAGAAGATGAAACAGAAAAATTTATAAATATTGTTCAAGAAGCAGCTTGGAATAATACTCCGATCTGTAGTAAAAAGTCAAGGCAATACGAAGAAAAAATTCCAGAAGATATAAAAGAATTGATACGCGAAAAACGAAAAGCTCGAAAAGTATGGCAGCAATCACGTGCTCCTCAGCATAAAAGTGTCGTCAACTTTTTATCAAACAAGATTAAAAATTTGTTACGAGATTTTAAAAACAGCGAGAATTCTGCCTATCTTGAAAGCCTAACAGCAGACAAAAAAACGAATTATTCTCTTTGGAAGACGATAAAAGGTATTAAAAAGCCTCAAATAATGTCGGCACCTATTCGAAAAAATAATTCTGAATGGGCAAAAACTGATAAGGAAAAGGCGGATTTATTTGCTAAGCACCTTGAGGAAACGTTCAAACCTTTCGATGGTCAAGAGCTTCTGACTAATGACGGAGAGCTCCAACCAGCGCCGGACAATTTTTCTATCAGGAATATTACTTTGACTGAACTTGTCCAGGAAATAAAACGGCAGAACAATAATAAAGCTCCTGGCTACGACCTGATTAACGGTCGTGTCCTCAAAGAGTTGCCTAAAAAAGCAATGGTTAAGCTCTTACAGCTCACTAACGCTGCTTTAAGACTTGCTTACGTACCCACGCAATGGAAAGTCGCCGAAGTAATAATGATCCCCAAACCGGGTAAGCCACCGAATGAGAAAAAATCGTATAGACCAATTTCTCTCTTACCAATTATATCTAAAATATTTGAAAAATTGCTTCTTAAACGAATGCTACCAATTATTGAAAAAAAAACGTTTAATTCCCGACCACCAATTCGGTTTCCGGAATAATCACTCGACAATTGATCAGGTTTACCGAATAACTAACGAAATTGAAAAAGCATTTGAAGAAAAAAAGATTTGCTCAACTGCATTTCTTGACGTTTCTCAAGCTTTTGACAAAGTTTGGCATGACGGGCTAAAATATAAATTAAAAGTCTTTCCAGAGCAAATATATAACATTCTTGAATCGTACCTAGAAAATAGATTCTTTCGAGTTAAGCAAGGAACGGAGTATTCGGAGTTTAAAGAAATAAACGCTGGGGTTCCCCAGGGTAGCGTCCTTGGACCGATTTTGTTTGTTCTTTATACCCGAGATATACCCCAAACAGAAGGCACAACTTTAGGCACTTTTGCCGATGATACAGCTGTACTCGCAATATCGGATTCAATAGAAACGGCAACCTCTAAGCTTCAAAAGGCATTAAATAGCATTTCAGATTGGACAAAGAAATGGCGAATTGCTCTTAATGAAACGAAATCGACGCACACAAATTTTACGTATAAAAAAGTATATAACTTACCTATTTATATAAATTCTGTGCAAATTCCATACGCTAATGAAGCGAAGTATCTAGGCATGACTCTAGACGCGAAACTTAAATGGAAAGTTCATGTAAAAAAGAAACGCGATGAACTCGAAAATAAACTCCGCGAATTGACATGGCTTATTGGAAGATATTCCAATCTAAGCGTTTATAACAAGCTTCTTATTTATAAGCAAGTACTGAAACCAGTTTGGACGTACGGTATACAACTTTGGGGTTGTACCAACGAAAGAAATATACAAATTTTGCAAACATACCAAAACAAAGTACTTAAAATAATAGTAAATGCTCCATGGTATGTAAGAAATAGCGACTTACATAGAGATTTAAATATAAAATATGTAGAAAACGAAATTAAAAAATTTGCTACAGAGCTAAGATCACGACTTAGAAATCATAGTAATAACTTAATCCAACAATCTGTTAGCGAGGCGTTCGTTTTTCGGCGTCTGCACCGAACAAGACCTTCTGATCTAGCGCAAACAAATTAATCTCTCCACTCGAATTTTGTGGAATCTTCAGGTCCTCTCGTTGGGGAGCTTCCTGACAAAACGCGAACAAAATGACGCTAAAACTACTTGTTAAGCTGGACTTAGTTGTAGTAATAATATAGAAGATAAGGGAGGTGAGTTTTAGTCAGTAAAAATCTGACACTACTATAAGCATCGGGCTTATAGTGTCTCTGAAGATTTCTCACCTTCCTGCGGAAAAAAAAAAAAAAAAAAAAAAAAAAAAAAAATGAATTATAGAATAAACATTAAGCAAGTTTTAATAAAATTAAAACTCATTAAATTAATGTTGATCAAAGTTAATAAAGTTGCTTACATAAAACTGAGGATTTATTCAATTTTTATTGAGACAAAATTATCACATTATATCTATAACTTAATTTTGTAAGAAATATTGATAAGGGAAATCAGAGAATGATTTCGATCAATTTAGTATGAATGTTAAATCAGTTTGTAGGTCTTTTCTTTTAACTTTAAGCACACATATCTCAAAATACCAAAATACATTTTTTCTAATACTTAACAATTTCATTGTTTCAAAACACTCACCTTTCTAGATTGAACTTTCGTTAAAAGGCATATCGATTTTAAAATTTAATAAGACAAGTTTATCTATGAGATATCAATAAGGTTTACCTTTATTTCAAAGTTCCTATCAATGACATTTTGTGTGACTTATGACATCGTTTAATGACTTTGGCGTATAAATCACACCGAAGACCGATGGCATCTATTATTTTGAGTCGCGGTAATTTACGGCTTATTCGCATAGACTTGTGACCTTAAAAAACTCCAGATATCATTAAATAAAGGCCAAAAGAATCCCCATTGATACTGATGGCATGGCCAGCATCATTTTCGAAGAAGTGCGGACCGATGATGCCTCCAGTCCAAAATCCACACCAAACAGCAAATTTATTTCCATGCATTGGCACCTCGGATACCTCGAGTGGATTGGTGTCGTCCCAAATCCGGCAATTTTGCTTATTTACGTACCCATTCATATAAATATGGGCTTCATAGCTAAAGATGATTTTTAAACCAAAATTGGGATCAACTTCCAAATGCTCCAAAATCCAATTATTTTTATCATTTGCAGAAATTGCTCGACCGACGCTAAAACTAGCCATTATGATATGTCTGAAAGAAGATATTTTTATTGAAAGTAAAATAAACTATTTAGCCACCAAGAGCTGTCAAAATGAACGCGACCACATTGGGAACCCTTTACAAGCTTATGCTCCAGATCAGAATCATCATCTCCTTTTAAAATGTTACTATGTTATTTTTTAAAAGATTTTTAATATGTTATGTATTAATATTGAGGAATGGGCTTTCTAACCTTTACTTTTTTATTATATTAACATATATAATATTTCATTTCAAGCCTGAAATCATGCTTTTTGTTAATTGTTACAAGGTAGATTTTTAAGATATGCTTACAGAAAAAAAAATTTGATATTTTGTAGGATTTAGCCGATTAAATCATCGTTGCAAGACACATTTATTGCTTTCAAATGTACCTTTCATGTGTCCCAGTCCATATCTTAAAGTGCTTTAAGCACCATCTAGTCAACACAAAATGCATAAAAAAAAAACGAGACATTTACGAATTAAATGCTAAAAACAATAAAATATTTAGCTGAAACACGTTTTTTCGATAAGAAAAAGTGAAATTTTGTCGAGATTTTTTAAGCGGTTCTTGAAACAAATTATTAATATTAAAGGGTCAATACAACTTTTAATTGGAATAAAATTTGGTAACTTCTATCTCTAAAATTCAATTCTAAGAAGAAGTGGCAATAGTTTATAATAATGGGGTTACATAACATTAGTGACAAACGATTCTAAATTTTCTTAAAAGTTAGCATATTAAGAAAACGTTCTTTTAGAAGCAAGTATTTTTCTAGAATTTCTTGAGATTTATTTTTTGAAAATCAGTTATTGAGTAAATTAAAGAAATTCTCTTGGAAAAATAATTATGTTTTTAGGTTAACTCTGCTAAGTAATTCATTATTTAAAATGTAGTATTTAATTTCAGAAAAATAAGGGATATTCAGGAAAATTTTCTTTCTTCTAAGAACTCTAAAATCCCGAAATCACCAAATAACAATACCTTACTGATTATTATCACATAGAAAAATTATATATATATATAAATGATACTGGTTTTCTGTGAAACATTCGGTAATTACTTTTTGTTCTAGAATGTTCTCGAACTATAGAAATTGATAATTTCCTCATTTTCTTCTTGTGTAGCAAAATTTCAAATCAATCATTTTCTGCTAATATTTTCCTCATAAGATTTTAAGATAGTAAAGTTAAATCGATTTATTTATGCTTAAGTAATTTAGCTTCATCCAAAATTATATGTCTGATGTAACTTCAATCAATTTTGGTAATTTTGTTGTTGTTTTTTTTTCTTTTCTTTTCTTGCTTACTCTCGCCAGTTCAGTTTACTAGATTTGGCTTCATTCCATGCCAATGGTTTTCTAGAGCTCATCATGTCTTATAAGATCTCGTCGTCTTACAATGTATGACCTTATTCTCGTATGTTTCTATAATAATCTATCTATCTTCAGTCTTTTGGCTTTATTTTTGTCGTGTGTATGATTTTCCACACTGCACATAGTACCAGAAAAAGGACTTACATACATATATAGGTGGTAGAGTATATGTGTTAAAGCTCTGTTGTAGAATCTTGTTATAAGAACAAAAACTTTTCTTTTCTCCAATCTATTCGAGTGGAAATTTATGGATTTCCTTTTCAAAATGCGCATTTGTTAGAAATACACCTGTATGTTGTCCCTTTTGATTTGATTTGATTTAGTTTCTTGTTTTCTTAACTTTTTCTATATCAGTGGATTAAATAGAAAATTATTTATGATTTCAAATTTATCTCTTTATTCCTAATTTATTTCCAGTTAATTAGAGACAGAATCTTTTCTCTTTCAGTGTTCTTGAAGGAAATTGACTTATTTGTTTGTCTGGAAAAAAAATTTGCGGATAGAGAAAAATAAAAGATCTCAGGGACTTTTGCAAACCCCTTGGTTTTTTTAAGATAAGAGTAGTTTTTTTGTTTATATGTAAAGGAGCCGGAGGACTTGTGGAGTTATATTTTAAAAATGTTTTTTAAAAGAAGAAGTTTATAGTTTTTATCTCATTTTGATCAGAATTTAGTTTTTTTTTCTTTTTTGAAAACGCCTTAAAAGATTTTGTTTGAAATTCATTCTGGTCAAGACCAAAGCTACAGCAACAAAACGATTCCTCACTTTCAAAAAAGGCATTTTTTAAAAAAATAAATGATTTGTTAAAGAATTAAGTGGTTATTACCTCGTGAGTTTTGAAAAAGTGGCGCCCAACAAGTGAATGGATTCTGCCGTAAACCCTTTTCTCAATAAGTTTAAACTTAAACTACAGCAAAAATAACATGGTTCAAATTCTTAAGGATGCTTTTACAAGAATAAAATCAATTATCAAAAATTGAGTGGTAAATAAGTCATAAAATCTGAAAAAGTGGCGCCCAACAATCAATTTAAACTAAATGTATAATCACATGTATTTTGCCTTAAACACTTTTTTCCAATAAGTTTAGACCATAGCAACAATACCATGGCTCATATTCTTTGATCAAGAACTAAATGGTTAGTAATTTCGTTTGTGAGATTTGACTAAGTGGCGCCCAACAATCAGTTCAAACTAAATGCAAATTCAAATGGATTCTACCGCAAACCCTTTTTTATATAAAGTTTGTATTTCATATCAGATGTAATATTATTTCATAAAATATTGGCCTATGATTTGTTTATCTTAAGTGAATTTTAACTACCAAAATAATTATGGAAAACCATTAAACCCCGTGTTTACTGATAAATGTACATACATATATGCTGTCTGATGCTAATAGAAGTTGAAATTGGATATAAGACCCGGTATGATGAACTTTGATATTTGGGAAATTTTTGGTGGAAATGGTGGTAATAATAAACCTGATAACCATTTTATACATATTATATACGGAATATCATAACATAAAAACATAAAATAGTACCTAAGAGCTACGACCGCCACCGTAACCGCCTCCGCCGCACCGCAACAACGATATCATCACGCATTCAAAATATGTATGATATTTGTAGTATATTTTGTATAAGGTAATATAAACCAAAAAGTGATGATGATGTGATGCGTGATCAAATTAATGGTTGAAAATTGTAATAAAATTGTGATTGTCCTTGGTTTTGCGTCAAAAAAGCTGCATACATAAATAAACATAGGAACACACATACATATATTGAATTAATCAAATCCTGAATATTTTTAACCTTTTCGTGATATGTTCTTCAGTGTGATGTTTGTCATCGAA
The DNA here is from genome assembly GCA_920104205.1 of Eupeodes latifasciatus. Taxonomy (NCBI): domain Eukaryota; kingdom Metazoa; phylum Arthropoda; class Insecta; order Diptera; family Syrphidae; genus Eupeodes; species Eupeodes latifasciatus. The sequence goes on along the minus strand of OV049926.1, from coordinate 20,231,423 downwards.
TAAAAATAACAACAAAAAAAAAAACAAAAAATAAAACACTGGATTTTGTCTTTGCATGAATTGATGTTTTCCGCATTTAGGCCATTATTTTATTTTGTTTTATATCCATACGCATAAATCTATATCATTTGAATAGAAAACATACGAATACGTTACTTTAATAGTTATTTAATGACATTAAGGTTTTGAGATAAAAGAATATAATGTTTTTGGCCATTACATAATCTTAATCACTTTAAACTCACTGATTTACTGTGATATTTTTAAAGCCAAGCCTGGATAAAGGAAGTTATTTCTTTCTGGTCGGGATAATGCCAAAGTAAAAGACTTGTATTCATTAGCTGTATTTTGACTTATGTTCAAAATTACTAAATAAGAAAATTTTCGAATTTTTGCGTTATAAATAATGTTTCTTTTTAATGCAAATTTTGAAGGATTTGAATTTTCCTTCATTTTTGTAAAAAAAGATAAAAGAGACAATTAACTAGAATCTGTATTGAGTAAGATGAATTTCTGCAAGATTTTCGACTTGAAATACATAAATGAAAAAAAAATACTTATCAATATCTTATATGCAATGAATAAAATATATCCATTAAAAAAACTTTCATTTTGTTCAGTTTTTTTACATTTAAAAGATCAAAAAACCTAGTACCCGTGGCGTGATGGTAAGAGCGTACTGCATAGGAATGTCATGCCAAAACTCTTGAGTTCAATCGCTGCCGTGCCATCTTAAGTTTTTTTTTTGTTTGACCATGAATTATAAAATGAAAGGGTATCATGCACTTTGTGGTACGGGTACCAGTGTAAAGTGCGTTTTCATTAGATATACTTTTAATTTAGATGAAAAACCGCGTCGAAGTTTTTGCTGTAAGAGAGTACACTACCAAAAAAAGAGAGATTTATTTTTGCATCAGATGAAGATTTTAGGATTGGGCAAGGAATATGTGAGATAGAATATGAATTTATAATGAGATATGAATTTAAAATTATGGATGGCAATTAATTTAAATAAAGCAAGTAAAACTATCTTTTTTTATGGTTTAGGTTGTCGTGGTATAACAGGTGAAGCTACTACACGCATTAAGCCTTAAACATCTGATTTATAAAAGAGCCAAATTCTAAGATTTTTTAAGAACCTGTGGCATTGGCTATTGCTGTTGCATATATCTGCTGGAAGTTTATTATATATAAATGGAGCTATGACAGTACAGAAGCGTCTAAGATGCTCTGTTCTAGTTCTTTGGATAGTCACAGTAGACGCTGATGATCTCAACGAACGATTTATGGCATTTCTTCTTACTGTATTGTGACCACCCCGCAGATAGAACAGTCTCAATACCTTATAAACATAAAGATGCCGAAGTGGTAATATATTGAGTGATTTAAACACCGGAAATGATGGTTCCCATCTAGGTTTGTGAAGCATTTCTCTAATTATCTTCTTCTGGGCTGTGATTAAAGGCTGTAGGTTGCTGACAAATGCACTTCCTTAGCAGGAAATACCATATTCTAAGGTTTGCTGGTACTATTTTTCGCAAGAGAAACATTTTGTTCAAAACAATATACATATTTTTTTTAACACTCATAATGTGTGACTTCCAGTTCAGTTTTGAGTCTAGTATTATGCCAAGGTATTTAAATTCTGTTACACATTCAAGTGGCATGCAAGAAACGGTACAACTAGAATGATGACAGCTTGCTTCATGAAGACCAACATTTTCAATAGAAATCTCATTTGACAAGGAAAAGTACATAATCTTGGATTTGCTACTCAGCACCATCTGATGATACTTAAACCAATTTGCCAAAATAGATTGATCACTATTCATTGAGACTTTTATTCTATCAACAGAAGGAGCAGAATACGAAAGGGCTAAGTCATCAGCAAAAGCAACCATATTTCCTTCCAAGGGCAACTGAAAAATTGAATTTATATAAACAATAAAAAGTAAAGGCCCGAGCACTGACCCTTGGGGGACTCCTACACATGCACTAGTGATCGAATCACTCATAGTTTTATCGATTCGCACATGCTGGGACCTGTTTTGAAGATAGGATGGGAACCAATTTAAATGTTACTTCTGAATCCATATCTGTAAAGTTTATTTAAAAGAAATGTATGGTCGACTAAGTCAAATGCTTTCGTCAGATCAAGAAACAGAGCACCAGATTTATTTGATTTATCAAGTTCATTATTGATGCTTTCCAAGAGAGTCACTACTGCATCTTCGGTAGACTTACCCTTCATGAATCCAAATTGCGAAGAGCTGAGAATTCTATATTTACCAAAAAACTTAAGCATTCTTTTAGTTATTAATTTTTCAAAAATTTTTGAGGAAACAGATAGCAACGAAATTGATCTGTAGTTATTAGAGTCTGTTGTGTCACCTTTTTTATGTATCGGGATAATAATTGCAGTTTTAAGGCATTCTGGGAATACCTCACTTTCAAAGCTTAAGTTTACAATATATGATAAGGGCCTTGTTATAAAAACATTTATTTTTTTATTACTATGCTGCTTAATCCATCTACTCCAAAGGAAGTTTTTGATTTCAAGTTAGCAATCACATTAGATACTTCATTTTCGGTAACCGCACTAAAAAAGAAGGAAGACAAAACTAAATCATCATTTGGATGTTCTAGATAAACATTTTCGATGTTTGAGGAAATTGGTGTATGATTTTTAACTACATCTTTGAAAAACAGATTAAAATTATTTGCAATATCCGCATCGCTTTCTGAAACCGTATTTTCTGAAAACTCTATGCGTTTAAGTTCATTGCCACCATTTTGTTCTACTAAAAGATTATTTATGATGTTCCATTGTTGTTTTGGATTAGACCTACTATCGTTAAATTTTTTCTTGAAGAATGCTTCCTTTTGTTTACTAATTCCATCGAGGATATCTTTCTGCATACTTTTGTAGACGATCTTTATATTTGGTAAATGTAATTTGCCTTTGTTCTTAATATAGAATTCATTTTTAGCATTAATTTTTTGGCACAAGTGGTCAGTCATCCATGGTTTAATTTTTTTGTACTTTCGCTTTTGTTTTATGGATTTACTTGAAGAAACATGACCAGATAAAATGTCAATAAAATTCCGAAAAGCGTCTGAAGGACAGTTACAGCTATAGACAGAATTCCAACTTTCAGCGGCGAGACAATCATTAAGCAACGTGCAGTTTATTTCCTGATGTAATTGAATACTCGAACTTTCATTTTTTTGTTTACTATTTTTTAATAAGTCCAGGAAAGACACCCCCGTTGCAAAATGATCGCTAACATCCCATTCGAGTAAAAACGGACGCTTATTTTCAGAGCTTTTGCTCCAAACAAAAATATGGTCTATACAGTTCTTACTGTAATCTGTAACTCTCGTGGGCACATTTACAAATGATTCGAACCCCAGTGACGATAAAAGGAGCAAATAATCATCACAGCTAGACGGGAAACCCAAAATATCAATCATGCAAATGTTGTTACTGTTCAGTCCACGAAGTAGATCGTCTATATCTCTCAGAAATATATCTTTGTGAACAAATTGCAGTCGATATATACCAACAATTTCAATGCATAGGTTGCATTCAAGTTTAATTTTCACAATAATGGCATCAGCACTTTTCAAATCAGGAGTGAAAATTTCAGACACAACAATATTGTTTTTTACAAAAATCGCTATTCCACTTGACACATATTTATCATTACGTTCCGCATAAACGTTAAAGCCCGGAATTGAGTAATTGCATAATTCATGGTCAAAAATCCAAATTTCAGATAGGACAATTACATCATGTAAGATTTTAAAGGCATTACTTAAAGTTATCACAAAATTATCGAAATTTGTTCTCATACTTCTTATGTTTTGGTGTAAGACCACAAAATCGTTATAAGATTTACTATAATTAAAACCAATCAAGATGTTTTCATCAATGCACCTGATGAATTTAACCTCCATTCCAGCCGTCTTGCGCATCATAATTTTCCCATATCTCACCCAAAGAAAATCATAGTTATGATTTGTTTTTGCAATTTTTGCCTCCCTCATGAGCATCTTTGTATTGTTTGACAGCCAGTCGTTGATGAAGATTCGGCCTTTGCATGAAGAGAAGATTGTTTCTGTTTTGATCGCCACTTTCTTAGCGTATAAAGCTGCCAAGATTTCCTCCTTCACACTCCTACTTCGAAGCTGCACAATCACTGTACCAGATGGTGCCCCCTTGATCTTCTTTCTGTAGCACATCTCCACATCATCGACCGTCAGTTGGATTTGGATATCAATTCCCTTGTTTAGGATTTCGATCACCGTTGCACACACATTTTCGTTCTCAAAAAAGGGAACCTCACGCAGCTCAATGTGTTTAGAGTGGTACATGTACTCTGCGTTATCAAGTCTCTCTCTTGTTGTTTTTAGTTCAGCTTTAATCATTTCGTTTTCTTTTTGTATTTCTGAAAGCAATCGTGTTGTTTCCTCGAGAGTAGAAATTTGTGCTTGCATTAGACCCAAAGAGTGTAGAGTACTAGCAAGTGTATTTTTTATTTCCATAACCTTAAGGTGAATGCCCTCCAGAGTTAAGTCATCTGCACTCAGACTAACATTGTTAGTGGCAAAAGAAGATGATAACGATAATCGGTTCAGATTGTTCTTTTTTTGTTGCACACAAACTTTACAATTCCATGTTTTTTCCGATTTGGTTATGTGTTCTACATCTGAAGGTTTAATTTTGGCACATTTTGCGTGAAATAATAAACTGCACTCACTGCAATTAATTTTACAGATATCTCTTCCGATTTTTAATGAACAGATTTTGCAACTCATTTTATTTTGTTTTACTTTTCTTTTGACTTCACTTAAGCTCTCTCACAACACGTCTTCACTCGACAACGATTAATTTGTTTTGTCACGGGTACTTCCTTTTCGAGGAATTGATAAATTCTACAAAAGTAATTCTTGCCATGAAAAGTGCTTTTTCAAACTAGCCGTTAGGATCCGGCATAAGATCTGTAGGTCCCTCGCACACAGAAATGGTTGAGAGTTTTAAGTCACTTAAGTCTGGAATTTTTCAAAAATGCTTTTGGTATAGGTGGCTACCATAAACTTCCTATCTCATCGGCTGAATGAAAAAATAAGCCATTAATGTGTAGGCAATACAGTAATGTTAACAAAACTGCTATAGGTGCTATAGGACTTTCTGTGAGCCGTTTGTAGTGCTGGGCGTGAAAATATTAAATCAGTTTGTCGGGGTAGAAAAAACTGGGTTGAACCCTTTCTTCTCATAAAATAATAATTTTGGTACTAAGCTATCTCATCAGCTGAGTCGACAAATGAGGTCTCAATTGAAAGCTTAGAATTCCTTAACTAAGAAACTAGAACGAAAAATAAGGGTCAATGGAAATGTCTTCCTTTGTGCTTTCCTAAATAACAACATTTTTATAGCAAATTAATAATAAAATTAGTAAGTATACTAAATAAAATATCTCCAAAAAATATTTTCTCTTTCTTAAGTGTATGATTGAAGAAAGTACTAATAGGAAATTTTTATTTTGAAAATTCTCTAACTTGATTCTAAAATCAATGGCTCGGAAGATCTTTATTGGTCGATGCTGCTAGGGGAGTGAGATTAAAAACACGGATTTTCTAGAATTTTGTTTTATAGGAAACAATCTTACTAGGTTACCACGTTTATAACTCATAAACGCCTGAACCGATTTCGATGATTCGCAGCAATCCTAACTCTTGTCCAGTCACAAGAGAGAAGTCAATTATTTTTGCACTAAATTAAAGTGAAAAAGCAATTTTTTGTTAAAAATGTACATAATTTAAAATACTGGAAATCGCAAAATTTTCCGAATCCTCAAATAAATCTATCACCGAATTCTTTTGAAATAAGAATTTGTAGAATATTGCTCAATACGTTTTTTATCACGTCCGTGATAGTTTTTCGCTATTTGTAACAATTTTCTGATTACGATATTATTAATGGGTTTGGCAAAATAACGTTCCATGAAATAATGGAAAACAAAAAAACGCTGAATTACAAACTTAGTCTTCATTGCACTAAAATAAGCCCGGTTTTTATAACTCAGCCTTATTCCGTTTTAGCAAAACACAATAATGCCAAATTCCAAGCAAAATAAAAGAAAGATCAGATTCGGATTTTGTATCACTTTGCACAGAGAATCAGGGCCAAATTATCATAACTCTTCCTTTAAGAAATAAATATTGAGCCTATTAAAATTTCGACGTTATTTCATTGTTCCATCAAATAAAGCCAAGTAAGTTAAAATAACCCCAACTTTCAATAAGTGTCCTTACTACAATTGGCGAACTATTGACAATTAGCTTTTTTCACTTAAGTAAGAATTAGTTGACTTGGCCTTATATCACAGTACTTTACTCATGACAGGGCTGACTGATTTCATATGTGCCGTATTTTAATGTCTCCCAAAAAGTTTTCATCGGAATTTAGTACAGAAGATGGTATTCTGTAAATCAAAATTTATTTGAAGTCAATATATCTGATGGTTCTCGACGAAAAAAGGTATCGCAAATGGGCACTAGAGCTTGAAACTAGACGAGAAGAGACCCGACGAGACTTTTGATAGTTTTGTCTTGGTCTCGTCAAAATCGATAAATTTCATTTCATTTTCATCTCGGTATCGGGATCAGTATCGTAAGACTGAGTCTCGTTAGGATCTCGCTTTTTTCTCGTCAATTGTTTCATCGATAGCCTCATCTCACCTATTCCTATTTTTAAATGTAAGCTCCATCAATGAAGTAAGTCAGAAGAATATATGCAGTTAATTATTTTTTTGATATACTCGTACTTATATAGGGTGAAAGCTATAAAAAAGTCTTTCAAAAAAAAAACACGTAAAATTCAGAAAAATTCATGAAATCTTTATTTGAATCAATAGTACGGTCCATATAATTTAATTTTTGAAGATTATTTCATGTAAATGTTGACCTTGATTGCGCCTCAAATGGTCCATCCGCTTAGTCAAATTTTGGCATACTCTTTCCAACATTTCGGCCGGTATCTCACGAGTAAATGCTTCAATGTTGTCGTCCAATGCGTCAATTGAAGCGAACTTGTCTGTATAGACATGAGCTTTAATATAGCTCCACAAAAAATAGTCTAAAGGCGTTAAATCGCACGATCTAGGCGGCCAATTGACCGGTCCCGAACGTGAAATAAAATATTCACCGAACTCGCCTCTCAATAAGTCCATTGTTGCGCGTGCTGTGTAGCATGTGGCACCGTCTTGTTGAAACCACATGTCATGCAAGTCAAGCTCTTGCATTTTGGTAAAAAAAAAGTTGGATATCATCTTATGGTAGCGCGTTTCACGATTCGCATCATCTTTGAAGAAGTACGGTCCAATGGTGCCACCAGCCCATAAACCGCACCAAACTGTGACTTTTTCTGGATGCATTGGTAGCTCTTGCAATGCTTCTGGCTGATATTCACTGCAAAATCGACAATTCTGCTTATTTACGTACCCATTGAGACAAAAATAAGCTTCATCGCTGAACACAATTTTTCGGTAAAAAAGTGGATCTTCGGCCAACTTTCCAAGAGCCCATTCACCAAAAATTTTACGTTGCAGGAGGTAGTTCGGCTTCAATTCTTACACCAGCTGTATTTTGAAAGGCATCACACCTAAATCCTTCCGCAAAATTTTCCACGTTGTTGAATATAAGAGACCCAATTGCGCGAACGGCGACGAATCGATAATTGATGATCATCATACAGCTGCGATATTTTCTTCAGTTCGCACTCTACATAAGCGTGTCGGTGGTTTAATGTCCAACAATGTAAATCTGGTGCGAAAGTCACGATAGCCCGAATAGCCGCTTCAGTGGGTCGATTAAACTGACCATAAAATCGAAGAAGCGAGCGATGAAATTTCTTAACAGGGCACGCATTTTGATAATATAATTCCATAATTTGCAAGCGTTGTTCGTTTGTAAGACGATAAATGATTAAATTATAGACCAAACTGAAGATGTTTTACAGTGAAACAAAACACGAAATGTGCGTCAGCTGTTTAAACCAGTGTTGCCAAAAAGATAATAGCTACAAAATCACTCTTTACCATCTCTTTTACATGTTTTTTTTTTCATTATAGTCATTCTTCAATGGACCGATGGAAGAATTTTAGTTTCGTCTCTGCATCGCTCTCGGTCTCTTATAACTGAGTCTCGTTTCGGTATCGTCTCAGAAACTTCAAAAGTAATATTGAGACCTTTCCGCCAATTTATCGTAAGCGCCAAAATTTTTTCGTAACGATAAATCAAAAGCTTACTGCTGGTCCTTAAAACAACTTGAACCCATATTCAGTATGGGAAATAATTAATTATGCTTAAGTTTCATTTCATTTCATTTTCTTTATTTCAAACAAGATTTACATAGATACATTAAGATTTAAATCTTTTAGAGCATCAATAATACTATATTACAATTAATGTTACTAACAGAGAAAAAAAGAGGCTGGGATGCGACCCAAACTGATAACTTCCCATCCCGTCTGTCGATTTGTCTTGCTTAAAAGTTTGTCTATATGTATCAATTTTTACCAAATTTGCGTACTATTTTTTGTAGATTTTTATTTTTAAGAAAAATCGGACTGTTGAATTTTTATTAAAAAAATTACTGAATATCAGAAACAATATTTTCTGTGAAATAAAATAAGTTTGAAGCCAATATTTGTAATTTTTGAAAAGCTGTTTGAGTCGAAAGTAAATTTTTACCAAGTTTTAGTATTCTTTTTTTGTTAGGTTTTTATTTTTTGTAAAAAACCTGTCAATTAGATTTTTCTTAATATTTTACTGAATGTTGACAACAATATCTCAAAGTTTTAAAAAGATATTTGAGTCGAAAAACAATTTTTACCAACTTTTATTAATTTTTTTGTTTAGGTTTTTATTTTTTGTAAAAAAACTGTCAATTCGATTTTTCTCAAAATGTTATCGAATGTTGAAATAAATATTTCCTATAAGTTAAAATTAGTCAGAAGCCGTTATCTCAAATTTTTGAAAAGATATTTGAGTCGAAAATCAATTTTTACCAACTTTTTTTAATTTTTTTTTCGGTTTTTAATTTTTTGTAAAAAACCTGTCAGTTCGATTTATTTCAAAATTTTACTGAATGTTGACAACAATATTTTTGAAAGATAAAAGTAGTTTAAAGCCAATAACTCAAAGTTTTGAAAAGATATTTGAGTCGAAATTCAATTTTTAGGTTTTTATTTTTTGTAAAAAAAACTGTCAATTCGATTTTTCTCAAAATTTTATCAGATGTCAAAAACATTATTCTTCATTGCACAAAATTGTTTTGGAGATGAAATCATATTTTAGTCGTAAAATTTTCGAGGTGACACATTTTTTTTTTCAGTTTTTTTGATTTATAAAAAAAACGTTAATTGTTTTTCTTTCCAAAAATGTATTTGTTTTGTATCACGTTATAATATATGATATAAAATTTAATTCAAGTCTCTAGCGTCATTGGTTCATAAGATATTTAGGTTTAACCAAATTTTCAATTTTCACTTTTTTTTTAAACTGCTATAGTAAAAAAAACCACCCACGTAATTTTCTTGAGCGCCGTTTCTGCATCTTTCTGCCTTATTATCTGTATAACAAAATTTATTTGAAGTCGATATCTCTTCTGGTTCTTGAGCTATGGACGACGAAAAAAACGTCGCGAACGTACGAACGTACGGACGTACGGACGTACGTACACACGCACGCACAGACATCTTTCTAAAAATCTTTTATTTCGACTCTAGGGACCTTGAAACGTCGAGAAATGTCAAAATTTTCAATTTGACAACTTCCTATGGGAAGTTAACAAAAGTTTAAGTGATGAGTTCGAAAAATTAAAAGTATGTTTTAGATTAGCAAGTAAAATAGAGTGATCAATACAATCAAATGCCTTAGAAAAGTCTAAGAGCACAATGATACCATTTTTATCTGAATCTAGGGCATACCGAATGTCTGTTGTAACTCTTGTGACAGCAGTTTCACAACTGTACTTATTTCTTAACCCAGATTGCCATTTTGAGATAAGGTCACGGTTATTGATATAAGTCTGTATTTGGTCATGCATAATTTTTTCCAGCAAAAAAGACGTGACAATAGTCTTCAAGGCTCTATGTGTTACTAGAAAATAATAATTAAGTTGTCTTTTTTTTTTACTGAAAATGGTAGAGCTTGATATCGTCTCGTTGCCTGCCCTTTTGGGGACCTTGAAAAACGTCATGAAATGAAAAAACACTCAATTTAACAAATCGCGACGATTACAATAAATGGGAAGTTTAAAAAAAAAAAACTATAGTAAAATGTAAAATTAAATTAGCCATAGCCTCCTTTCAGCTTCCTGCGTTCCCTTTTTTTGCTTGATACAATTTCTGCTTCCATTTCTAAACTTATAAAGGCTCTTTATGTTCCTGGTCTTCTATTATCTCCTATTGCATTTAAGGTCATAAGAAAACCTCAGGGGTCTTATGCATCAGAAGCACTCTCAGAGCTGTTATGACGTCTAAGTAATACAGTGGATCAAACTTTATTCCTTCAAAACCCTAAACGTCAATCAAAGGCAACCATTCTGTATTAGTTTAGCTAGCTCTTCAATTCTACATATAATTCAATATTTTTGTATGTCAAATCCATATGATTTTCTACCGATATGCTATGTTTACTTAATACCCTTAAGACCATTGTCTGTACTTTTAACAGTCTACATTAATTCTCTCTGATATTGAATTCTCGTTCAATATTTATTTAAATGCAACTGACATTTTTAATTTAATTTTGACAAGTTTGATGCGGTTTGTTCAGCAAATAATATCCAATGAAATTATTTATTAATTTTTATTTCTATAAAATTATTATGTAGGTATTGCAATTGAATTAATTTTTAAACAGAAGTAAACTCATATAAATTATATTTTATTTGAATTATTCTTGTTACTGAAGTTGATGTTGCTGTTGCTGTTATTGTTTCTGTAACTGATTGCTGATCAATTTAACGAAAATGTCAGTTTTAAAATCGAAATAATCCTTTAAATCAACTTAAAACAAAAATATTAAATTAAATCGCTTGTTTTTAAATCCCATTTCACAGCATTTACACATATTTACATAAATGTTGAAACTGAAAATTTTAAATATAAGAACACGAGTATTAAAATGAAATAATTTATATTTTATTGGATAAAAAAGCCTACAATTGAAAATGAATTAAATTAAAATAAAAAAAATACACATACTCGTACAACTAAAAAAATAAACAGAAGAGAAAAATATTAAAAGATTAATTATTCATTATTTACATTTTGCAGAAATCGATGAAAGTTTCATCAATGTTATCATTTTGCAGCAATTTTATTGAAAACCACAAAATTATATCAACTGGTTTAATATTTGAGAATGAAATAAGTCGTTTTTAAAATTAATCAATAATAGAAAATTGATTTTTAAACCCAACCAAAATAATAGAAAACGTTTATTAAATTTTTGTGGTTTAGGACACGCAATTTCACACATTGCTTTGATTATCATGAACAAATTGATAACAGATAAATGAAATTGAGGTTTATGACCTAGACACATATTTTATATTTTAGTAGAGCTACCAAGATATTTTTTTAGGATTTGAAATATTAATTCATATTTGAAAATTTTTCCAAGATTGAATACATTAATATTTTAACTAAGAAAAAGAATATCTACCAGTTTTTTACAATATATCGCTTTTTTAGGTTTAATATTATATATCTTTACCTAAGGTGAAGGAACGTCGAATATCTTAGCACTGAGATTAGAGATTTTAATTTAAATAAAGTAAGTGCAAATGGATAGCTTGAAAGTTTTTTAAGAGAATAATCCACTATATTGATTGATTTGATTTCTTTTTCAGCGATTAATTTCAAACGCTGTGCAGTGTTTCTTGTCATGTAGTCTCATAATATGACCTTTTAGTTTTTAACCTTCATAAGACCATGAACACTGATAAAGTACTTACAACTTTTGCGATATATTGATTTTGCCCAAATGGCGATCTTCTAAAATAAAAAGTGAATAACTTCACAAAAAACCGTTTAAAATTAACTGAGTTGCAGCAATTTCGCTTTTAATACTAATCATAATATTTGAATTGAAGACAACATTTTTGAGTACCTAGTAAAAAAATTAGATGTTTCAAAATGTATGAACGGTCTTCAAACTTTTTTCTTAATAAGAAAAAATGATGTACATTTTAAACTGCAAATAATTTCAAATCAAAAGGGAGCCAGAAGAGCAGGATGGGTATAAGCTCATCTGATTGTAATGACGGGGAGACTGAAGAAACCACCTATAACTTTCTTTGTGATCTGTGTGACGTCTCATCTTTTCCACCGAATGAGATTCTCAAATTCTCCTAAAAATTATTATGGTCCAGGGAATCAACCCCAATCTAAATCCACACCAACATTTTTCCACATATTGTAATCCATATCCTGTTCTGGGAAGAGCAATTGATCTACAGAGATCCTAGAACGTGAACAAACAATTAATCAATGTGTTGTCTTCTTCGACCATAACAACCATCAGGAATATCCTGAGGGTTTAACTTGCTTCTAGTTTTGACTTTGTGCGGAAACAAATTCCGTTTGAACGGAAATGATGGACTGTAAAGCATGGTATTGTTGCACAATCCAAATTCTTTTTTCAGTATCCCAAACCTTCACTTTGATAAATCTAAATAGTAACCTGCAAAATCAAAAAAATAAGTTATTACTTTTTATTGATTATTAAATTTTTTTAATAAATCCAAAAAATAAAAAAAAATTTGTCACTAGATTTATTTTACGATCACAAAATGATAGGTAATACCTCCTGAATAATATTATGCGACAAAAAAAAAACGTTTTTGTCATTTGGTAAAATTTTGAGAAAAGTCAAAGTAACGGTTTTTTACAAAGAAATAAAAACCCAAGAAAAACACTTCTAAAAGTTGGTAAAACTTAATTTTCGACTCAAATATTTTGAAAAAATATAGATATATTTAAGAAGTTACACAAAAAATACTACGAAAATTAGTAAGAACTGACGCTTGATTCAAATATTTTAAGAGAAGATGAAAGTATTGACCCCAAAATTATTTCATTCTATAGAAAATTTTATTTTCAACTTAATATAATGTTCTTAGAAAAATCCAATCCGCTAAAATAGATGCGCATTGGTTTTCGACTTACAATCTCGGGAACAAAAACAGATGTTGAAATCGAATTTATTATTTATTATATACAAAATATTGTTGGTAACTTTTTGTTATTTTTTTAGAAAATTTTATTGACAAGTTTTTTTACAAAATACGAAAACTTACAAAAATAACAAAAAATGAGTTTCGACTTAAGTATTATAAGAACGAAGAAAGATACTGACTTCAAATTTTTATTTTGTTAAAGTTTTAAAAAAATTGACAGACAGGAAATGATAGGAAGTGTGAGTCGCATTCCTCTTTTTAACTTCCAATAGGAAGTTATTTTAATCGGTCTGATTTGTCGAATTGAACATTTTGATATTACTCGACGTTTCAAGGTCCCTAGATTCGAAATAAAATATTTTTAGAAAGATCTCTGTGCGTGCGTGTGTACTTACGTTCGTACGTCCGTATGTCCGTATGTCCGTATGTCCGTATGTCCGTATGTCCGTACGTCCGTACGTTCGCGACGTTTTTTTCGTCGTCCATAACTCATGAACCAGAAGAGATATCGACTTCAAATAAATTTTGTTATACAGATAATAAGGCAGAAAGATGTAGAAAGGGCTCTCAAGAAAATTGCGTGGGTGGTTTTTTTACCATAGCAGTTTAAAAAAAAGGTGACAATTTTGGTTAGCCCTAAATATCTCATGAACCAATGACGCTAGAGACTTGAATTAAATTTTATATTATATATTTTAACGTGATACAAAAGAAGTTTATTTTTTGAAAAAAAAAATCCAATTAACGGTTTTTTTTTATAAATCAAAAAAACTGAAAAAAAAAAATTTGTCACCTCGAAAATTTTACGACTAAAATATGATTTCATCTCTAAAACAATTTTGTACAACGAAGAATAATGCTTTTGACATCTGATAAAATTTTGAGAAAAATCTAATTTTTATAAAATATAAAAACCTAAAAAAAATGTACTCAAAGTTGGTAAAAATTGAATTTCGACTCAAATATCTTTTCAAAAACTTGAGATTAAGGCTTCAAACTTTTTTTATCTTATAAGAAATATTGTTTTTAACATTCTGAAAAATCTTGAGAAAAATCGAGTTGACAGTTTTTTTACAAAAAATAAAAACCTAAAAAAAATTATTAAAAGTTGGTTAAAATTGATTTTCGACTCAAATATCTTTTCAAAACTTTCAAAACTATTTTTTACTTATAAGAAATACTGTTTTCAACATTCGATAAAATTTTGAGAAAAATCGAATTGACAGTTTTTAAAAAAAAAATAAAAACCAAAACAAAACAATACTTGAACTTGGTAAAAATTTACTTTCGACTCAAATAGCTTTTCAAAAATTACAAATATTGACTTCAAACTTATTTTATTTCACAGAAAATATTGATTTCGATATTCAGTAATTTATTTATAAAAATGCAACAGTCCGTTTTTTCATAAAAAAAAATAAAATCTACAAAAAATAGTACGCAAATTTGGTAAAAATTAATGTTCGATTCTCGATAACCCGTGAATAATAGAATATATTGATTTAAATTAATTTCATTCCAATTTTTATTTGTTTACATAACAAATAATGACTTTTAAAAAAAATTACTAAAATTGGTAAAAATTGTTTTTTGACTAAAAATCTCTTTGACTAAAATAGATTTTGAAATCAAACTATTTCATCATATGCGAATTATTGTTGGTAATTTTTAATTTTTTTATAATAATTCAACTGACAACTTCTTTAACAAAACACGAAAACCTACTAACTTTTAAGCAAGACAAATCAACAGACGGGATGGGAAGTTATCAGTGTGGGTCGCATCCCAGCCTCTTTTTTTGGTTTTGAAATACACATCTTACTTGCTAATATGGCAACCCTATTTATCTATCCGTCCATAAACTCACAATTATTGATAATTTAAAATTTCACTCGAAAAAATGCAAACATAAAGAAATAAAGCGCACATTAATTTTGACTAAACAAAAATCATATTTTTCAATAAACTAACATCAATATTCACGAATTTATTAATTTTTTGCTGTTTCAAACATTATGGTCGAATGCTGATGCTGAATAAATTTAAATTCAGTTTAAAAACAAAAAAAATCTAACATAAATAGAAATATAGAATTGTACAAAAATTACACTTTTTCAACCATCAGCATCATCATGAATATAAATAAGGAAATAGCAAAAACACCAAAACTGCCGAACCGGTGTTTTTAGTGATGAGTTGAAAATATTAATTTTAATATTCAATATTGGCAAATATATTTCAATTGAAAATGTTTATTTCCGCTTCCAAATTTATTTTTTGTGTGTTCTTTTGTTGAAAAACATTTGTTTTACATCATAGACCTTTTCCTGTAGGAGTGTTTTTTACATAGTTTGGATCAAAAAATATGATAGAACGAGTAAAATAGTCATCAGTTGGTTGGGTTTTTTTAATTTTGGATTGAAAATTGGTTTGTTCATGAAATATTTATTTGTTTTTTTATTTTTCAAATACAATTTTTCGTTTAGTTTAAAAACTATGAATGGATCATGGATCATTGCGTTCTAGGACATGGAATTTTGGCAGCGGATATTGAAAAAGAGGTGAAACATTTTCACACAATTTGTTCTCGTTTTGAGAATAAAATATTGGAAAACTCCGGGGATCATGGGATGCTAAGCTCTTAAATGGAACGAATGAAATTTATGTTTTAACGAATGGCGAAAAAATGGCTTTTCGTGTTAGTTTTTCAGTTTAGGGTAGAAATACACGAGAGATGCAAAATATTGATATATCTATTATTAAAATGTAGTCATTTAATAAAAAAAAATGTTTGTATGAAAAATATTTGAACTAATGGGAAATTATTTTTTAAAATATTCGGATGTTGATTATTTCCTGTATAAATAAAAAATATCAATTTAATTGGTTTGTTCCACTGGACAAGGATGGTAAACGAAGTGGTTTTCCAACTAATAAAGAGTATGAAAACTTTATTTTTTTAATTCTTGTTATTTTTGTGGATTATTGTTGGAAAACAAAAGGGGAGTAAATTGAGAATTTAAAACATCAACATATTATAATTGAAAAATGTTTTTTTTTTTATGAAAAAAAGGATTTGTTGGTGTGAAACAATTTGTAGCATAGATTTAATGTTATATTATCATTAATCCTTGGGGCCATAGTATGTGGTAAATTCATTTGAAATAGATTTTAACAAAAAAAAAAAAAATTAAAAACCTTTGTTTTAAATATTTTCGTAGGAATTACAATGAAATATTTCATTTTATTTAAAGGCTTTGAATTTTTTGTAATTAATTAATTTATTAATTTAACTAATCTATGTATTGTTTGTTTTCTATGGATTATAATGTTAAATTCTTTTAATCGGTTTACAAAATGATGAACTTTTGAAAACAAAATGTTGCAAGTTAACACACGCCAACGACGTTGACCTTCGGAAACACAATTCTATTGGATGTCAATGAACCAGGCATGAAGCATTCATGGGAACCTGCTGACATTGCAGTTACACCTTTGCATTGCCTTAGGTAATGCGTAATGTGATACGCCTATAACCATCCGGTAGGCAAAATAGCTTGCTCAGCATTTGGATTGGCTGAGCGAATATCCAATAGGTGGGTTAGGGAGTCAGTCTTTGGGCTGACGCGAACATAAACAGTTATAGAAGAATAATTCAAAGAATAAATAAACCTAAATCAAATTTAGTCTTGTTGTCTTTTCATTTCATTAAATAACGGTACGAACAGTTGGGCCAACTCACGTTGGCGTTCGGTTTTTTTTATTAATAAAGGATGCAAAATCCTTAATTGGCGCCCGAGCAGGGACCCGGCAAACTGCATCCTTTAAGCCTATGAATCAGTGCTATTCAAGACCAGGACACTTTTTAATAAAAGTGATCGTCACTGTACACATGGGAACACAGTCGCTTTCTTGGATCTTGAGCATACCTTTCTGCATTCACATGGGAACATGCAGATATTCGAAAAGGCATAAGGATGTGGTGTGAAGATTGATCGTGCCAATAGTAGGTCGTTTTAAAACGTCCAAACGGGACCAACACGACACTTCCTTGCCGGGTTTCCGTTAGAAAACCCGTTATAATAAATTTTGTTTTTTTTTTTTTATATAGATATTGTTATAAAGTGCGGCATATATCATAAAACTGAATAACCGATAACTACTAGTGCGATATATCATGAAACTCAATAACCTGTGAGTCGATAAAAACTGTATAAAAACTTAAGAATAATTTAAAATTGTGAAAGGAAAGGTTATTAAAGAAAAATATCTCAAAGAAAAAAATTTTTAAAAAGAAAGAAATAATCGAAATTTATAAAAAAATTAAAGAAAATAAAAGTTTTTAAAAGAAAATATCTTAAAGATAAAAAAGGGTTGATATAAAGTTTAAGGAAAAATTAAATTGGGGAGAACCTCAATAAAAAAGAAAAAAATTATTAAAATTGTTTTTTGAAATTAGTTTAAAGAAAAATTTGTGTTTAAGAAAAAAGAAGTAAACTCGTGCCAAAAAATGGATGAGTTGCAAAAATCAGTTCAAGATTTGACCGGTGCGGTAAATCGTATTTATGAGCAATTAAAAATTGTTGAAAATAGAGTAATGTCGCTCGAGGTTGCGAACACAGCTAGCGCGAGTGGTGTGAGTGGTATCTGTGCTGCAGAAGCACCCTTAGTAGGTCCGAGGACCGAAAATGAGCTAAAGGAGATTAGCAAGCTTCCGGATAGTGTAAAAGAGCTACAAGTATTCGATGGGAATCCGACGCAATATGTGTCGTGGATCCACAACGTGGAGTCGATTTTGAGCGACTTCAAAATCGTAAGAGGTAAGCCGATTTACAGAGCAATAATGCAGCATATTCGAAATAAAATTAGGGGGAACGCGGACACCGCATTAATATCGTACAACATATTTGAGGACGACTGGAGTGCGATCAAGAGATGTCTCTCGCTGCATTACGCAGACAAGAGGGACATAAGGACTTTTGAGCACCAGTTGAGTCAGTTGTCTCAAAGGGGTTCTAAGATTGATGAGTTCTATGCTACCGTGAACCATCAATTCTCCCTCATAATTAACAAAATTAAAACGGAGACCTATTCAGCAGAGACGGTAAATGCATTAGTAGAGACGTATCGCAACCGTGCGCTAGATGTCTTTATACGTGGGCTGTCTGGGGATCTTTCTCGTATGCTAATCATACAGAAACCCAAGACTTTGCCTGAAGCCTACACGGCTTGCTTGGAAGTTCAGAATTTGAATTTCAGATGCAACACGATTCATAACCCATACGTGACCAATTCTATAACCGCCCCAATCAATCAATCCTTCAGGCCTATGAATGGGGGAAGATTGAACGATACCAGGCCAGCGATGCCTTCGCCGAAAAAATTCTCGCATCCTGGTTCGTCCCAAAACTATCGTCGGGATGGTAATCCTCCACCCAGGCCAACAGCTCCGAAACCTCATGAGAAAATGGAGTTGGGCTCGGTACAATCAAGACAGGCAGATTATATTAATCGCCCTCGGAATGGAAACCCATTCAAAAGGGGAGCCAGGTCAGAGGGTTATGGCCCTACCTATAAAAAGCAACAGAGGTTGTACAATACTGAGTTTATAGATGAAGATGAAGCCTGCGCTGGTGAATATCAGCGCGTAGTCCAAGATAACGTCGAGGACACAGTAGAGGACACAGTAAATTTTATGACGGGCGCCTCTCCAGCGTTCCATATATAGAATATGTAACGCAGGGAGGCACCAAATTAAAATTCTTAATAGATACGGGTGCTAATAAGAATTTTATTAGTCCGTCAATACACCAAAAAAGCACCCAGTTAACAAAACCATTCTCTGTACGTTGCGCTGCTGGAAATATAGTCGTAAGTAAAAAAGTCTCTGGTAAATTTTTTGAAAAAGCAGGTAATGACACCATTTTAACATTCTACGTCCTGCCAGGGTTAGTGTCGTTCGATGGGATTATCGGGGACGACACATTAAAAGAATTAGAAGCGGTAATAGACCGAAAGGAGAATACTCTCACTCTCAATCCTGGTATTGTTATTCCTCTTAAGGCTCGAATTTCTGCTCAGGTAAATGCTGTTATTGATGAAACTCTTCCGGAAAGTGTTAGAACGAAAATTCGTGATATGGTTAATAAATATAAATCAATTTTTGGACCAATCGATACAAACGAAGTAATAAGAACAAATGTTAGAGCAGAAATAAGGACAAATACAACAGAACCCGTGTACGCAAAAAGTTACCCATATCCTGCGTGCATGAGAGAGGTCGTGGAAAAAGAGATAAGGAGTCTGCTTGAGGAAGGAACTATTCGTCCTTCAAATAGTCCCTACAACTCGCCGATATGGGTTGTACCTAAGAAGCCGAAGCCCTCAGGGGAAAAGCAATATCGTGTTGTAATCGACTATAAACGCCTAAACGGCATAACAATCGCAGACACCTATCCAATTCCGGACATAAATTCTACACTAGCCAGCCTTGGTAAGGCAAAGTATTTTACGACTCTAGATCTTACTTCTGGGTTCCATCAAATACCGATGAAACCCAACGATATACCAAAAACAGCTTTCTCGACTATGAACGGCAAATATGAATTCTTAAGGCTACCATTCGGGTTGAAGAACGCCCCAGCAATCTTTCAAAGAATGATTGATGACGTCCTTAAGGAATTCATAGGAAAGATTTGTTATGTCTACATCGACGACATAATTGTTTTTGGTCAGAGTGAAGAAGACCACCTCAAAAATATCGATACTATATTCGAACGACTCCGGACAGTGAACCTCAAGGTGAATCTAGAAAAAACACATTTCATGAAAACCCAGGTAGAATTTCTCGGTTATGTGATCACCCCTCAGGGCATACAACCTGACCCAAGCAAGGTATCAGCCATACAAGCTATCTCACCCCCTGAAACCTTGAAAGACTTAAAAATCTTTCTGGGATTGACATCCTATTATAGGAAGTTTATACGCGACTACGCGAAGGTCGCGAAGCCCTTAACCATCTTGACAAGGGGGGAGTACGCACAAGTAAGGGCTAATGAGTCCAAACGTGTTCCGGTCAAGTTGAATGATGAAGCCTTGCAGGCGTTTAAAGATTTAAAGATATTACTAACTTCATCAGAGGTCCTGGCCTTTCCAGATTTTGAAAAAGCATTTAACCTCACAACTGACGCTTCCAACTTTGCGATAGGAGCCGTCCTTTCCCAAGGTGAATAGGGAAAGGATCGCCCAATAGCCTATATCTCAAAATCTCTCAGCCAAACAGAAGAGGGATATGCTACTAACAAAAAAGAGATGTTGGCGATCGTGTGGGCACTTGACAACCTTCGTTCATACCTCTACGGGGCTAGGAAGATTCGTATATATACAGATCATCAGCCTTTGACTTATTCATTGGGTAATAAAAACCACAATGCTAAGTTAAAGCGCTGGAAGGCTCGTATTGAGGAGTATAACTGCGAGCTTATCTACAAACCTGGAAAATCTAATGTAGTCGCGGATGCTTTGTCCAGGTTAAAGACGGAAGTCAATCACTTGACCGACTCAGAACGCACTGAGACGGCACCAAGTGTTATTTTAACCGAAAACGAATCTACCGAAACCGCCGTTGAGAATTGTAGTACTGATGCTGCTACTGTTGTTACGGATAAATCGGAAAGTGCCGATACAACAGAGACAGCTGAGGAAGCTCAATCATCAAGTTCAACTGCCCATAGCGCTGATCAGGATAATACGGACCTGATTCCACACGTGGAGGTCCCTATTAATGTATTCCGCAATCAGATTATTGTGAAAGTTGGACGGGGTATAGAAGCGTACGAAGAGCCCCATCCGGGGTACTTCCGTCATTACTACGCAATTCCTGAACCAGACAGAGAAAATCTAACGGCCTTATTGAAAATAAAATTGAATCCAAATGTCGTAAACGGTATTAAGATACCGGAGGGTTGTTTGTCGTTGTTACAAGAGGTATATTTAAATAACTTCACAAGGTATAAACTAAGAATTACTCAGAGAATCGTTGAAGACATAAAAAACGAAAATACAGTGTATGAATTGATTATGAAAGAGCATAGAAGGCCCCATAGGAATCCGCGGGAAAACAAGGAGCAACTCCTTGAGAATTACTATTTCCCAAAAATGAATAGCCTTATAAAAAAATACACGAAGACATGTGAAATTTGCAATTTGAATAAATACGATAGACATCCGAACCACCCAGATTTTCAACCAACCCCTATCCCCACTTATCCTTGCCAAATCCTCCATCTGGATATAGTTGAAATCCAAAATGAGAAATTCATCAGTTGCATTGATAAGTTTTCGAAGTTTGGAAAGCTTTTTCATATCAAGAACAGATCTGTTCTGCACCTCCGTGAAAAGATCATAAAAATTCTCCATTATTTCACAGCTCCAGAAATGTTAGTAACCGATAACGTAAGTAGTTTCCTTAGCCCTATCATAATAAACTTTATTAAAATGTTAGGGATAAAACTATACAATACCCCCGTTCGACGATCCGAGGTTAATGGTCAAGTCGAGAGATTCCACTCGACAATCTTAGAAATATACCGTTGCCTCAAACAAGAACACAAAGATCTGCGACTGAAAGAGTTGCTTAATATTGCAGTCGACAGATACAATAGAACAATCCACTCTGTAACCAAGCGCAAACCGAGCGACATTTTTTTTGAAAGAACTAAGAGATTAAATTACCAAAATTTCCTTGATTTCCGCACCAAGGTCAATAAAGAACTAAAACACGAAATAGAAAGAAAACAGAGAGAAACAAATCTGTATAGAAATAGAAAAAGAATTCAACCCAAAATGTATAAAAAGGGTGACATAATATATACAGCCTGTAAGGGCATTAAAGCGAAAAATAAACCTTTGTTTCGTAAAGGAATAGTCGCTAAGGATAATAAAGTAACTGTCATTACATCGACAGGCAGAAAAGTGCATAAAGCACATATCAAAAATATAAAAGATTAAAAAAAAAAAAAAAAAAAAAAAGAAGAGGAATGAATTATTAATAAATTATTAATTATGAATTATGTTTCTTATGTTCTTTCTTACATTAAAACATAAAAATTATATTTTCTACATAGCAAAAATATGATTAAAAATTATTTTTTTATTTTAAAATTAATTGATATTGATGTACGAATTAGAGTAAACACAATTAAAATAAAGACAATTAAAAATGTTCATTAATTATACCCATTAGCTTAAGATATTGTTCAGACATTTCTTAGATTTCAGTAAAATTACAGACTAGCCTGCCTAACCTACCTAACTACAGTCCAGGGTTTGCAGCTTTTCTCATACACGTCACCGCTGGTTTCCATCAAAGAGAGCAAGGCTTGGATAATCAACGGCAACTTTAATCTCATCCATGTCATCGATCTGAGCCAGTTCGAGCGTCAACTAGAAGAGGTCTCGGAATCGATAAAGAAGAACTTCCGAGACTTAGATAGGAAGCAGCTGGTTAACTTTCACTTTAATCAAATAGCTGACCGTATAAACTTGTTGAGGGCGAAACCATCGAGGAAGCAGAGGTCAATCGAATGGATAGGTTCAGCACTAAAATGGGTTGCAGGAAACCCTGACGCAGCGGACTGGAATAAAATCCTGCAAAGTCAACAGGCAATCGTGGGAAATAACAATGAACAGTACAAGGTGAACGAGAAAATTTCCAGCGTAATAGAAGACATGACAAAGAAGATTAACTGGGTTATTGAAAATTCTAATCGCGAAGTGATTGTAGCAGATATTCAAAAATTCGAACAGGATATCATTCATCAAGTTTTACTAATCAAGGAGGAAGTAAATGAAATCGTCCGAGCCTGTCAGATGGCGAAAAGTGGCATCGTTAATACAAATCTCCTGAACCATGACGAAGTTACCATGCTGATTAATGAATTCGAGACGCTTCCATACGAAAACGAAATTGAAGCCATTGAGTTTGGAGTCCCATCAATTTACGCCAACAGTTCAATGCTACTATACATCCTGTCAATACCAAAAGTCAGAAAAAACGACTATAACATGCTCCTGATTAGACCAACAATCATTAATGACAAACAAGTGAACATCGACTTCAATAAAGTCCTAGTCAATCAGGATGAAACCTATGGCATAGTAAAGAATTGCCTCTCCATCAATAATTCTACGGTCTGCAGGGAAGAAGCTCTCCAGAAAGTTCCAGAAGATTATTGCCTGTCTAGATTACTTAAAGGAGGTCGCGCAGCATGCACTTACCGAACTAACACCAATGAAGTCATTGAGCTGATTCAAGAGGATACCATCTTCCTCACGAACTTCAACGGTGAACTTAGATCTAACAACTCAATACAAACCTTATCAGGAACCTTAATTGTGCGACTAAACAACGAAACCATCCAAATTAAGAACAGGACCTTCACGAGTTCAAGCTCTACAGTTTTGCAAGCTTTACCACCAATTATGACGAACATCACTAACGAAGGACATAAAATAGATGTGCAATTCGTGCATAGCCTTAGTCTTCGAAATATAGAACGCCTTAGCAACCTCACGAATAAAGTACGTATTTCCACCGTGTCGGACGCTGTCATCCTCTTGTTGCTCATCTCGTTCGCATGTGTCATATGGCGGAAGATTAGTGGAAGACTTAATCTCCCAGCGATTAAGATACCACAGGAGAGATCAAATCAAAATTAGAAGACTTCGCAATATCCAATTACTGACGTCACTGATCTACGGGACGTAGATTTTCGAAGGGTGAAAAGTTAACACACGCCAACGACGTTGACCTTCGGAAACACAATTCTATTGGATGTCAATGAACCAGGCATGAAGCATTCATGGGAACCTGCTGACATTGCAGTTACACCTTTGCATTGCTTTAGGTAATGCGTAATGTGATACGCCTATAACCATCCGGTAGGCAAAATAGCTTGCTCAGCATTTGGATTGGCTGAGCGAATATCCAATAGGTGGGTTAGGGAGTCAGTCTTTGGGCAGACGCGAACATAAACAGTTATAGAAGAATAATTCAAAGAATAAATAAACCTAAATCAAATTTAGTCTTGTTGTCTTTTCATTTCATTAAATAACGGTACGAACAGTTGGGCCAACTCACGTTGGCGTTCGGTTTTTTTTATTAATAAAGGATGCAAAATCCTTAATTTGCAATGCAGTCTTATTTATTTACCATTGTTAATTTTTTTGTTATCGGTCTGAACTGTCATTTTATTAAATGGAAATTTGAAAATTTTAAGAACAAAATGTGGTACTAAATAAATGTTTGATACGAACAATGATAAACAATACCAACTGATAATTTAAGAAATCTAATTATAATGTAATTGGTAAAAAAATTGTTTTAATCAGATATACATATTAAGAACGAACAATAAAACAATTTTAGGAAAATTATATTCTTTACACCCGATAACACTTACAAAGCTTTTGGAAAGCTGACTATTTGCTAGGCAAATTTCAGAAATGGAATACTTGCAATAAAAATGCACTGTATCAGATTTTTGACATTAATTACAAACCTAAAATTACCGTTTTCAGAATAGTAGTAATTTGGTCTGAAAACTAAATTATATATCGTGTTGTGATGAAAAAACAAACAAAATTTTGTTATCGGGATCTTTTTCAAATGATAACTTCAAATAGGTAATTCAAAAATTGATTAAATTTTCTAAATTATTAAAACATTATCCAAATACAAAATTATCAAAAACGAATTAAATATAACCAAAAAAAAAAGTAAAAATAGAACCATCCTAGGAAATTACATTTTTCTGTTTGTTTTTTTTTTTTACACGAACTCAAGTTGTCGTTGAATATTTTTTTTTAATTCCATTGCGCTTTTTTAAACACATACTTAGCTTTTTTTTTATTTGTTGGTGCACATTAAACGTTTGGGCTTTGTAAACATTTGTTATTTCCAAAATTGATTAATTATAAAACTTTGAAAATCTTTACCAGTGTAGAATTACATTTTTAGACATATTTAGTGCATATTTTCAAATATATTCTGTGAAAATTTTAAGGCTGTATCTCTCCAAAAAGATTTTGTCAAAATGAGATTTTTGGACTTTGTTCACATTGTAGCTTAAATCAGAATTATACGGTAGACTCGAAATTTGAACTTAGTGGTCTGGAATATAATATCTAGTCGTGCCATAAATTCAAAAATCGGAACCACAATAATACCACTAAAACCGCTTCGAAAGATAAAGTCCAGATAATTTGATCTACATATTCACTAGATCCATTTAAATGCTGATTATAGGGAGCATCTCCATATAAAGGACTATCGACTTTCTTATTACACGCTAGAAATGAGAATGAAACAATAATTTTTTTTTCGGCTGAACAAATTTTTACCTACTGTTGAAGAAGTTTATAATAAAGAAAGCGATACAATTTATGGGACATCATCATATCAAACTAAAATTGTGGTTCTAAGGTTCAAAAGTAACCATCATCCAGCTTCTTTAATAATTTGATTTAAAAGCTCATTCCAAAGTTTCACGCCCCGCCATATCACGAAAAAAATGTGAAAACGTTTGACAAATTGTGCCGTAGAGGTTAAAGGGTTTAACAAATACCCTTTTTTTATATATTGTGCGCGCCCCTATAAAACTCAACAAGTTTCCCCAAAGAACATAGGTCGAAATATGAAAAAAAAATTTGGCCCTCCCATAGTAAATCAATCTGCTGGTAGTCAGTTTTGTAAGGTAGGGCCAAATTTTTTTTCATATTTCGACCTGTGTTCTATGGGGAAAGTTGTTGAGTTTCATGAGCACATTCACCTCCTTCAGGGTTGATACCCCCCTTCCGTTACACGCTGTATATATGAAATAATTAATGGAAAAAAATTAAAATATTACAGATACAAGGACAAATTTATTTATTGTATCAACTTTACAGAGTTACAATATTCCCCATTGATGTGAGTCTCAAAAGCTTTGGACAATATTGGCGAGTATGGCACAATCCAACGATTGTCTACATCAACATTTTGTCCTCTTACCTTCACAATTACCGATTGCCCATTGTCCGCAACTGATCGCCGACGATACAATGGGTATCCATTATTTCCCGTTATGGTTTCAGCAAGCAGGTCTCTTGGGTACCGCTTGGAACACTTGCCGTCGACCATACAGGGTGAATTGTAGTTGAAAAGTCCGCAAGATCAATGTATCATGTGTTTGGTAACTACTGCATGCAATTTTGGGTCAACTGTTTCATCTGGAATTTCAGCTGAAATTATGGAATCAATTTCATCTGGACTAACCAGAGTAAAATGTTTAGTTTAGGTCTTTTATTTATCTATTGAGGCAGTACGAAGTCTGCCGGTTCAGCTAGTGTAGTATATTTTTTATTAGATAAATATTTACAATATAGTATTACGATAAGTTTTCAAGGCAATAACAAGAATTTTGCTAGTCATTAATAACACTGGTAAACAGCATGTTTTTTGCATGAGATTTCTTAAATGAATCTGAAACGCTGATTTCAAAAATATATGCCGTTTTTATGTAGCAGCTCTAGTTTTGGAGTTATGAAGGGACAGGATTTTTCATTGAAAATGCACATAGTTTAAGTTTAAAAAATGTATTAAACATATTTACACTAAATAAAATGTTCTTTTTTGGATTTTATAGAGTGAGATGTATTATGAGAACTATTTTGAATGCTGCAACAATAATCAGCCATCATAATATGTTCATTCCAGTACCCCTGATACTCTCCTCTATAGTGCGAATATCCTGGTGAAAGCGCTCTCCCTGTTTCTTGCTTAGGTCGCCGAGATTTTCAGAAAATAGTCTAGATGGCTGTGAAGGTAGTGAAGCTTGATACTCATGTTACATCCAAGCCGCTGGAAGTGTATCAGCAGGTGCTCAACGTGCTGAATGTAGCCGTCAGACTTCCTATTGCCCAAAAAATTCCTTACTACACAAACAAACTCTTCCCATGCACATTTCTCGACAGCTGTCATATGGTTGATGAAATTTGTATAATCTATCAACTTCCTGATTTGTGGGCCATCGAAAATACCTCCCTTGATTTTCTCACTGCTCATTTTTTGAAACACTTTTACAATGTAGTTGAAACATTCGCCATCTTTGTTTGGAGCTTTTACGAACTGTTTTATCAACCCCAGTTTTATATGCAAAGGAGGCAATATAATTCGGTCTCTGGATACAAGTGGAGCATAAATTACATTTTGCTTACCAAGAATCCAAGCCTCCCTGGAAGGCCAGTCTCTTTTTGTCCAGTGCTCAGCTTTAGCTCGGCTGTCCCATAGGCATAGGAAACAGGGGTATTTTGTATAGCCACTTTGTTGGCCCAGTAGAAAATTTACCATTTTCAAATCAACACATAAAACCCAGCTATGTTCATTGTTCTTAATTTTGTCGGGAACAACTTTTACATACCAAACTTGGTATCCAAGGTTTAGAGTTTGACTGCAAGGGAAACCCAAAGTAGTCGAAGAATGCCTTTTTCACAAACGTCCGGCACATTTAAACGAAATTTTTGGAACATATATTCTCCGCAAATAACACAAACAAATCAGGGTTATTTAAACACGTCCTTCTTGAGGAATTTATAAAGGAACTAGTTAAGTTACACCGCTATTAATAGAAACTATCGACTACTTATGTAAATTCAAGACGGTATCCGTATCTCACTAACCAGAGCTGCTACAAAAAATCCGAGAGTAGATTTGAAATCAGCGCACCCAAATTAGTAAACAACGGTAAAAAAATGTCATTCAACACAAAAAAAGGTTGATATTGTTTTTCTGTGTAATTGTTCAAAATTGCGTGTCGGTATTTTAACACTAAACTTCATAGAATACCCGTTTTGTATAGTCAAATAATATGTGCTCAATGTTCAAAAATAAATTTAAAAAAAATTACACAAAATTTCTAACAAAAAATTATATTTTTAATTGAATTTTCTTTGAATGTGTCAAAACTGAATAACATACATATGTATATGATTTGATCTTGAGATCTTTAGATCTTTCACGTAGTTTCACTTCTATCGTGTTTAAGTAGCAGGTTCCCCACAATTTTTTGTTCCTTGAATTTGAATTTTTCGAAGCTATTGGAAAAATTACAATAATTTTGTTCACTTTAATTTGTTTATTTTCAAATTTATACAAAACTAGTTTATCCAGCAACGCGTTGCTGTGAATGATTTATAAAGGATGTACATAAAAGACAAAATTTATCACCAATTAACATAACAATTAAATTGAAATAAAAAATTATTATCTAGCGCTTTAACATTTAGAAAAAAAAAATGAAATTAAAACGTGGCGTCCTCTATGAAATATCCATGCAGGACGTTCCTATAGTTTTCTGTAGTAAAACTGATTAAAGGCGTTATCTGCTTGAGACTTATGGAACTCACAATTTATAACAACAATCAACATAAGTAATGTCTTTATTGTAAACTAGTAAATGTTGTAAGTTTTTGGAAACTAGTACCTTTTTCATTATAAATCGAAAAAAAACACTTTTGGGATAAATATTTAATAACTGCACAAAATACTTCTAAAAATTAATACGTTTTATTTGCGACTGGTATATCCTGAGAACAGTAAATAATAAATATAACTGGTAAAATTTGTAAAAACCTTTGAGTACTTTGTTTTTGAATTTAAGTATTTTAAGTTATTGTAAAATTGTTCCTGATTTTTATAACTACTTAAAACTTCAAAGTTGTTTTCGTCAATACTGCATTTTTTTAAGTTGGCAGACAATTTTTAACCAATTGACTTGATATTTTAATTTATATTGAAAAAGAGGCTGAGATGTGACCCACACTGATAACTTTCCATTCTGTATGTCGATTTGTCTTGCTTAAAAGTTTGTAGGTTTTAAAATTTTTAAGAATAATTCAACTGACAACTTTTTTAACGCAACACGTTAAAAAAGTTGTCAGTTAAATTATTCTTAAAATTTTTAAAATTACCAACAATATTTCGCATATAATGAAATAGTTTGAATTCAAAATCTATTTTTGTTAACCAGATTTTTAATCGAAAACCAATTTTTACCAATTTTAGTAGCATTTCTTAAAAGTTTTTATTTCTTATATAAACAAATACAAATTGGATGAATGAAATTGAGTTGAGAGGTATCAAGAACCGAACATAATTTTTTACCAAATTTGCGTACTATTTTTTGTCGATTTTATTTTTTTATGAAAAAACGGACTGTTGGATTCTTATAAAAAATTACTGAATGTCGAAAACAATATTTTCTGTCAGGTTAAATAAGTTTGAAGCCAATATTTTTAATTTTTGAAAAGATATTTGAGTCGAAAATCAATTTTTACCAACTTTAATCAATTTTTTTAAATTTTTATTTTTTGTAATAAAAGTGTCAATTCGATTTTTCTTAAAATTTGACTGAATGTTAACAACAATATTTTTTAAAAGATAAAATTAGTTTAAAGCCAATATCTCAAAGTTTTGAAAAGATATTTGCGTCTAAAATCAATATTTGCCAACTTTAATTAGGTAATTTTGTTTTAGGTTTTTATTTTTTGTAAAAAAACTGTCAATTGGATTTTTCTCAAAATTTGTCCGAATGTTGATAACAATATTTTTTAAAAAATAAAATTAGTTTAAAGCCAATATCTCAAAATTTTGAAAAGATATTTAAGTCGAAAATCAATTTTTACGAACTTTTGTTAATTTTTGTTTAGGTTTTTATTTTTTGTCAAAACTGTCAATTCGATTTTTCGCAACATTTTTCCGAATGTTGAAAACAATATTTCTTATAAGATAAAATTAGTTTGAAGCCATAATCTCAAATTTTTGAAAAGATATTTGAATCAAATATCAATTTTTACCAACTTTTGTTAATTTTTTTAGGTTTTTTCTCAAAATTTTACCGGTATTAAAAAAGTTATTTTTGTTGCATAAAATTGTTTTGGAGATAAAATCATTTTTTTGTCGTAAAATTTTCGAGGTGACAAATTTTTTTTTCAGATTTTTTGATTTATAAAAAAAACATTAGTTGGAATATTTCCAAAAATATACAAGTTTTGTATCACGTCATAATATAGAATATACAATTTAATTCAAGTCTCTGGCGTTATTGGTTTGTGAGATATTTTGGGTTAACCAACATTTTCACCTTTTTTTTCAAATTGCTATGGTAAAAAAACCACCCACGCAATTTTCTTGAGAGCCCTTTCTGCATCTTTCTGTATTATTATTTGTATAACAACATTTATTTGAAGTCGATATCTCTACTGGATGTGGACGACAAAAACAACGTCGCGAATCTACGGACACACGCACGCACAGACATCTCTCTAAAAATCTTTTATTTCGACTCTAGGGACCTTGAAACGTCGATAAATTACAAAATTTTCAATTCGACAAATCAGATCGATTACAATAATTTCCTATGGGAAGTTAAAAATGCACTTTCTTTGTTCATTTGATATATTAAATTTCTGACGATTTTTAGGCAAGTTTGAAGTTCACCATTTGGTCAAAAACCAATGTATCACAAAAAGCCTGCATAGTTAAAAAAAAAAAAATAAGTTACTCTTTGTTAGCTGTTATTACGGTCTTAAACCTTGGAAACTGGTAAAAACATTGCAGTTTCTGTAGTCACAATTGATTGGCTTTTGTAGTATTGCCAACAAATTTCTCAAAAAAAAACCTTATTTAATTCATACTTCCTCAACCCTATTTGTCTGATAGTAGGTCTACAAAAATACAGACATCATTTAAAAAATATTGGAAATTGATAGATACATAGATAGAAAATATTTAACTAAGAAAAAATTCTTTCTATGGTCGTTAAATCCTAAATTTAAGTCTTTTTTTCTATCAATTATACAGTGTTTTGATTTTGTTTTGACCTAAAAGAAAATACAATAATTTTGTTTGTTTTCAATAATCTATCTGCTTAGATTCATTAAAAATGTCCTATCAGTTCTAACTACAGTCCCAAAGAAGAAATTAGAGTTCCAGATCAATTTACTATTAACTAAACAAAATACTGTAATGGTAACCAAATATGCGGTTTGCAAAAGCAAATTCGAAACAACAAAAAGTTGAAAAAAAAATATTGAAACTTAAGACCTGAAAGCTTTCACAAAATTTACGTTTATATTATGTAGACTAAAAATGAACTCATATCCATAGATATAGAAGAACTGCCAGCATTCATCCAATACATCAAATTGATTACCCGCAAATCCTTTCTGATTTATTTCCGTTGAATAATGGCTCCTTCCTTACAATTCCTCTCTATAAAGCACCAAATAGTATGTACCGTACGTACGTAGGTATCCTTTTTTCTTCCTTCTAGATAATGGTTGTGTGTTTTCCAGTCTGAATTGAGTATATTTGTATTTGTACAGTGAGTGCCTCCTATTTTATTGTGAATGAGGTATGATTTGAAACTAAGAACCATCAACCGAAAAAACCTTTTAATGTTTTTTTTTCTGCAATAGAATAAAAAAAAAAACATTTAGAAAAATCAACATCACATCCCCCATCACATCGAAGGGTGCTGCCCTAGCCTTGAGGAATGAGAAACGAGACCATCAGCACTTTCATGCATCAATAGAAAGAGAGAGAGGGAGTATAGAAATTTTATAAACGCTGGACTTACATCAACATCAATATCGCACAGTAAGAGTATAGTATACGTATTTTATAAGGACCCATGCCCCAAGGATGATCCTGGGAATCGTCTTTTTCGTGTTTGTCGCTTGCCCCGTCTAACCACTGCTGCCGCACCTTTGCATTTGGATGCCATAGCCATTAGGGGAGTGCAAACTTTTTCAATGACTTTATCCGACTTTTTGGTTTCTATAGTTTCTCGTTTCTCGTTTCTCTTCTGTTCTGCCAGCAATAAGCTATACTCGCTGACGGAACTAGGGATTGTATAGGGATAATATGATGCGCTTCTCTCACCCAACAGGACGAACTCCAACCCCAACCCCAACCCCAACCAGAACCTGATACCGTATACCTATGGTTATGGTTATGGTCCACATAGCAAGTCATCTCCATTATCTGTGGGTCGCAGCATATCCTCGAAACGTTCTTCTTATACTACATTACTGTGGTTGTTGGAAAATAAATATATGTATTTTTTAGCTTTAGCTTCTTTTTAGCTTTTGAATGGCGTGCGATGCATCCTCGGGTCATTTGATTCAAGTTATTTTAACTGTGGACTGGGTGCTGATGATGTTGTGTTGCCATGAGTGGTTGGTTTATGCGAATTCGTTATTTACCATTCAACTACCAAAATGGAACTAAGAACTAAAAAACGAAGGAAGAAAAATAACGGATATTTTAAAAAGGATTTGCCAGAAGATCTAAGTATACGTTTATACGAGCATATGATGATGATGATGGTTGAAGATGATGATGATGAGCAAAAAAGTCCTTTTCTTTTCAACAACTACGAGGTCTATATACATATTATGTATGTATGTAGGTAGATGCCAGTTTCATCCTTAAGTTGTATACTAGTTTTTTTTTTGTTTTTGATTCCATGGTCTATTGAATAAGATGAGATATCTATATGTATCTATGTGTTGTCTTGAATGCACATCCTGTATGATGATGATGCATCCTTTTTATCGACAACGGACAACTTCAAGTCAAGGCAAACATCAGACATGCACACACCACAATATATGTACATACATACAGGGAAGGTGCTCAGGCTCAATGTGATGCTCATACAGTATGCTTGTTGGAGATGATGCTTCTTCTTATTTTGAATATCCGGTATCTGGGTCATCAGTTTCATCGTGGTTTGACTTTAACATCAACATATAGGATGTCTTTTTTGTTTGTATTTATACGACAACGATGATAGTGCCTGAGGACAAATAAATAAATAAGTAAGTAATAAGATAAAAATACTAATTTAAAATTGAAAATGAAAAAAAGAGAAATATACGTTTTCTCATGGACCCTTAGTCCTTATTTTATTTATTTTTTGTGAAAAGAAATCACATTTATTAACTTTCCAAGGAATTGTGTCGTTAAATTAAAAAATGCTTATTATATGAAAAAATATACTCTCATTTTTCATGGGTTTTTAAAAAGTTTTAAAAATTTAACAAACATATGAATTGCATAACATTAAATAAAATTCCACAAAATAACTTAAAATTTAAAATAATTTAAATATAACTTACCTATTTCATCTAATGGATTAATTTTCGAATTAGTGGTAAGTTGATGGGTGAACTGAAGAAAAATATATTTAAACACATATTTCTTGCATTAAAAATTAAATATAAATATAAACACCATGAAAAGTAACAAAATTCAAGTAGAAAACTGTGAAATTAATATGAAATTAAAATGAAAAAAGAGGCTGGGATGCGACCCACACTGATAACTTCCCATCCCGTCTGTCGATTTGTCTTGCTTAAAAGTTTGTGTCTATGTATCAATTTTGAACCAAATTTGCGTATATTATTTTTTGTAGATTTTATTTTATTGAATATCGAAAATAATATTTTCTGTGAAATATTACGCAGTTGTCTTGAGAGCCCTTTCTGCATTTTTCTGCCTTATTATCTGTATAAAAAAATTTATTTGAAGTCGATATCTCTTCTGGTTCTTGAGCTATAGAGGACGAAAAAAACGTCGCGAACGTACAGACGTACGGACGTACGAACGTACGAACGTACGTACACACGCACGCAAAGACATCTTTCTAAAAATCTTTTATTTCGACTCTAGGGACCTTGAAACGTCGAGAAATGTCAAAATTTTCAAATTAACAAATCGGACCCATTACAATAACTTCCTATGGGAAGTTTAAAATAAAACATACCTAATATAATTAAGTCGAATATTTTGTGTCACATCAAACTGTTCTCAGAGGAAGATTATATTAAGGAACATATTTTTATTGTGCTTATTGTTTATAGTTAATAATTATATCATTGTTTATTATTATTTTTGTAATAATCACAATCACCCAAAGAAGATTTTGAAGAACGTTTGTTTAAAATAAAAAAATACGTATACGCCCAAGTGAACCACATTGATTTATGAGAGAATAGGACAAAACAACTATATAATAACTTTTTGCACTTGGCGTTTGATTTAACATGACTTTAGATTAAACATTTAATTTAACATTGACATAAGAAAACATAACATAATTTAAACAAAAAGTACAGAAGAGATAGGTCAAAATAATATAATAATGGATGATTTTTTGGACCAAATATGAGAGTTAAGTGTTAGAATTTATTCCGTATTTTTTCTTAAATTTAAACTTAATAAGAAAAAAAAAAGGATAACTATATCCCTTATAACAACTATTTAATATGTTTTCTCACTTTTCACAAAATAGGAGGTATTAAATAAAGGACTTTTTATTCATTTGGCTTTTTTATCTGCGATGACCAATAATTTCTACTTTATGCCACTATGACACGGAAATCTATAGCATGTGAGTATGACATTGAGGTTGATAATCAGGTTTTCGAAATTAATTTGGCATTTATGGATTAATATAAAGGATATAATGTAAAAGCTGAATAAATTGCCTTAACAGCTTCTTACCAGAGTTCTTTAAGTTAATATTTGAATTATTATATTACTTAAGATATTGTTTCTGTCATTTCTATAAAGGATATTATCTCAAACACCTATAGTTTTTCAAGTAGCTCAAATCTTGATACAAAATTATGTTAATTTCAAAATCAGTATTGTGCTCAAAAGTTTGATGTTAAATACAAAATTTTATTTTTGATTCTTGTCAACA
Organism: Eupeodes latifasciatus; assembly: GCA_920104205.1. NCBI lineage: Eukaryota > Metazoa > Arthropoda > Insecta > Diptera > Syrphidae > Eupeodes > Eupeodes latifasciatus. The sequence continues at coordinate 20,196,356 of OV049926.1, read as the reverse complement.
TTTCAAAAATGGTAAAGCTTTCCCTACGAAAAAAAATAGAGGATAGGTACAAAAATATTATACTTACGAAAATTTAATAAAATATTCAAGTAAATATCATAATAGGGTTGTAAAAAGAACATTTGAACTGAAGATCTTGTATTTTATTTATTTACGAGCAAGTTTATTCTCTAAATTGTTATTTTGACAGACTTTGCATTGTATTAATAAACAAAACGGAAAAAAAAGTAAAAAACATTCAATAATTAAAAAAGAGCATATACGCCTTTGTGCACTTTACTATTGAATATTAGTCTTTTTAAAACAATAAAACTAAATTAATTGCTACATTCACATATACTTGGTATCTAAAACATCACTGAATGTTCTCTTCCATTTGTAAGTCACTATTTTAAGAATCGCTTAATGTACGAGTAAGTTAAAATCCTCTGGTTCAACACTGGGGGATGGAAGTAATCCCATCCTTAGCAAAAAGCTGGAGTGGGCTAAATCCATTCTAGACAACACTAGTCGCCACGACTCCACGTCAAAGCGACAAAGGTCTTTGGAGGAGTCCACTCCCGTCCCGAAAAAACCCAAAGTGCAAAACACCAGCACTCCCAATATTCCTCGAGTACCTCTCACTAAACCTTTTAGTGATGTGCTTAAGGATTCAAATAAGATCGTAATTGCGGTCATCGATAGGAGCAATATTGATGGCACGATTACTTCTGACCGTTGGCAGATGGTGAATCTGAAGCTCTCGGCTGGCTTTTTAAAAGTCATGCGGGATCATCCGGGTCCACCGCCTGTAACAAGCGATGAGGGTTGGCATCAAGGTCATGTCAAGCTCATCGCTTGTAACGATCAGAGGTCGCGCGATCTCTATACGCTTGCTGTCGGCATGCTGGGCGAAGTTTGGCCAGGCGCAAAACTCGAGGTCGTTGCAAAGGAAGACATTCCATGCAGGCCAAGAGCTCGCGCTTGGATCCCTAAAGAACCCTCATGTCCTGATGACATACGCGAGATTATTAAGATTAGCAACCCGGACCTTCCTTTTCACGACTGGAAGATCGTGAAACTGGAGGAGCCAAAGGGTCTTTATCGAAGTGCGATAATCGTAATCAATAAAGACTCTGTGGCTTCTCTGGCGAGAGATAAGGGAGTGATAAGATACGGTTTCGGGACAATCACGCTACGTATCTACAAAAAAGATGAGGTAGACGCTTCATGCGAGCCTCCACAACCCTTTTCGGAAGCTGTGTCGCAAGACGTTGGGGGTTCCAGTGCTACAACCACCTTCCCTTCCTTGGATGTGGATGATGTTGTACCTGGGCCCTCTTCTGTCGCAGCACAGTCTTCCTCCGAGCCCGCATCAGAAGCTGTGCCGCAAGACGTTGGGGGTCCCAGTGCTAACATCACCTTCCCATCCTTGGGTGTGGATGAGAATGTGGCAGGGCCCTCTTCTGTCGCAGCACAGTCTTCTTCTAAAAACGTCGAAGGTTTATCCCTAATGGAGACCGACGACTCAAACGACAAGGTTCTCCCCAGTGAGGAAGAAGATGAACTATTAGGTTCTTCTTCGTCTGATCTGGATGAGCTGGATTCAACAGTGGTGGAGGTTGATCTGCCGACTTGTAGCCAAAATGCTGCAAATACTACAGATTAACCTCCAACACTCCAAAACGGCTTCGGCCTCCTTACTTCTCCGCCTGACAAAAACTGGAGAAGATGTCGTTCTCATCCAAGAGCCCTGGATTGTGAAATCCCTGGTTCGAGGATTGAGAACTCCTGGTTACTACGTGATATATGTAACAGGAAAAGGTAACCCAAGGTCCTGCATACTAGTAAAACGTAATCTAAACGTATTTTTACTCCCTAATTTCAGTGATAAAGACGTCACCACAGCCAGTATGGTAATAGACAACCATACCTACTGGCTGGTATCAGCGTATTTGGGCCACGACCACCAGGGCCCACTACCTGGTACCACTCTGGAGAGGACGGTCGCTGAATCAACAAGACTTAAAACCAACATAATTATCGGTTGTGACGCCAATGCGCACCATACTACGTGGGGTAGGTGAGTCTCTTTTTGATTATATTTTAACAACTAATCTGGTAGTATGTAATGTAGGTAGTGAACCAACCTTCGTTACTAAAAATCGACAAGAAGTTTTAGATATGACTCTTGTCTCTTTACATCTCTCAAATAAAATATTGAATTGGAGAGTATCAAAGGAGCACTCGTTCTCCGATCATAGATACATCCAATTCACACTTATTGAAGAGTTTCCAAAACCGATCCAATTCCGAAACTATAGGAAAACAGATTGGCCAAAATATAGGGCAACTCTGAAGAATCTGATTAAACCAGAACTTTATGATCCGCCCTTATGCGCTTTTGAACTCGATCAAAAAGTCGACGAGCTTACAGCAGCCCTTAATAAAGCCATGGAAACTGCCTGCCCCCTCACTACAGTGAGGGGAAAGAAGAAACCATATTGGTGGGCTGCTGAACTGGGTTTACTCCGGAAAGGCTGTAGAAGGCTTTTTAATCGTGCAAAAAAGACTAGACATCCACAAGACTGGGACTCCTATAAGGAATCCCTCAAAAAATATAAACAGGAATTGAGAATAGCCAAAAGATCCTCTTGGAGATCCTTCTGTAGCTCAATAGAAGAATCCTCGGAGGCATCAAGGATAAGGAAGATTCTCTCGACAAATCCAACCATGCCTAGTTGTCTTAAAAACTTGGATGGTACTTGGACTAACTCTTGCGAAGAAACGCTAAACCTGCTACTTGACACCCACTTTCCTGATAGCTCCAAATACGTTAATACAACAAACCATCCTGGGTCGGGTATTAACTTAACTTTTCCTCAAGGTCTTGTTACTAAAGAGAAATTGACTTGGGCTCTGAATAGTTTCAAACCTTACAAATCTCCAGGGCCAGATCACATCATACCAGCTGAGTTACAATTTACGACTGACATAACTCTGCCCATCATTGAGATGATTTTTAAGAGTTGTCTAGATATGGTCCATATACCTCAGCGATGGAGAGAAGTAAAGGTAGTTTTCATTCCCAAGGCGGGCAAATGTTCGCATGTCAACCCTAAAGATCTAAGACCTATTAGCCTATCATCATTCATTCTCAAGACTCTGGAACGTTTGATTGATATCCACATGCGTAACAGCATTGATAAGAGACTATCGATGTCTCAGCATGCTTACTGCAAAGGGAAATCGGTAGAAACAGCCTTGCACACCTTAGTAAGAACTATCGAATATTCCCTAGAACAAAAACAATATACTATGGTGGCCTTCCTAGATATTGAAGGCGCTTTCAACAACGTTGATACATCCGCTATCACTTCTGCTATGACGACCCTAAACGTCGACTACTCACTCTGTGAATTGATAAATCTAATGCTAAAAAGCAGGATCATCAACTCTAAGATGGGGGATTTTTGTGCGAAAAGGTCTGTCGGTAGAGGCACTCCGCAAGGTGGTGTTCTGTCCCCTCTCCTGTGGAACATAGTGGTTAACGAGCTACTAATATCCCTTGAGAGAGAAGGCTACAGAGTGATTGCGTATGCCGATGATGTTGCTATCGCCGTCATAGGAGAATATCCAAATACACTGAGAGACCTCCTCCAAAACGCACTCAATATGCTCACTAGATGGGCAGATCACTGTGGACTTAGTATTAATCCTCAAAAAACAGACCTCGTCCTTTTTACGCGGAAATACAAGATCCCAGAAATTGTACCTCCCTCAATAAAAGGTGTACCACTAATTTTCACCAATGAGGCCAAATATCTTGGTCTGATATTGGACAAAAAATTAAGTTGGAAACCTAATATTCAGGAAAGAGTTAAAAAAGCTACAGCAGCTCTTTTCCTTTGCAAGAAAGCCATAGGAAACAAATGGGGTTTTCAACCTCGCATAACTTATTGGCTATAAACATCGGTCATCCGACCAAGACTTATGTACGGGGTTGCAGTATGGTGGACTGCACTGGAGAAAGTCACATATTGCGACAAACTCAGCAGAGTCCAACGCACTACATGTCTCTGCATTAGCGGGGCTTTGAGAACCACACCCTCAGCAGCGTTGGACACTCTCCTCCATCTGACACCCCTCGACATTTTCAGCAAACAAGTGGCAGCGAGTACAGCCATAAGACTCAACGCCTCATCTCAGTGGACCAACAACAATGTTGGGCACTCCATCATTCTGAACCTCTTTGGTTCTATACCAAAGTACATAGACTACACTATCCCAAAACCCCAATTTGGTAAAAACTTCCAGGTATCCATTCCATCCAGGGATGAATGGGAAGATAAAAAACTCCTGGATGACAAAAGCATCCATTTTTATACAGATGGATCCAAAACAAATGAGGGAGTTGGTAGTGGTATGTACTCAGAAAAGCTTAATCTAAGCATCTCATTCCGCCTCCCTAATCATTGTAGCGTCTTCCAAGCGGAAATTTTAGCGATCAAAGAGGTTCTCTCCTGGCTAAGAGAAAACGTGATATCAACTTCTGATATACGCATCTTCTCTGACAGTCAGGCTGCTATCAAGTCTCTTGACGGTGTCTCAACCAACTCTCTAACGGCCCTCGATTGTCGATCATCTCTTATGGAGATGGCGCAGCAATTTAACATTCACCTATGCTGGGTGCCGGGCCACAGAGACATCGCAGGAAATTGTAGAGCCGATGAACTCGCTAAAAATGGAACCGTCATACCTATTTCACCTGAAAGGGAGAAGATAGGTATACCGATAGCTACATGTAAACTTCTGCTAAAAGAAAAAGCTTTCGAGATAGCAAACTCTAGGTGGTACAATTTACCAACATGCGCAGCCACAAAACAAATATGGCCTTCATTGGACCTAAAGCGCTCTAAAGACTTGTTATCCCAAAGCAGACTTCATATTAGCTCCCTAATAGGTGTCCTTACGGGACACTGTCTTATAGGCAGACACGCAATACGACTTGGTGTAGCCTCAAATGACTTCTGCAGGAGCTGCATGGACGAGGAAGAAGAAGAATCAATCTCTCACCTCCTCTGCACCTGCCCTGCTCTTTCACGAAGACGCAAACTTCATCTGGGAGAATACTCTTTTGATGATCCCAGTGAACTAGCTAAAAAGGATATCAGATATCTCCTTCGCTTTATAAAAAGCTCAAAATGGTTCGACTAGTGGGAAGTAATTCTCTAGATTCATGTGGTATCACAATGGGCCTTTCTTCTGGCCTAAGTGTGTGGTTTTTGTATCCACAGCCACATTAACCTAACCTAACCTAACGAGTAAGTTGTATAGGATCGATTTAAATCTGGAACTCACATAGTAAATAATGGTCTGCCGCAAGGCTCCGTTTTATCTCTGATTCTCTTTCTTTAGTTAAAAAATTTGTTTAAGTAGCTTAGGACAAGATTCTTAAATTGTGATTTTTACTATAAATACTCCCTGATGTTAAGTGAATCTTCAAAAATTATAATTTAACTCAGTTGAAATCAAATGAAATGAAATGAAATGAGATGAGATGAAATAAAATGAAAAAAGAGGCTGAGATGCGACCCACACTGATAACTTCCCATCCCGTCTGTCGATTTGTCTTGCTTAAAAGTTTGTCTATATGTATCAATTTTTACCAAATTTGCGTACTATTTTTTGTATATTTTATTTTTTTATGAATAAACGGACTGTTGGATTTTTATAAAAAAAATTACTGAATATTCGATATTTTATATTTTCTGTGAAATAAAATAAGTTTGAAGCCAATATTAATTTGTAATTTTTGAAAAGCTATTTGAGTAGAAAGTCAATTTTTACCAACTATGAGTAATATTTTTTTTTAGGATTTTATTTTTTATAAAAAAAAAACTGTCAATTAGATTTTTCTCAAAATTTTATCAGATGTCAAAAACATTATTCTTCGTTGCACAAAATTGTTTTGGAGATGAAATCATATTTTAGTCGTAAAATTTTCGAGGTGACAAATTTTTTGTTCAGTTATTTTGATTTATAAAAAAACCGTTAATTGTATTTTTTTTCTCCAAAAATAAAATTGGTTTGTATCACGTTACAATTTATAATATAAAATTTAATTCAAGTCGCTAGCGTCATTGGTTCATGAGATATTTAGGTTTAACCAAAATTTTCACCTTTTTTTTTAAACTGCTATGGTAAAAAAACCAACCACGCAATTTTGTTGACAGCCCTTTCTGCATCTTTCTGCCTTATTATCTGTATAACAAAATTTATTTGAAGTCGATATCTCTTCTAGTTCTTGAGCTATGGACGACGAAAAAACGTCGCGAACGTACAGACGTACGGACGTACGAAGGTACGCACTAAAAATCTTTTATTTCGACTCTAGGGACCTTGAAACGTCGAGAAATGTCAAAATTTTCAATTTGACAAATCGGACCCATTACAATAACTTTCTATGGGATGTTAATAAGATGAAATAAAATGAAATGAAGCAGTGGATATTGTAAAATCTATTTTCTTGGCATTGGAACGCAGATACTGAACAATTTCCCCACTTATCTGAATCATTTATACTTGACAAAATTCTAAAACTTGATGAAAACCTAAATTCTGGTCCTGAGCGGCAAGCCATAATTTATGGTTTAAAATGTGCAACACACCTTTCATAACTATTGTTTATTCTGTTTAACCAATCATTGAAATGTTCTCGTTCCTTTTTTATAAAAATAAGCGTTTTTCAACGCCACCCAAAAAGAAGGTCAAAAGCAGTTTATGAGTAACTATCGTAATATAGCTAATTGTCTGTTATTTCAAAACTGTTTGAATCCCTTGTTTAGAATGCTTTCCTTTAATTGTTGCTCTATATTCTGTGATAATCAAAATGAATTTGTAAAAAGAAAACCTACTGTAAAAATCTACTTAAATTCACAACATTTTGTATTGATGCTTTCGAGAAAAACAAAAAACTTGATGTTATAAATATTTACAGATTTTAGAAAAGCATTTGATAAACTTATCCATAAAGTACTTTTAAATTACCTTACTCGTATACCTACACTATAAACTATAGTGTTGAGAATTACCATTCTGATTTGTTTATTGTTAATTCTGGTGTACCTCACGGTAACCACTTTGGTCCGTTGTTATTTTTCATGTTCATAAACAACCTCCTCTCTATCTTAAAAATTCGATGGCATTAATATACGCTGATGACGTGAAAATATTTTAAGCAGTTACAAGATGATGTTGTTCTACTAGGGAATTCGTGTAATACAAATATTTCAATGTTAAATTTTGACAAGTGTAAAACAATTAACTTAAACGCAAACATAATGTTCTTGGTTATAAACTTATGTTTAACTCTACAAGCTTAGACAAATGTTTAAACTTCTCCGACCCATATTATCACGTTTGACTCAAAATTAACTTTTACTGAACATTTTAAATAAATTTTATAAGAAGAAGAAGGAAGAGGGTAGATGGTGAAATGGGATAAATCAAGCTGTGTGTGAGGTATTAACGACATTATTTTTTATTTGAAAGGCGCATGTACATATGCCATTAAGTGTGGATTATGACTTCATTCAAATTCCCGCCTCTTCTTACGGTGACACGGATCCGAGTGGTCCAATTTTCAATGACTGTTCCGCATACATCCGGCTGAATTTGAGCGATAGCCTGTCTTATGTTCAACTTTAGGGCATCGGTCAGTTGTAGTTTATTTGCATAGACCTACGACTTCAGGAAACACATGAAAAAGTCTAGCGGGGTCAAATCGCATGACCTTGGTAGCCAATTCACATCACCTTTGCGAGAGATAACTTTACCCTCAAATCGTTCATGCAAAATGTCAATCGTGGTGTTTGCTGTGTGGCACGTAGCGCCGCCGCACAGTGGGGAAAATGCGGACAAAACCTATTTTTCTGAAAGTAGGATTTTTTTTAAACAGAAAGTGTTTCTTATAGTTAATTGGTTGTAGAATCAGAAAATGAAAACCGTTTTTCAAAAAAAAAAATTGTAGACCAGTAGATTTTCGCTCAAAGTTCGAATATCGTGAAAAATGGTAAAATATTGGTATTCCTTAAATGATCAGTATATTGTGAAATTTGAAAGTTTTAAACTTTTTTTTCTGCTAACATGATTGAAATAAATAGAAAAACAATACCGTATGTTATTTTATTGAAAAAAAATTGGATAAGGTATTTTTTGACGAAGAAACACTCTATTTCTGTAATTTTTTGAATTTGAATTTCATATTTATGCAGTTCTGACGATCTTATATGGTAAACAGTAAATTACGCTTATGTGAAAAAACCCTTAATTAACCCAGCACTGAGTAAACAGAATTATATCAACAAGTTTTGTAGAAAGTACTCCGATTTTCTGAAATCGAAAGGGAAAGTGTCTCGTTATAGGGTTTTATTGTACTAACAATATGATATAGATCATCGGAAAAAAATAAGACAATGTGGTAAACAGAGTTTTATACATTCCTTTTTATTTAGCTGGCAATTATTTTGCATTTCGTCTCTTTCTCTTTACATATCCTCAAAGCCATCTATGGACCAGAATACGAACTAATTTTTGGTCGGTTCATAAAAAAAGCTCTCAATAGAAAGCAATATCGCTTGTTGTTTTTGTTTTGAAAATAATAAAACACGACTAATATGAAGATACCTGAAAGTGTCACATTCAAACCGTTATTTGTATCATACGCCATTAGCTTTCATCTATTTTGGTTATTTCAGCAGTAACTGAATAATTTTCAAAAAAACGTCTTGAGGTTTTCCCAGAGTTTGCAGTCCCAGTTCTTTGTTAGACAATGTCAATAAGTATTTCCCTATTTTTCTCGAAACGATTTGGCATATGGGTTTTAGTTTCCTTTTTTATTTCCGCAGTCAGTGGGGTATGGTATTGTATGATAAGTGCAGGTTATACTCCATTAAGCGTTTTTTCTATCAATTTAAAATACATTACATGTTTTGTTTTTATGAAGAATCCATTGCACTGAATTTCAGTTTCTCAAAGATTCAGAATTTCAGCTACACGATCTTTTTTTTTTCTAACTTCTTCCGGAGTTTCTTTCGAAAAGGAAAATTGAAGAGCTGGTGAATGGTTGAGGATGATCGAATATTTTTCCAAATTCGTTCTTTATTTTCTCGTTGAACAAGTTTTAATGGTACCAGGGATTTAAGAAATAAATGCCCATCAGAAATACCTTCCATTGAAACTTTATATATTTGCATATATGAAATTAAGTTTATTTGAACTAATTTGAATCTAATTTATTTAAAATTGGAAAGCTTATTAAGATTAAACGAATTTGTTTTTATTTTATTTGCTTGAATTATTTCTTTTATTTTTTATTTATTATTTGCATTTATTTTATAATAAATTTAAAATAAATCGCACGATAAGCTTTGAAAACACCAACTATCTATATCATTATAAATGCAATGTGTTATCCTTGTAATTGCAAACAAAATAAACCTAAACATTTTTTTTCACAAAACCATTCACTTTAAAGCATATTAAAACTGAAGTTTTAGTAATTTACAATGCTTTTAAAATGCTTTTTTGGCTATTTATTATTCGTAATATCTTTAAATTTGGTAAACAAATCTTTGTTTTCATATAATGTTCTCCGAAAAAAAAAACACTTTTCTTTTTTAGTGGGCGTGGAAATGGGCGGAATTTTCTGGTGCAGATTTGTCTTGCTATTGGCTATCATTCCTGAAAATTTCATCAAAATCGGTTCATTAGTTTAGATTTTATAGAGTTTTGTCCGCTCTTCCATACCAGGTGCCCCACTGTGCGCCGGCGCCGCGCCATCGTTATGTAGCGCTCACTGTTGACGGTGACCGCCTCACTCACATCGTTTTCATAAAAGTACGCCGCCACACCAAACGGTAACTTTTTGAGGATGCATTATCACCTGGTGAACCTCGCGTGGGTTGGTGTCGTCCCATATACGGCAATTTTGATTTTTAACGCAGCCATTCATCCAAAAATGCGCCTCGTCACTAAAGATAATTTTTCGGGTAAAATTTAGGGTCCTCTTCTAAACGATTCGAACCCCAGTCAGCGAACAAACGGGCATTGTCTATTGTCATGAAATTTGAGCTCTCCTAGGTCAGTTGGATGTTATACGGGTGTAGGCTCAAGTCCCGACGCAAAATTCGTCAAGTTGAAATCTGCGAAAGGCCGAGTTCTTGTGCACGGCGAAAAATAGACTGCCTCGGGTTCTGCTGCACACTTTTATGGACCGCGGTGATGTTTTCGTTGCAATGAGCGCAACGTTTGCCTTAACGAACACTCATTTTGATAAAAAAGTTTTATCATTTGAAATTTGGCTTAAACAACTGAATAATAAACAGAAGATTTGACAGATGTCAACAAAACAAAATGGCTGGCAAAATCTACCCGCGCCAATTGAAAACCTTTTACATAAAAATCTTTATGTACCATTTTTCAGATCAACCCTTGAATATGGTTGTATAAATAGGGTAATTAGGTGAATTTATAACGCAACTCATATTCATAGACTTAAAGGTATCCATAGAAGGTTCTTAAGATTTCCTCTACGTTTTCTCTCATGGTCATATGGAGTAGCTTTGCCTCCTTATTTTGATTGGCTACAACTAATAGGTCTTACATCGCTTACTTATCACTAAAAGTATTGGCAATGTTGCTTTATTGTTGGCATTGTGAGTGGATCCATTTCATTTTTATTTGTTTTGTGTAGATTTCACTCTTATATAAGCCGAAATAGTTTGAGAAATCGAGTGCAGATTTGAACAAATTTAAGCCGAGCAATCTATGGTTCTAACAGTCCAATGACTTAGTTAAAAAACATATACATATATTGAAAATAAATTTATTTTCAAATCTGTTAATCAAAATATCAAATCCTATAGTTTCAAAATCAATCAACTTTTTCTCACATTATTTAAATTCTTTATGTTTAATCTTTTAATCAATAGTGTTTAATGGATCTAGGTTTATTGTATTGTTTATTGCATAATTGTTTATTTAATATATAAAATTCTCCTGTCACAGTGTTAGTCGCCATACTCCTCCAAAACGGCTTAACCAATTTCAATGATCTACACGGTGCAACGAACTTACGATAGTAGTCAGTGACGATATGTTCAATGAAGCATTGATTGCTATTGAGGATCTTTGCATTATCATTGCCAACTTACCACTCAGTCATTTCGGTATGCACTCACCAAATCCAAATGCATCTGATTTAATAGACTCTGAATCGAATAGTGAACTTATAACTTACTGGCAGCCATTGTTGCTTACAATGTCCCACTAATGAATGAAGAACAAAGAACCATTTATGACCACATCATGCTCGCAATTTCGGCAGGACAAGTTGAATTCTTTTTTTTGGATGGACCAGGTGGAACTGGCAAAACATTCCTTATTTCGCTAATTCTTGCTAAAATAGGATCAAATAATGGTATCGCATTGGCTGTTGCATCTTATGGCATTGCGGCAACTTTATTGGATGGAGGCAGAACAGCTCATTCAGAATTTTAACTGCCACTAAATATTCAAAATAACTCAGACGCGGTGTGCAATATACAAAAACAATCATCAATGGCCACAGTGCTGAAACAGTGTAAAATTATCATCTGGGATGAATGCACTATGGCACACAAACATGGTTTTGAAGCGTTGTCCCGTTCAACTGACATAAAAAACAACGACAGATTATTTGGCGGCACTCTGTTACTCCTTTCAGGTGATTTCAGACAAACACTGAAAAGAGGAATGCCTCTGGTGGAATGAAGCCGCTCAAGCGTGCACTCTCCGTTATTCCGCGTTAAACGTACGCTGATGACATCATAAATAAAATAAATTAGGTGGCGCAACAGTTCATGAAGAACCAGGACCATCCCTGTGTGCGAGTAATGTTGTCAGAGATGGAAGGGACCTACAATTTATATGCCGAATCCGAACGGCTAATTTGAGAAAGCACTTTTCATGACAAGAATTACTCTTGGAGGATTTGTCAATTCCTCGCAAGAGGTAGTACCCGTGAAAAAGTTAGGTGACACAGGCAGGGATTGAACCCAAGACCCCTTGCATGACAGTCCAACGCACAAACCATCACGCTACAGGTAATACATCAACGCGTGCTTAAAATCATCACCACTGTGGCGTAATGTTGAAAAAGTACAACTGAAAATAAATATGAGAGTTCAAATGCTTCAAGATCGATCCGCTGAAACATTCTCAAAACAACTGTTTTACTACAGATGAAAAAGCACGCATAAAACTACCGGTCGATTTCTGCACGATTATTGATTCACAAGATGCTCTTATTGACCAGCTATTTCCCGATGTACATAGAAAATATACAAATCATGAGTAGCCGGCAGAAAGAGCAATTATTTTAGCAGCAAAAAATTTGGATGTCAACGAATTAAATCTCAAGATACAACATTTGTTACCAGGAGACTTGGTGTCATACAAATCTATTGATACAATTTGTGATGCTACCGAAGCTGTAAATTATCCAACTGAGTTTTTAAACTCATTGGATTTAGCAGGCATGCCACCGCATAATTTTCAACTGAAGGTTGGATCTGCGGTAATTTTGTTTCGTAATTTGAACTAACCACGGTTGTGCAACGGCACGCGATTAGTAATTAAAAAATTAATGAAAAATGTTATCTAAGCCATAATTCTAAATTTCAAATTCCGAGGTCAAAATATATTATTACAGCGAATCCCTGTTATACCCAAAGATGTACCAATTCAATTCAAACGCTTTCAATTTCCAATTAGATAGACATTTGCAATGACTATTTATAAGTCTCAAGGCCAAACGATGTCTGTCTGCGGCTAAGATTTGAGCACTTCATGTTTTTCACACGGACAATTATACGTGGCCTCCTCTCGAGTGGGCAAACCATCCAGTTTGTTTGTATTGTTTTTTGTAGTATTGTCATAATTAGCGATATGTATATAATTTTATTAAATTAAAAACATTTGTTTGGTGATTTGTTATTTTAATATTTTGTCGCCGTTTACACCTCTCCCACTTATATACCACATCCTGACACACTTACAATAAGTTATTTATTTAAAGCAAAATATTCTCTAGAAATTATTTATATGAAAAAACAACGTTTGTCGGGTCAGCTAGTTTAGTTATAAATATTGGTTAACTTAGGGTTAGCATTTAACGTAATCTACACTAATATTATAAAGAGGAAAGATTTGTATTTTTGTATGTAACAAATAAACTCAAAAAGTACTGAACCGATTTTAATAATTCTTTTTTCATTAGAAAGCTACATCATATATTCCTATGTCTACCCGTGCGAAGCCGGGAAAGGTCCGCTAGTATGAAATAAATAAAAATAAACTAATTCTATATTCAAATAATTTTCTTTTTGATTAAATACATAACTACGTTCTTTGTTCAAATAATTTCCTTACACTATTTTGATCTCTTTAATCCTTAAATTATCCTAATTCAAAGAGCAACCTTAATTTCCTCATTAAATATTCATAAGTTATTCAAATAACCAGTTGCTTTGCTTCTTAATTTTAAATGCAGTTTGTCAAAATTATAAATTCAAAACCAGTGTTTTGTGAAGACAAACTGTTTTCCTTTGATTACAAAAATGTTAAAGTGAGTGAGCAAAATGGGGAATGATGCTTTTAAAATGTTTAAAACAAAAAACACAACAATGTGTCCTCGCGTCGCGTCGTGCGTCGGTCGTCCTTACTGTCTCTGTGTTCCTTGATGCGTATTAAAAAATGTTATATTCTTTATCTCTTCAAAGGATGTCTTTGTATATTATTTTATTTTTATAAGTTGAACTCTTTTCTTCAACAAACAACAAGAACGGTAACGGTAGTTAGGTTATATGAACAATTATAATTTATGTGTGTGTTCGACACATGGAAAGTATGCTATACTAGCGGCGAACAGCGCGGCGGCGTTGAAATGTGCATATTTTACATATTTTTCGTTTTTAAAACTTTCCATATACCATCAGAGTGAGGGAGAGATAACGAGCAAGGATCTCGCGTATCCAGTTATAGAAGCGTATGCTCCTATAACACACTCCTATATAGCACTTCTATTAAGGACTACTCACGCTGGCGCTGCTGGAGCTTCAAGGGCTAACTTTTTCATGAGCGTGAACATAAATTCATAAAAGTTTGACGTACTTTTTCTGCTATGTGCTGTCCTCAGTGATATGTGCTCTGCGCACCCTTCACTTCACCCAAAATACCTTTAAAAATTTAATGCATGTCGAAATGCTGAAAAACAAACAGCTTTCAACTTTCATACAATAATTTTTTATGTTGTTGTTGTTTTATTTTATTTTATTTTTTTTTATTTTTATTTTCTTCCCTTTATTTCATATGCTTCCTATTTTGATAATTTTTAGCCTGCATCGTTAATTGAGTGTCCCTGAAGGGATATGTCTCTATAGTACAATATAAGCTTGCCTAGGCTTACCCTTACATACCTATAGCTATAGTAGTGCACTGGTTATGGGGATGATGGGAATGGTGATGGTGGTGAAGTAAAATACTGCGGTATGCCACAAAGTTCAAAAATATGGGTAGTGCACGCAGTTTTCAACTTTATTTTTTTAATGTTCCAGTGGTTGGGCTTGGTTGAAGTTGAAAGCTGAAAGTTGAAAGATGGAATAGTTGCTTCCGTTATATTATTATTACAGTGCATTGTGTTTTCTTTTTGTTTTTGTTGTTGAAATGTTAAATGCGCTTAAAATGTCAATTAGCATTGAGAGAACACCACACCAGCATTCAGGACTCTACTATAGCTACCACCACCGAGAGCGAGTTAAGTAGTAAGTTTTAATTTGGTATATTTGTTGTTTTGTTTTTTCTTCCTTTTGTTCTCTTCTTTTGTTGATGCTTCATCTTTTAAATTTGTAGGGATTTTCCACTGAAGAATGACTTCATAAGAACTGCAAGAGGAAAGTGAGGGATGAAAATTTTTCATTCGAACAGGACTCTTAGGGTGGTGTTGTGAGGGTGACGAAAGGGAGAGATTTGAAGGGTTATTTTGCTACTCCGCACTCAACTTCGTATAAAGGAAGTATAATTGTAGGGCACAGGACATTGTGTATATGTATAGACCCTACACACCCAGTGACACACAATTAATGTGCAGCATCAGGATTAATTGGCAGTATCTATAGTATATACTAAAGGATATGCCACTATTCAAGAGGACCCGATTTCAACTTTATATATACATACCTATAGACGTAGGTCCTGGATACTGCAGAATGTCAGTGATGTCTACTCTGTACTTGTACACATCACCAAATTCAACCCCTATGATACTTTTTATATATTCTCACAAATAAATGCATAAGGATGTTGAATGTTGGATGCATCCTGGGATGCAAAGATAAAAAATGATGAAGTGCATAAAATTTGTATCTACTGGGATGTTGGGATGAAAAAGGAGTGAACGAGAGAGGTTTATTTATACTCGTAACTTCAACTTAATTATGAAAATAAAATGTCATAATAAAAATATATGGAAATATCTTTCTGGAGTGGCTCAAATAGTAAGTTTATACAGTAACACTCAAATAAAAACCTACGAGTTTCGTAATTTTAAGTGTTTTTCAGTTGAAATCTTAAAACCGATAGAGAAAAACGTTTCGAGTATTTGAAGACCACTTTTCAATATGAAAATGTCAAAGAAGTTTAGGAAGTGATGTCATTATGTTGTAATAAGATTTCTGTATTTTCAATTTGGTCCAAAGGAAAATGCAGAAAATTAAAAAACTTAGCATGAATGAATGGAATTTGTCAATAATGGAATTAATTTTGAAAAGTCCAGTATTTAAGCAGCTGTGATTTTTTAAGCTTTCAACTTTTAACATTTGACAAGTAAAATCTTTGCCGTTACTAAGAAATGGAAATATAAGCCGTTCAAAAACGAATTGAAGTTGCTAAAACTTACTTCAAAATTGATAAAATAAAATAGCTCTAAGAATCATTAGGTCAAAAAAGGATATTTTTATCTTCCCATAGGAAGTTATTGTAATCGGTCCAACTTGTCGAATTTAAAATATTGACATTTCGTACATCCGTACGTATATCTCACGAACCAATAACGTAACGAGATACCAAACAAATATATTTTTTGAAAATATTCCAATTATCGTTTTTTTTTTTAAATCAACAAAACTAAAAAAAAAATGTTTGTCACCTCGAAAATTGAATGAACAAAAAATAATTTTATCTCCAAAACAAATGTGGCAACGAAGAATAACGTTTTTAACATCTGGTCAAATTTTGACAAAAATCAAATTGACAGTTTTTTAATAAAACCTAAAAAAAACATTACCCAAAGTTGGTAAAAATTGATTTTCGACTAAAATATCTTTTCATAACTTTGGGATATTGGCTTAAAACTAATTTTATCTTTAAAAAAATATTTTTGTTAATATTCAGTAAAATTTTAAGAAAAATCAAATGGACAGTTTTTTTTACAAAAAATAAAAACCTAAAAAAAAATTAATAATAGTTGGTAAAAATTGATTTTCGACTCAATTATCTTTTCAAAAATTTAAGATTTTGGATTTAAACTAATTTTAACTTATAAGAAATATTGTTTTCAACATTACGAACAATTTTAAGAAAAATCAAATTGACAGTTTTCTTACAAAAAATAAAAACCTAAAAAAAAACATTACCCAAAGTTGGTAAAAATTTACTTTCGACTCAAATAGCTTTTCAAAAATTACAAATATTGGCTCAAACTTATTATATTTCACAGAAAATATTGTTTTCGATATTCAGTAGTTTTTTTATAAAAATCCAACAGTCCGTTTTTTCATAAAAAAATAAAATCTACAAAAAATAGTACGCAAATTTTTTTAAAATTGATACAAATAGACAGACGGGATGGGAAGTTATCAGTGTGGGTCGCATCCCAGCCTCTTTTTTTTTAGGTTTTTATTTTTTTTTTTTAAATGTCAATCCAACATTTCTCAAAATTTTACCGAATGTTGAAAACAATATTATTTATAAGATAAAATTGGTTTGAAGTCAATATCTCAAAGTTTTGAAAAGATATCTGAGCCGAAAATCAATTTTTATCACCTTTTATTAATTTTTTTGTTTAGGTTTTTTATTTTTTGTAAAAAAAACTGTCAATTCGATTTTTCTCTAAATTTTTCCTAAAGTTAAAAACAATATTTCTTATAAGTTTAAATTAGTTGAAAGCCATAATCTCAAATTTTTGAAAAGATATTTGAGTCGAAAACCAATTTTTACCAACTTTTGTTAATTTTTTTTTTCAGTTTTTAATTTTTTGTAAAAAAAACTGTCAATTCGATTTTTCTCAAAATTTTACTGAATGTTGAAAACAATATTTTTTGAAAGATTAAAGTAGTTTAAAGCCAATATCTCAAAGTCTTGAAAAGATATTTAAGTCAAAAATCAATTTTTACCAACTTTTATTAATTTTTTTTAGGTTTTATTTTTTGTAAAAAAGCTGTCAATGCGATTTTTCTCAAAATTTAATCAGATGTCAAAACATTATTCTTCATTGCACAAAATTGTTTTGGAAATGAAATCATATTTTAGTCGTAAAATTTTCGAGGAGACAAATTTTTTTTTTTCAGTTTTTTGATTTATAAAAAAACCGTTAATTTGATTTTTTTACAAAAATATACTTCTTTTGTATCACGTTACAATATAAAATATAAAATTTAATTCAAGTCTCTAGCGTCATTGGTTCATGAGATATTTAGGTTTAACCAAAATGTTTACCTTTTTTTTAAACTGCTATGGTAAAAAAACCACCCACGCAATTTTCTTGAGAGTCCTTTCTGCATCTTTCTGCCTTAATATCTGTATAACAAAATTTTTTTGAAGTCGATATCTCTTCTGGTTCTTGAGCTATGGACGACGAAAAAAACGTCGCGAACGTACGGACATACGGACATACGGACATACGGACGTACGCACAGACATCTTTCTAAAAAATTTTTATTTCGACTCTAGGGACCTTGAAACGTCGAGAAATGTCAAAATTTTCAATTTGACAAATCGAACCCATTACAATAACTTCCTATGGGAAGTTAATAAAATCAAGTTAGCTACAAAAGAGAGTTACTCTAAACCCAAAATGTTTGCTTTCTTTGGGACATTAACGAGTCTACCTCAGACTCTTACAGAAAAACATAACAAGATAAAATTGCTTTGGACAGTCAGGTGTTGGTCCAAAATCACCAGTTGAAATCTCAAATGATAGATTTTAAATAAGAGCATCTTTTCACAATGCAAGCCGAAATACCATTTTCAAAACCTTAAACATTTTTAAGATTTTAGGTTATTTTATTCTGAACTTGTTAAAAAACAGTGAATATTTCATTGAATTTCTTCTTCAAGAATTTATTACTTCTAGATACACAAAAAATAATAGTTTATTTAAAAATTTATAAAGTATGCATTTTCTGTTATGACATTGAAAATTTCTGTAGAGTTAAAAAATATTTAAACCATGTTTCTATAAAGTCAAAAGTAGCATAATAAAAATTTTAAGCATTATATGTGAATTTTCATTTCACGGTAATTGTTATATTCACACTGTACTGTACTTATTTTTCATAACCTTGATGTGAAAACGTATTTTTTTGTATGCCCATTACGAACATGTTGCTTCCGCCAGGATATGCAATACATTTATTTTTTAAGATATTGTCATTAATCCGATTGACTGATTTAATAATGATATAGCAGCAAAATCTTATATGACTTAAACTATATATGTTGAATGTTCGCTACGGAATAATACCTACGAGTACATATATGGAAATCTCATAAAATACGGTCATTCGAATAAGAATTTAAAGTACTTAATAATGATGGAGCCACCATTCATACAGACAATCAGTCAGCTGTTAAGGCTATTTATTCAGCTTTTATATTTCATCTTTTATATTAACCCATAAATGCCAAGTTAATCTCGAAAGCCGAATTATTAACCTCAATATCATAAAAAAATGTTATATGATATCCGTGTCACTGTGACATAAAGGAGAAATGATATTGGACATCGCAAATGAAAAGACAGTCCTTATTCAACATAAGTTCTATGGAAAAATTTAAATGGACATGTCCTTTAATATTGCACACTTTAAATAACAAACAATCTAAATATCACTAAATATTGTTACAAGTGACAGCGATGATGGATTGATGTACGTTTTTTAATAAACTGATCGGCCATCTGCCATAATAATGTATATAGAATTGTAAATACCAATATAATTAATGTTAATTTAGTACCTAGTAAAATTTCAATACTTGCGTATATTGTTTCAAGTTTAGCCATGTTTAGGTACATATATAATGGTTTTTATAATTATGTTAAATGCTTTGATATAATTTTTTTGCTCGAAACCTTTGTAATTGAGAACAATTTTGATAAATATGGAAGTAAATTTAAGGACTTCGAATTTGCATGGATCTCAGCGAACTAAGAACTAGTACCCGTGGAAGAGCTAGTGGAGGTTGTTATTTTGGATTTAAGAAAACCATCAAAAACTTAGGCTGCAAGTTCCAAACTACTCGTAACAATGAAACAACATTCTTACAATTAAATTTCGAGAACAAAAAAATGATAATGATTCCGATATACATTAACTTCAACAATTGGGAATCTGATTTCGAAAAGTTGAACATTTTTTTGTTAATGAATGATAACCCAAATGTACTCATAGTAGGTGATTTCAACGCAAGGGCTGCATCTGAAGCGGAGTTTGAAAATAAGTTAGTTGAAATAGCACGCCAATCAAAGGATGAGATTTGCAATGCACGAGAAAAACAATTTCTTGACCTGTGTAATACATTTGGACTTAGAATTATGAATGGAATTTCCACATCAGATAAGAGGATGGTTAATTCACATTTGTGGGAAGTCAAGGTAGCTTAGTAAAAGATTACAGTTTAGCTGGAGGAGCAATAGTGGAGTGTATTCTCGACTTCAAAGCAGACGCGATTCCATTCTCGGATCATTTACCCATCAATACGATGATGCAAGTCGTTAGCAATGATGATTCCGGTACAAGAAATCTACGGTTGCTACCAAAACTGAAATGGAATTCTAACAAGGCAGCTGTGTATCAGAGAAACCTAAACTTTTCGCTTAGTCGGGGAATCAACTCTGGTGTGAGTGCTATTGCAAATTGCATAATATTGGATTATCCGTCAAGCACCAATAACAACAAAAAGTCCATCCCTGTAAAACGATGGTTTGACGATGACTGTAGACGTGCGAAACAGAGGTCATTTGCGTGGTTAAAGCCATTTCGTGGAACTTTATGAAACTCATTATATTAAGAGCAAGTATTTGAAAGTGAATAATAATAATAAATTGGGTGGCGCAAGAGTCCGTTGAGAACTAGGGCCTAGTGACTTACAACTCTCAACCATTCCTGTGTGCGAGTACTGTTGTCAGAGATGGAGGGGACCTACAGTTTTATGCCGAATCCGAACGGCTAATTTGAGAAAGCACTTTTCATGACAAGAATTACTCTTGGAGAATTTGTTAATTCCTCGCAAGAGGCAGTACCCGTGAAAAAAACTTTAGATGGCGTAGGCAGGGATCGAACCCACGACCTCTGGCATGAAAGTCCAGCGCACTAACCATCATGCCACGGATACTACAATAAGAAAGTGAATAGGGAGTTAAAAAACATATGCAGGATTTAAAGAAGTAGTTTTTTTTAAGTAAGAGGCTAGGCGACTGGAACAATGCTAGAACTCATCGGATTTTTGGAAAGCGGTAAAAAGAATGAATGGAAATGAGTATAAAATACACAGAGACTTAGGGGGGTATTCTAGTGTAGAATTTTGAAAAAATCAAAAAAAATTGTTCATATTTCCAAAGTTTAGACATTCAAAAATATGCGTTTAAAAGGATTTTTTAATATTCCTATTATTTCACAAGTTAATTGAAGGACATAGAAACTGGTTTTGAAGGTCATAGAAACTGTTTTGTCCTTTTAGTTTCATTTTAAGTTACTTTTGAGGCAACCTTTATACTGAGTGGAAGTGCTAGCTCTGACAACGTGTTTATTTTTGAAGTTATAATTATATGTACGTACCAGGAGGGTTGGTAGGATGCACGCCAGGACACCCTCTTTTATTTAGACCCCCTACTTTGACTGCTTGTAACTTTGTTAATTTTAATTTTTTTTTATTAATTTTTGTATGTATGAACAACAAATCAATAAACAAATGATAAAAAATTGATATTGATTTATACAACGCTTCAAAAACCGGGCGAAATTCATGTCTCTACACTAGAATACCCCCATAACACCTGACGTTCTTTTGTCGCATTTTAAATAGCCTTTGAACCCCTTAACCGTCAATGCAACAATATCCTGTGCAGAGCCATGCACCGAAAATAGTACACTAGATGCGATAATAACTACTGAAGAATTTTTAAATACTTAAAATTGTACAGGATTGAAAAGCGGCTGGTTCTGACAAAATACCAGTAGAATTCTACAAGTACGGCACCGCTGAGCTGATAAATAAGATTACTTTGGAGTTTAACCATGTTTTGGATAGTGTGTATCTATACCAGAAGGGTTTAAGGAGTCCTTAATCTTTCCTATCCACAAAAAAGTAAGCACCCAAAACCCAGACAATTATCTTGGAATAAGTTCTTTGAATGCTTCATACAAAATTTTTACGGCGGGCGATTGTGCAAAGACGACTTAATTGTGGATTCGACAGAATAGTTCATTGAAGGAGTTTCAAGCCGGTTTCAGATCCGGTTACTCCCGGTCGACCAAATTTGTGTCCTTTGTATTGCCGAGAACTTAATACTAAGCAAATAGGTACATAATTTATTGTTTCTTCGTAAATTGTGCTGTTTTCGAATTTACTCCAATCACTGCAACTAATGTTAAACCAATTGCATAGCTACTGTGTAACGTGAAATCTAAAGGTCAATTTAAGTAAGTATAAAATACTGATATTCAAGAAGGGAGCGGGAATAAATTGCTCAAATGAAAAATTGAACTACGATTCGAACTTGATTGAGGTGGTGAGAGAATTTAATTATCTAGGAGTGTTCTTTACAAAGGATCTAAGTATGGAAAAATATCTTAGTGACAATCATCAAGAACATAGCACATAGTAGCAAATTTTATGTGTTTGAAGCAGTGTCTAGGTCCATTATGCTTTACGCAGCACATGTTTGGGGGTACAAACAGTACGAAAATGTGGAAAAACTGATAAGATTCTTTATTAAAAGAATATTTCATCTCCATTACAACACACCAAATTACATGGTATTGCTGGAAATGGGACTATTACCGCTTTTTATTCAAACCCTCAAACTAAATATAGACTACATCATCAAAGTTCTGCAAATGCACAATGGAAGATTACCAAATAAAGCAGCCCTCTATACAATCAATCAAAGAAATAGTTGGTGCGCAGAATGGCACGAGTTGGCTTTGTGGTGTGAAATGTTACTGGATCTGGATTTCGGTAACGTTGATGATTGCATGGTTAAACTGTATAAACTAATTGCGAGGGTTGATGTAAAACTCCGTAGTCGCTGTGTAGAAGAAGCTTCAAATTCAACTCAAAGATTAATTCAGAAACATTTTTGTCATAACCTTGGTCCAAATAAATTATTTAAGAGATGAGAACAGTGTGGAGGTTATTTCTATGATGCTGAGACTTCGAGAGGAGCAGCTCCTTCATCTCAACTATTTATATTCCGCATAGGGATTATCAACCCGGGCAATGCAGTATATGTAACCGAAGAGAAAGGAAAGATGTTTTTCACTTCTTAGGAAAATGCCCTGTGCTAGTAGAAGGTAGTAGAGCCTTCCTTGGATCTAATTACCTTACAGAAGAGGAAATGATAAGAATCTTAAATGAGATGACGGTGGAAAAATTCTTTATGTACTGCAAAGTGGCTAAAACTTACCGGGACAGAATAATCTGCGAAAGCTTCTGATAACACATCGAAGTTAAAATTTATCTTGATTTAAAATTATAAATAAATACATATACTCGTATATATAGATACGTTTTTTTTTTTTTTCTTTTTGTTTAACAATTCTTGATTTTTAATACAAACATTAAACCAATAAGCTTTATATTACATTAAATTTATCTAATCAACCTTGCAGACGGCATTGCCTTGCTAATTGTGATTTTTTAAATTTATAAATATGTTAAGAAATAATGAAAATAAAATCTAATCTAAATCTAATCTATTCTTTTTTAAACTGAACTAAGTTGGACAGATGATTTATGTTAAACATCAATCACAAGTCTAACAATGTCTTTCCAGTTTAATTGAAGGTTTGCGCTTAGTTATAAATTATACACCAGAGAATACAAAAAATAATAATATTTAGTTATATTTGACACTAAGTGAGAATACAATTGCATACTCAATATTCACTCACCCTTAAATCTATATATGTATATGTAGTATGTTATAAATCTTGTCTGCACTCAAGCAGATCCTTTTGTATGCTACCTTTCCACCAATCACCATAATAAATAACAAAAAGAAATATTAAGTTCTCTCTTCCAACATTTAACATTCATCATCATATCAGGACAGCCTGTCATTTGTCGTCCTCCTCCTTGTCATCGTCGTCGTTGTAGTCGTTGTAGTCAGACTTTACCTCATCCTGGTTTTTCTATCAAGCCAAAGTTAAAGTGAAGTCCCCTCAAGCTCTTTATGTCTGCATAGCAATTATATTGATTTAAGCCTCATTCTTCCAAAAACAAAAACAACAAAACCAAAACAACAAAAACAAAAAAAAAAAATAACGATAGTCTTTACAACATATTGATGTTTTTCCGGATATGATATATGCATAAGGATATCGGTATAGGTATGGTTTATGGGGAAATGGAGGTTGGTTTTATTTGCCTTTGATTATCCATTTTATTGGAAACGATATGGGATGAAAAATACGGGACATTTTGTTCAAACGGAGGCACTCTGAACGAACAAACTCAACTGATATCGCAACACAACACACACTCCATATACGACGATACAACGATGATGATGGTGATGAAGGAGGTTTTATGAAAAGGATATAAAGTTCGTTCACATTTATACCCCGTGGCGCTGGTGGTGTTGGACTTGAATTGGGCTTGGCGTACAACAAAAAAAAAACACACAAAATTTGAATCAAAAATAGCTTGCGAGGGCATTATTTGTATTTTGAATTGGTTGGTACCCTGTTTTGTATTTTTGGTCGTTTGCCAAAAACTGAAAAATTCTTTATGACATCTGCAATATGCATTTTCCTACATTTCAAACAAATATATATACATATACATATGTTGGTATATGAGAGCCAATTTTTGTATACAATTGCAATATGTTTGACATTTAGTGTATGAGTACAAATGTACATATATGCATTTTGTGCAGACATTTTTAGTGGTTTTGAATATGGATAAAACATGCCCAAGGAAGCCATTTATTGACTTTTTGAAATATTAAAAAATTGCATATGTATATGTACATATGTATATTTTTTAATATTATCTTTAAGCGGTATACCGTGTTTTTTTTCTTTACTTTTAGTTTCTTTGTTCTTTTATTTTTATAGTTATTTGAATATACATATTACATATATAAAAACACATACAAAAAGCAAATGAATAGTTTTTCAGTTTTTACTTCCAAAATTGATAGTTCAAAAATGTAGATATTTCTTTTGAAATAATTAGGAATTTGAAATGGAAAATATGGAATATTAGAAGCTGACATCTAATTTAAGTACAAATTTTCAATAGTGTACGCTTACAACATAACCTTCGGTCATGTCAACCATGAAACAATTCTGTTCGCTTGTAATTTATCTGTTCGGAAATTTATCGACACGTTTTTGTAAAATAAATTAATCTCTAAATTTTGCAAAAATACTCAAGGTCCTTAAAAGCTTTGATGAAATGGTCAGAAGTAAAAATGAATTATGTCTTTCTAGCAGTTGACGACATTAAATATTATAATAATTTCTTATGTATTAATATAGTTTTTATTTTGCTCCACAAATCATTTAAATTCATAATGAAATTAAATGGAAACGTTAAGTATATAGTTGCTGGTATATGAAAGCAATTACCTTAAACAGAAACACTAAATTTTAGCTATAAAACTCTTTTTTTTTGGCTATTACTTTGCATCATAATTTCGATGAACTTTTAATTAAAACCAATTTAATTTTTCTTCAATAAATCTCTGAATCATTTTGTTGTACACTGTGGCGTATGCGTAACATTTTATTTTCAGTAAATGTAGTAACTTTTCAAATTTAAAAAGTGTTTAAAGGATATTAATTGAAAAAAAGGTGAGTGTACAAAAGTTCTTATATTTGATTAATCTGTTGCACAAATAATGAATAATTTGAATTATGTGTACTATTCCTTACGTCGTTATTATGGATAATCATTAAAAAAAAAAGATGAAAAAGTAACATACATGCAATAACTTAAAGGTGGTCCTACTCCAAGTCACTTTATTTGACATTGTTTTCTTGAGTTTTTGACAAATTTAACGGTAGAGTGTTACACTATTGAGTAGAGCGTTATTGAAGCGTTTTATGAAAATGGTGGTTCATGTATGCTCTTCATAATTTTATTGTTGTGTATAATCGCCTCAGTGGATTCGTCAACAAGCAGAATTGCAGCATTTGGTAATCGGAAAGCCAATGCATCCAAAAAAAGTGACTTTTAGATGCGGATTATGTAATAGGCGTTTGGCACCACATCTTGCGCATCACTCGCCGCGCCGCGCCGGCGAAACTTTCAAAAATTGGTATTTTTGTACTATTATAAAATAAAGCGACACAATTATTTTGAGAAATAAAACCAACTTATTTAGTTGGGTAGGTTAGGTGTATGCAAATGCTTTTGCGTTTTAGAAATCTGGGTTTAAATTATATACATTTGATGTAGTCCTACTTCGTAAAGTAGTAACTAGGTAATGCAAAATTTTATACATTATATAATTTTCTAAAATTAAAGGTTCTTAAAATGTAAACCAAATTTTTCAAACACCCAACCTTGAACCCGCCCCAAATCTTATAGTGTGCCCAAGCACTGTCTATTCCCTCTAATTCTGTGTACAATCCAAACGGCTGAAAGTACAAACAAATCAATTTGGCCTTATTTCACCTCAATATAGTGAAAAAATAAGACCAGATTCTAAAAATTGGCATTATTGCATTTCCCAAAAGTGGGGATATATTTCATAACTGAATTTGAGGAGTTGAAATAACTCACAAAATTGAAAAGAAATAAGTCCCAAACAAGATTGATAAATACCCAAAAATGGGGATCTCTTTCATTAGAATCCCTATAAACTTTTTTTGGGGGGTTACTTCATATTTTTTTGTGGAGCTTTTTTTTGGAGAGTTATTTTACGGAGCAATTATTAAATATTGCTATTCTTCGAGAAAAACTCAATGGCTGTGATAATAATTCGGCACATTTAACTTTAATTATGCCTCAGCGTCATTGAAATTTTGGGCTGGAAAACAATACAATGCAATCATTTCAAATGCTTTTAATAACACTTTAAAAACATCAAGTGTCATTTAAAATTTAAAAAAAAACATATTTGAGAATCATAAAAAATGTTCAAATCTTCTAACCCCTAATTTTGATGAAGAAATAAAGTTAATGTGAAGTGAAGGTGCTCTATAAAAAAAATTTGTTCGTTTTTATTTCTTTTCAAACAAAAATTTACACACAAAAATATACATAGTTTCAATACTCTTTGTTTGGATTTAATTTACTAGACCGTAAACGCCAATGTCTTTGACTATTTTCTGCAATAATCTTGGATTTGTACAGAAATAATGTCTCAATAGTTTGTATGTAGAATTACAAAAACTGCAATATACATACCTACTAGTAAAAACATAAACTAATTCTTTTTTAGTAATTTTGAAAAAAAATCTTTATCCCCTCTCCAAAATCAATTGCTCTAATTAAATTTACGTTTTTTTGAGAAGTATTTCAGAACATATGAATTTTGATTCACTAATTTTTTTGTATTATTATATACTAACTTAAGTCCAATTTTTGCAATATATTGATTTTTCAAAAAAAATGACAAAATGACAGCTACGAATTTCTAAAGAAAATGTATATTCAAAATATCAACCCAATCGGTTGAAAATTATTATCAGAGTTATTAGTCCGTGTTTTGATTAACAGAATAAAATGATTAATTTTTCAATTTCTTTAGTAATAAAATTTAAAAACCGAGTAAATAACTGATTTCTCTGTAATTATTTTTTCGAACGTGTGGAGAAATATTAAACAGTTAATACTTAGGGAAACACCTAAAGAAATAAAAGAAATTTATCATAATAATACAGAGTATAGAAATAATATTGATATTGCTAATGTATTGAATAATTTTTTTGTAAAAAGTATAACTGAAATTAGTAACCAGATACAAGATATTGAGTATGTAAATCAAATAGTTGATTATTATTATACTAAATTTGAGTTAAAACAAATAAACACACTAGTATTAAAAGAAATTATGAAATTGATGAACAACAAAAAAGATACAAACTATGCTAATATTAGAATGTATTTAGATACTTTTGAAATCTGTGGGAATTTATTGACAAAGGTAATAAATAATTCAATTCTTGAAGGAATTTTTCGAGATTGTTGGAAAGAATCAACTATTGTACCAATTCCTAAAGTTAAAAATACCAAAAACGCAGAAGAGTTTAGACTTATTAATATGTTGCCACTAGAGAGTAAGATTATTGATAAAGTAGTTTACATACAATTTTAAAAATACTTAGAATCATTCAATCTTATATTACGTTATCAATCAGGATTCCGGAAAAATCATAATTGTGAATCTCTTCTCAATTAATAATAACTAAATGGAAAATTGAAATACATAACAGAAAAGAGCCTTTGAAACAGTAGATAGAGATATTCTTTTAATGAAGCTAGAGAAATATGGCATTCGGGCAAACGAACAAAATTGGTTTCGATCATATTTATACCAAAGACGGCAAAAAGTTAAGATAAATAGCTGTTTTTCAGACTCTATAGATATAAATTGTGGAGTACCTAAAGGATCTCTGCTTGGAGTCCTTTTGTTCTTAGTTTACTTAAATGATATGGAAAAAGTTATTGAATTTTCCAAGCTGGTATTGTTTGCCGATGATGCCCTTCTTTTTGCTTCAGGAGACACTGCTGAGGAATGCATTATAAAGATAAATAGAGATTTAAAAAATTTGCAACGATGGTTCAATATGAACAAATTGAAACTTAATATCAATAAAACAAAAGCAATGGTTTTAAATGGTGAACCAAACAGTGATATTTGCATAAATAATCAAAAAATTGAAATAGTAAGTGAGATTAAATACTTAGCAGTCTTGATTGATAATGGTTAAAGTTTTAACTCTCATGTTGATTATATTTGTAAGAAAATTGCCATAAAAATTCACTTTTTTGGTAGAATCAGAAAAAGAAATAAAGCAATAAATGTTTATAATACTATTATTAAACCTCACTTTGAGTATAATTGTTCTAGCATCTTATTTATGTGCAATAACACAATGATGAATCGCTTGCAAAAACTTCAAAATAAAGGAATGAGAGTAATTTTGTTGTGCAATAGACTCACGCATATAGAAGACATGTTAAGACAATTATATTGGCTCAGTATTAACCAAAGAATTATAATTATTGTTTTGTTATTTGTTTATAAAATGAAGTTTAACCTCTTATCAAATTATCTATGTGAAAATTTAACTTATGTAAATGAAGTCCATTCTTATCAACTAAGAAATGCGAATGATTTTAGAATTAAACTATAGAAACCAAAGAAGTAGGAATATGGTAATGCATAAAGGATTATCTATTTTTAATAGCTTACCAAAAGAAATGAAGAATGAATTCAATATAGATAAATTTAAAAAACTAACCAAAATATATGTTAAAAATAGATTTTAAGATAAAAATATGTATTTTTAAATAGCTTTTTTTAGCTAATTAAAGTTTAAAAAAAGAAGTCATTTTTGAGCATGAAAACGTGAAGCATTTAAAATAAACATAGAAAAATTATTTTTCGAAGATTAGAACTTTGCTTAGATCATTAATGCCTTACCAATTCTTTTGTTACCACTTCATAGTACTTTCTTTGCTTACTCACAATTACTTAATTGGCTAAATTCTGTTTCCATGAGGAAAAGATGTTGCCTGTTGAACAGGAATGTTAACATTTCCCAGAAAATTAGCAAAATTATGCTAAATTTTGTATTCGAACTTAGTCAGCAGCTTTAACAGAATAGATCTGATTTTGATTTTACTAATTCAATTTGGCACCACATTCTGCAAACCTACCATCATCCAACACCAACCAACCCCATTAGCTTTTCGTCGTCAGCGTTGTCGTCGCCTAAAACAAATAATGCAAATATGCGTTTGCCCTAAATTGATGATGCACTTGTGCTACATTGCACATACCCCGCATATTTATCAGCACATATACTCGACTCGTATCTGGTATTAAATTGATAATGCTGACGCACTCTGTGCTTGCATTTAATTAATTTCACAAACACTGTGCTGGTTTAATGATTATACGGTACCGATGTTGCTAATCAAAGACAAGCAGATGGTGTACATAAAATCCATCGACTCCCCACCCCCATCTGTTCGGTGGAATTTATGCCACCATCTGTATGCATTAGCAATTAAATCTCTTTACTTAGTGTTGATGATAACTAATTTGGATTAATTGTACATTTTAGAAAACAATATGATGACACTGGAATAGTAAAGGAGTTTTATTGGAGGGTTTTTTTGAAACTTGAATGTCGAATATTTTTGGGAAATTGATTGTTTTTATGAGTGCACTTAATTTAATTACAGTTTGTTTAATGTCTTTTGTTGATTTTCAGAAAAAATGTCCTTGAATTTTTGGAACAGAATAAGTTTTTCTGAGAATCCTTAAAATGAGTTTGTTGTCATAATCAGTCAATGCATTTTCACCCCAAGGATTTTGGACAAATTAATTTATGGTGTTTTGTTTTCTTGAAATGAAAAGTTTAAACATCTACTCTATTCTTTAAAAATAATTTGTATTTCTATGTTCATTTTTCATTCTTAGATGTAAAGACAAATCTGAAAAATATCAAAACAAAAAATCA
This sequence comes from Eupeodes latifasciatus, assembly GCA_920104205.1. Taxonomy (NCBI): domain Eukaryota; kingdom Metazoa; phylum Arthropoda; class Insecta; order Diptera; family Syrphidae; genus Eupeodes; species Eupeodes latifasciatus. Next base: position 20,166,126 of record OV049926.1, on the reverse strand, counting down.
ATTTATTAAAGTGTAAAAGAATTCTCATTCATTATCGATTTCCTCTAAGGATTTTTCCAGGAATGGATTTTATTATTTATGTGTTTTTATAACGAAAATTGAGACAAAAAAAAAATAAATAAATAAAACAGATTTTAAGGAAAAATGAAGATATCGTCAATGATTATCCTTGCTCTCTCAACGGCAATAGCAACTTCTGGTCCATTTTCATTTCCATTTCCATTTCTTTTTAGTTTATTTTATTTATTTTCTTCTTTTCTCTAAAAACGCAACCAAAAATAACAATGAATAAGGAAATTTCTCAAAAATCAACACAAAAACAACTCGACAATATAACCTCTCGGACCAATTCAAAACATTTCAGTTGAATTCAATTGATTGCCAAAAAATAAAACAAAATGTAAAAAGTGAGATGAATTTTTGTGAGATTAAAGATAAAAGTTATTGGTTTTATTTCCGTTTCGGAGAGAGAACGACAGTTGCTTGAATTGAACATTTTAATTTAACATAACAAAACTCTTCTTGGAAAAATAATTACTACAAACATTTTTGTACTACTTTCTTTTAAGGTTTGACTTCTAGAAATAAATTCGTATACGATTAAAAAATTAAAATAGTTAGCCGCTTATTTCAGTGGAATATTTTGAGACTTGAGCTATATGAAATAATTTGATACTTTTATCATTAAGGACGGAATTTAGTTCAAGGTAATGCTAAGCTAAAGAAAACTCTAAAATAACTAATGATAAATGGACTTATATTAAAAAAAAAATGAGAAAAAAATGCGTATACGCCACAGTGAACCGACAAATTTTTCCAGAACACTGAAGATGCGCCAATGTGGTTATGCTCATAAATTGAAATTAAAAGAACAAAAAATATTGTCAATAAGCTTTTCTATTTTTGTCTAATTGCAAAAATTTGTATGATTTATTGTTCAAAGCATAAAATTGATAACTGTTAGTTTTTTTTTTTTTATTTTTTCCTCACTTTTTCATGAAAACATCTTTACATCTCAAATTGTTAGTTTAAAATTTTTTTTGTTTTAAGTATTAAGAAATTTGGGATTTGTTTTTTCTTACTCGGTACTCAGTTATTACAATTCGAAATAAGCTAAAGAGCTCCTGAAGGTAGTCATTTGAATATTTTAAAAATTGTTAAAGCTTGTTATTTCAAAATTGAAAATTTTTGGCGTACAAAAAATTTGAAGATCCTCGTTAAGGTTGTCTTCCCATTTTTAAAGGCCAAATATAACAATATTCTCTTGATAGATTTTTATGAAATATTTTATAAATTTTTGTTGCTTCAGAGAATCTACAATATTTCTTCAGAATGTAGTACGCGTGGTGTGATGGTTAGTGCGTAGGATTCAATCCCTGCCTGTGCCACCTTAAAGTTTTATCACGTCAAAAGTGCTCTCTCAAATGAACTTTTCGGATTCGGCATAAAAACTGTACATAGGTCAAATTCATCCCTGATATGACTCGCTCGCAGAAATAGTTGTGAGTCTCTAGGCCCTGGTTATCTACGGCCTGTTGTGCCACCTAATTTTTATTTCCTTGGAAGACTACCCTCTCCCCCTCCAAATCGTTATTTTGTTTTAAAAGTTTCTCATTAACTAATTAACCGATTTGATTAATTTTTAAAGAATACTTGATGAACGAAAATGTCTTATGGAGAAATTTATTTAATTTTTTTTTTTAGAAAATTAAAATTTTAAACAAAATATTATACCTAATATAATAATAAAAACAAAAAAACAGAAAAACATTAATACGAAGATTCTTTGAATTTTCGAAGGATGAAATACAAAAGAGACTGGAATGCGAGACAGACTGATAACTTCCCATCCATGCCCCTCTGTGGATTTTTCTTAAACTTAAAAAAAATATAAACAAAAACATTTTGTATGAGATAGACAAATTTAAAGTCAAAATTTTGCATAGTATTAAATAATTTTAGAGTCCATACCTTGATCTATTCTCGAAATTTACGTATCGAACATCAGTTTGTACCTGTTTTGCGTAGTCATTTTTCTAGATTATTTTTTGTAAGGAAAAACTGATTTTTGGATTCTTTTAAAAATCTAGCTAAATGTTAAAAACAATATTTTTAATAAGATAACATCAATTTGATATTTTTAAAATATATTCGAGTCTAAAATCCGTTTTACCAACTCTAAATAGTGCTTTTAAAGGATTTAATTTTTTGTAAGAAAACCGTTAGATACTTCAATTTTTCTTAAAATTTTACCAGATGTCAAAAAAGTTTTAAGCTCAAGATTTTTTAAGTCAAACATGATATTACCATGGTAGAGATGTCCAAAAAAGTGGGTCCCCGATTCTGTCCGCATGTGTGTTCTCACCCCTTCACCCCAAGCCATTTGGTTGATTGAGTTCAAACATGGAAAATAAGGTTTTAAAAAGATGCGCGTTAGGCGTTGTTTTTTTTTCATTTTGTAAGACTGAAAATAGTACCCGCGGCATTATGGTTAGTGCGTTGTACTGTCATGCCAGAGGTCTTGGGTTCGATCCCTGCCTATGCCATCTAAATTTTTGTTCAGGGTACTACCTCTTGCGAGGAATTGACAAATTCTCCAAGAGTAATTCTTGTCATGAAAAATGCTTTCTCAAATTAGCCGTTTGGATTCGGCTTTAAACTGTAGGTCCCTTCCATCCCTGACAATAGTATTCGCACACAGGAATGGTTGAGAGTTATAAGTCACTAGGCCCTAGTTCTCAACGGACTGTTGCGTCACACAATTTATTTTTTTTTTAAGACTAAAAATATCAGCAGTCCCCATAAAAATTTTTTGGTCAAAAATCGAAAATTTATTTATATATTAAATGTTCTCTTAACTTTTTCTTAACTTGGCTTCTTTCGGTAAAAAAAATGTGTTTGTATTGCTCCAGAAGGGTGCTTCACATATTTGGTGATCAAAAATGTCATGTTCTTGGGATTTTTAAAAAAATATTTAATTGTTCTTTTTCAAAATTCGATATCTAAAAATCATGTCAACATTTTTCAATGAAATTTGAACGTAAAACGTATGTTTGCAAGCACTGCCAAACTACATACTAACAATATTTTTTAGAACAAATTGGACAATTTTATATATATGCATAAAATTAATTTAAAAAAAAGCTCTAACGATTTTCAAAAAAAAAAATAACATTTTTTAAGACAAACTTATTTTATAGGTAAAATAATAGTAAAATCAATTTTTAAACTGAAGTATTATTTGAAAACAGAGTCTTTGTGTACAGGAGCAAGTTCGTGCGTCCCAATGGTACACTTTATTTTTATTATCTTAACTATTTTGTATGTTCTTTTGTTAGAAATGTTTGATCAGTCATACAAAGCATAAAACCAGAATACAGGAGAAAGTTTGACTCATTTGTGCATTTTATTTAACATGTTCTTTACTTTTTAAAACAGCCGAAGTAAATCAAGCTTATTTTTTTTAAAAGCCTTCAAATTAGAAAACATAACAATAATTTAATTCGTATGCTTGATATTTTATTCTTATTTTAGTAGTTTTTAGACCAATTCCTAAATAAGCTTTCTAGGTCTGTGCATACAGTTATGTCTGCCATGAATCGAGTTCGAAACTAGCGCGAAAAAGGGACGCTATAATTTATACGATCTTCCACATTGCCACCACATTCTTGAACATTTTGATACGCTGAGTCTTGCGAACAGAATTTCTCACTTCATTGTTTAATAAACAACAAACAGAAAAATAGACTCTGTAGCACATTTTATTTTATAAACCCACATATAAGATTAATATCATAATGAAACACCCTGTATAAAATCATATACAATTACATTTATATTTTACCTAACTTATAACTTATATAAACTTATAACTTATATAAACTTGTTGAACTTATATATTATGTGAATATATTTTATTTAAAGCGAAACAATATCGAATGATAAAACAGTTTGTTCTTAAATCCATGTAATACTTTTCTTTGTAAAACCAAGGTATCATTCTATAGTTTTTAAGAAAACCAAATCAATTTGTAATAAATTGTCGAAACGAAAACGTCTCTTTCATTTCTTTGGCTCATTTTTTATGTTCGCGGCATCCTACAGCTTCAGAAGCGGGATTGATTGATAATTAATGTGTTAAGTGTACGTTCGACTGTACAATTTTTTTATGATTACAAGTTCAATGTTTTACATTTTATGTTAGTTTTCTGCTACGAGTGGTAAAGAACAAAAGAAGAACAATAAAGAAAAAACAATTTTAAGAAAAAAACAAAAATTAGTGCAATCTCGGATTGAAAATTAAAGTGAAGTCTCAGTTTAATAAAATAATAATGGATTCACGTGTTACAAAATTTTTACAAGTGGCTTCGGTTCAGGCACTTAAGGAAAAATTGACTACTATGGGATTCCCTTCAAATGGCCTTAAAGCTGCGCTGAGAGTTCGCCTGGAAGAAGCAGCTCGTCAATTGGATGATGAACGAATTAATGAGTTTTTTCCTGCAAGCAATGATGACAGCAGCAATGAAGACATGGACGAAAATGTGCCTGAAAATGATGTGGAGCAGCAACAATTGGAGGATTTGCGGAGGATAGTTGCTAGAAAAGAAGAGATTCTAGCACTGCAAAAACGACTGGCCGAGTTAAATATCCCACGTGAGTCACAAGCTAATTCTTGCTCATTTAGGGACATAGAAGATTCCTTGCAAACATTCTCTGGCGATGACAGTTTGCCTATTTCCAAATGGATTCAAAGCTTTGAGCATTCAAAGGAAATTTATAATTTTGATGAGTCGAAGTGCTTCATTTTTGCACAACGAATGTTGAAAGGGACTGCAAAGCTTTTTCTCAGATCGACATCATGCCGTTCCTGGACTGAATTAAAATCAGCGTTAATGAACGAGTTCAGTCATCATGCATCAGCCTCCGATGTACACAATACCTTGAGGAACCGAAGGAAGCGTAAAGAGGAAAATATACAACAATACGTTCTTACGATGCTAGAAATTGCGAGTTCATCTGACATTGAGGAGAATGATGTCATATCATACATCATAAGAGGTATACCCGACTCATCTTTTAATAAACAAATTCTTTTCACAGCTAATACCATACCGGAGCTGAAGACGGTCTTGAGAAGGTATGAAAAAATGAAACTGGAATGTTCATCAGGTTCCACATCAGCTTTTCACCATACTGTACAAAAATCAAAAACTACCGTACAGTCAAGTCACAAATTTGGCATAAAGTGTTACAACTGTAACGAAGCTGGTCACGTATCATCAAAGTGCCCAAAACCTCCACGTGAAACAGGCTCTTGTTTTGGATGTGGAGAGCGGGGGCATATTGTCAAGAATTGCCCAAAGTCATCTGCAGTGTGCCTTGTTCAAGATGCTGATAACGATGATGATGCATCCATTTTTCGAGACTTTCATGGTGTTTTGGACTATCATCTTCAGAGCAGCGAGTATGGAGCCGTAAATACTAAATTGAGTGCTCTAACAATGATTGATACTGGGAGTCCTATTAGTTTCGTACAACAAAAATTCATTCCAACCTATCTGACGTCATCTGTTGAAACGCAACCTGAAGACTTTGTGGGTATTAACAACAGCAAATTGATCATCCTTGGTAAGGTGTTTTGTAAAATTAATTTTAACCAAAATCTTGTAAGTCAATGTTTATATATTGTAAAGAATGATACCATGAGAGATGCCTTTATATTAGGTAGAGATTTTTTAAGAAAAACAAATGTGAAATTAAGTTTGGAAAATGAAAAAGTAAAACAAATTGAAAATGATAACGATTTAAACGAAAATGTTTGTATTGATGAGATAAATGAAGTTTTAAAAATTGATACGTTTGATGAACGCGATTTTAAATTTAATTTGAATTTGAATGAAAATTTAACTAATTACGAAAAAGACAAAATTCAAAAGTTAGTTGCCAGAAGTATTTCAGATAGTTGTTATGTAAAGGAAGGTTCAATCAATGATATTGAAATGAAGATAGTTCTAAAAGATGCGAACAGTGTTTTTAGTTGCACACCGAGAAGGTTGCCATTTGCGCACAGAATTGAGCTGAATAAAATTTTAGATGATCTTTTGAGTAGGAAAGTTATTCGTGAAAGTAATTCACCATTTGCTTCACCAATAGTTTTAGCCAAAAAGAAAACCGGAGAACTGCGTCTGTGTGTTGATTATCGCCAGTTAAATAAAATAACTATTAAAGATAATTTTCCGCTGCCTATTATTGAAGACATTCTTGATGGGCTGCGTAATAAAAGATACTTTACCTTATTAGATTTGAAAAACGGTTTCCAACATGTTAAAATGGCTGATGATTCAACTAAACTTACTTCTTTTGTGACACCATCCGGACAGTTCGAGTATCTTTTTATGCCATTCGGGCTAAAAAATGGTCCAGCTGTTTTTCAAAGATTTATTGAATCAAAATTTAAAAAATTATTACGATCCGAAAAGTTAAGAATTTATATTGACGACTTGCTTGTGGCGACCGAAACATTGGATGAGCACTTTAATATTTTGGAAGAGGTTTTTGAAATAATTAGAGAAAACCATTTGCAATTACGTTTTGATAAATGTTTATTCTTGTATGAAACAATTACATATTTAGGATACCAAATTTCTCTAAATGGAATACGTCCAAATTCGGATGGTGTGAAAGCAGTTCAAGATTTCCCTGTTCCTAAAAATATAAAATGCTTGCATTCTTTCCTGGGCTTATGCTCATACTTCAGGAAATTTATTAAAGATTTTTCGGTTGTCGCAAAGCCACTTTACGATATTTTGAAAAAGGATTCTCAGTTCGTTTTTGGTGAAAAAGAGATGTCAGTGTTTGAGTCTTTGAAGAAAAAACTTTTAGATGCTCCAGTGTTGTGTATTTACAATCCAAACGCAATCACTGAATTACACTGTGATGCAAGTAGTTTCGGTTTTGGGGCTGTTTTGCTTCAACAGCAAGATGATAAGCTTTTTCACCCAATCTTTTTTTTCTCAAAACGAGCCACAGATCAAGAGTCAAAATACCATTCATACGAACTTGAGACATTGGCGATAGTGTACGCTCTCAGAAGATTTAGAGTCTATTTGGCGGGAATTAATTTCAAAATACTTACTGATTGCAAGTCCTTGACCTTAACTCTCAACAAAAAACTTCTTAACCCTAGAATCTCTCGCTGGGCATTAGAACTACAAGACTATAACTATACAATTGAACATAGAGATGGCAAGAGGATGGGTCACGTTGACGCACTCAGTAGGTGTCATAACGTTTTAACAATTGAGTCTGAATCTTTTGAACATGCATTAGCTGCATCTCAACATAAGGATAAAACAGTGAGGGAATTGGTTCAAATGCTTGAAAAAAGGGAAAGCCATTTGTATGAACTAATTAATGGCCTGGTGTATCGAAAATTAAATGGTCAAGTTTATTTTTACATTCCATCGCAAATGGAAAGAAACGTAATCCAGACGCACCACGAAGGTCTTTGTCATGCAGGTGCTGAAAAATGTTATGACTTTATTAGAAAAACTTATTGGTTTCCCTTTATGAAGTCCAAAATAAAAAATTATGTTAAGAGTTGTTTAAAATGTATTCATTTCTCACCACAAAGTGGTAAGAAAGAAGGTGTGCTACACAGCATTCCTAAAGGTGATAAGCCATTTGAAACTATACATATTGACCACTATGGTCCTCTTCCTTCTTCTGTTCATAATTTGAAAAAACATGTTTTTTTGGTTATTGACGGCTTTTCGAAATTTACAAAGCTCTTTGCAGTTAGAACAACAAATACCAAAGAGGTAATTAAAAGTCTGGAATCTTATTTCATGTCATATAGTCGACCAATACGTATCGTGTCGGACAGAGGAAGCTGTTTTACTTCTGAAGATTTTGTCAACTTTTGTAACAACAACAACATACAGCATATAAAAATAGCAACGAGTTCACCTCAATCTAATGGACAGATTGAAAGAATAAATAGAACCTTAACATCTATGCTGGCTAAGCAAAGTGAAATAGATCCTGCTGAATGGACAAAACATTTAAGTAAAGTAGAGTTTGCTTTAAATAACACTAAAAACAGAAGCACAGGTTTCTCTCCGAGTATATTATTATTTGGTGTTCCTCAAAAAGGTGAAGTAAATGATAGAATTCGCGAGCATCTTACAGAAAGTTTAAGTTCAGAAGAATCTGAAAAATTAGAAGCCTTAAGGCAGCAAGCATATAAAAACATTGTTCATTCTCAGGAACAAAACAAAATGTATTTCGACAAAAGACATAAAAAACCCTTTCCGTATAAAGAAGGTGATCTCATTGTGATAAAAAATACGGATAATACCTCTGGCACTAATAAAAAATTGTCTCCTAAATACAAAGGACCCTATAAAATAGCAAAATTGCTTCCAAATGACAGGTTTTTAATAAGAGATTTAGACAATTTTCAAATTTCGCGGATCCCGTATGAAGGAGTATCATCTCCAGAAAATATGAAATTATATTCTATACCAGAATGATTGGTGTTATCATTACACGTATCAATTTTTTCAATATAAACTTTACTTTTGTATTATTTTATTTGTTTTAAAACAATATGTATAATTAAACTTTCGTTAATGGTTTGATTTCAAATGAAAATGAAAATTTAATGTCTTAATTTGGATTATTTTTAGTTTATTATTGTTTTTTTTCTGAACGCTCGTTGATTTATTTTAATGATTAAATCGAGGGCGATTTATTTTTTAGGAGGGTTGAGCTGTAGCACATTTTATTTTATAAACCCACATATAAGATTAATATCATAATGAAACACCCTGTATAAAATCATATACAATTACATTTATATTTTACCTAACTTATAACTTATATAAACTTATAACTTATATAAACTTGTTGAACTTATATATTATGTGAATATATTTTATTTAAAGCGAAACAATATCGAATGATAAAACAGTTTGTTCTTAAATCCATGTAATACTTTTCTTTGTAAAACCAAGGTATCATTCTATAGTTTTTAAGAAAACCAAATCAATTTGTAATAAATTGTCGAAACGAAAACGTCTCTTTCATTTCTTTGGCTCATTTTTTATGTTCGCGGCATCCTACAACTCTATGCACCTGTTTTCATGAAAAGGGTGTTTTTTTAGCTAAATAAGACGTTTTGGTGATTTTTAACTTCCCATAGGAAGTTTTGTAATCGGTCCGATTTGTTGAATTGAAAATTTTGACATTTCTCGACATTTCAAAGTCACTAGAGTCTATATAAAAGATTTTTGGAAAGATGTCTGTGCGTGCGTGTGTACGTACGTTCGGAAAATTTTTTTCGTCGTTCATAGCTCAAGAACCAGTAGAGATATTGACTTCAATAAATGTTGTTATATAGATAATAATGAAGAATGATTTTATCTTCGAATTGTATTTTTAACACGAAGAATAACGATTTTGACATCTGGTAAAATTTTGAGAAAAATCGAATTGACATTTTTTTTACAAAATATAAAAATCTAAAAAAAGACATTGCTAAAAGTTGGTAAACATTTATTTTTTAAGTCAAATATCTTTTCAAAAATTGAGACTATGGCTTCAAACTAATTTAATCTTATAAGAAATATTTTTTTCAACATTCGGTTAAATTTTGAGTAAAATCGAATGAAAAGTTTTTCCATACAAAAATAAAACCTACAAAAAATAGTACGCAAATGCTACTAAAATTGGTAAAAATTGGTTTTCGACTAAAAATCTCTTTAACAAAAATAGATTTTGAAATCAAACTACATATATGCAAAATATTGTTGGACAAATCGGCAGACGGGATGGGAAGTTATCAGTTACCACCGTCTTTTTAACTATAGTTTGAGAATGTCAAACTGTATTGACGTTTCTATTTAGTAAGTTTTGCCACTTAATCCCTTATCGATTTAATTCCAGAACAATTATTTCAAACTGTGGACATTTATTTTGAACAAAATTAATATATTTTCAAAGTTTATAATCAACTTTGAACAACGAATTATTTTTTGTGGTGAAGCTCATTTTTGGTTAAAAGCCTTTATCAATGAGCAAAATTATTTTATTCGGAATTAAGAAGTAACTGCTTATCAAGACATTTTGTGTGAATTTTTATTTATTTATTTATTCGTCTTAAAAGTTACACCCTCCATTAAGACTAATAATTATGATACATAACATAAAAATAAAATTCATAATTTACTTATAGCATTATAACAAATTTACTAATTTATTTTTCAAAACATTTTTATTCATATTAAAAACAATTGAAAAATCATCATTAAAATCCATACAAGTTCTTGTGATAGGATTATGCTTAGCATAGCTAGTACTGTGGTAAGGAACATTTAAGAAATCACAGTCACGAGGGCGCAAGTTTCTAGAAGGCGCATAAATAAAAAAAACATTAGATAACACAACTGGACAGTCAATATTAAAATTCAAGACATCAAAAGCAAAAATTATTGAGTTTAATTTTCTTCTCTGAGCAAGAGGTTTTAGATCAATTAAAATACACCTCGTCTCATAAGATGGAACATTTGAAAAACCAAATATTTTTCGTAAGGCAAACTTTGTGAACCTTTTTTGAACTCTTTCTATACGACAAATACTAGACGCGGTAAAGGGGCTCCATATAACAGTACAATATTCTAAATGTGGTCAGACGAGATTAGAATAAAGGGCTTTTAATGTATAGGGGACTTCGAAATCTTTTGAATTTCGAAAAACAAACCCTAGCATAGAGTTTGCTTTTGAGATCGCATGGTCTATGTGATTTGAGAAATTCATTTTAGAATCGAAGATTACGCCTAGATCCTTATGGCTATCAAGTCTTTGTAAAATGTCATTTTCAAGTTTATAATTATAATATAATGGACTGTGATTTCTAGAAAATGTCACAACGCTACATTTCTTATTGTTAAAATATATGTAGCCCATTGATAATACACCATTTAATGAAATTATTTAAATCAATTTGAACTTTATTTGCATCGTTAAGTGAATTTATGGAACTGAATATTTTCAAATCATCAGCAAATAGAAGACATTTAGAAAAAGTAAGATGTAGTGGTAAATCGTTAATAAAAATAATAAAAAGAAGTGGTCCAAGGTGACTACCTTGAGGAGCACCCGAAAAATTTATAATTTCCTTAGACAAGGCATTATCAATTTTTACCACCTGTTTCCTACATAATAAATAGCTCTTTATCCACATTAGAAGCTGAGAGTGAAATCCATATATCTCTAGTTTTTTTTAAGAGAACACTATGTTGAACGCGGTCGAAAGCCTTTGAAAAATCAGTGTAAATAGTGTCGACTTGAGAACGCATTTCCATCTGTGATAGACAAAAATTTGAAAATATTGATAAATTTGTAGTAGTGGATCTACCTTTTAAGAAACCATGTTGGTAAACTGAAATGTTATTGTGAATAAGATTATACAATTTGTTTTTTACTACAGCTTCGAAAACCTTAGGAATTAACTGCAGTTTTGCAATTGGTCTGTAATTTTCAATCGAACTTTTTGTACCTGATTTATGAAGGGGAGTTATTATAGAGTATTTCCATTCATCTAAGAACTCACCATTACTTAAAGAAAGATTAAATAGTTGAAAATTTAGAATGAAACAACAACAACTTGTGTGTGCTACCACCAAGTTCATAGGCTGGAGTTATAGCTATTTCACGGGGGCCAACCCGATCATCAGACTCCTTTAGTGGTGCTTAATCGCTTTATGTTCAATTTTAATTTTTTTTTGAAGAACTTTTGCCTGAGCTGGGCTTGAACAAGCGACCTAGCGTGTGAGGAGCTAGTGCACTACGCACTACGCCACCGCACCCACATGAAAGTTGTAAGCCAATTACAGGTTTTTTCGTTCTATCGAACTATACTGAACCGATTAGCATTTTTCTAAGTACACACAAGTAAAAGTAAAAAAGTTGTTGTTGTTTCATTCTAAATTTTCAATTGTAAATCCGGCAAGCAGCTGCCTTAAACTGCAAGTATAAAAATTTCATACAAAACCCCTCAGAATTGTTAAATTAAAATCTTGACCAGCGTCAAACTCTTTCGCCTCATCTCCCTCCTCATACGAATCCAATCGAATTGTTGGCTTATGAAAAAGAGAGGAGATAATAGAAAGAACCTGAATAAAACAACAACAATTACTTGTGTGTACTTAGAAAAATGCTAATCGGTTCAGTATAGTTCGATAGAACGAAAAAACCTGTAATTGGCTTACAACTTTCATGTGGGTGCGGTGGCGTAGTGCGTAGTGCACTAGCTCCTCACACGCTAGGTCGCTTGTTCAAGCCCAGCTCGGGCAAAAGTTCTTCAAAAAAAAATTAAAATTGAACATAAAGCGATTAAGCACCACTAAAGGAGTCTGATGATCGGGTTGGCCCCCGTGAAATAGCTATAACTCCAGCCTATGAACTTGGTGGTAGCACACACAAGTTGTTGTTGTTTCATTCTAAATTTTCAATTGTAAATCCGGCAAGCAGCTGCCTTAAACTGCAAGTATAAAAATTTCATACAAAACCCCTCAGAATTGTTAAATTGAAAGATTAAATATTATACAAGGTGGTTTAGCAAATATATTACTTGTATATTATATTTTGGTTTTTAAAAATTAATTAACTTAATATCTTCAAACAATTAATACCAATTTCTAAGCTATCTCTTTACTGTGTACAAATTTTTATTTTAGCAAACCTAATTAGAATTGAAATAGATTTTTAAATCTTCACTACTTATTTTTTCTCAAAATAAAATGTGTGTAACATTGTTATCCTTGAAGGATAACTATAAAATATAACATGATTCAAAGAGCAAAATAGGAAAAAGGACATAAATATTCTACTGCACAAAATAAATATGTATGTTTGTTTAGTTATTTATAGCAACAAAAGAAGCAACATCAAATGAAAAGTCCAATACTACCCAATCTAATAAATACATCACTATCAAACATCAAGCATTTATCTCAGTCTCAAGGAAGAACATAAAACATCCAAACAATTAATCACTCACTGTTTTTTGAAGCAAAACAAAAACAAACCAAGTGAATCAAAAAGAACAAGAACAAAAAAAACAAATTAAAAAAACAAAATACTGAAAAAAGATCAACGAACATCCTTATGGGTACATCCTTATTTTTTTCTTGTCGTATGTAAATGTCACTCGCTGTTCCTCTTATCCATTTCTAATTAGTATTTTTTTTTATCTGAAAAGGACACTCTCTTTTTCTGTTTGATTATTTACGTGAAGTTCTTATGTAAATAATGTCACTTTTTTCTGATGTCCGATTTTAAAGGTAGATTCGCAAAAGAAGAAGAAAAGAAAAGTAAATAATTAATGACAAGAGAAATATACATAACATACCCGGAATCATAGTCAGAAGGATAACACAAAAGAAAAGGTTGTGCCATCATCATGTCCTTTATAGCTTACATCATAGTCATAAGCAAAAGAACATGGTTACGTAACGAGAATAAATTGGTATGGTACCTGCTGCCAGGACTCTCTACCCTACCCAAAGTGTAGAAAGGTTCATAGTTCCACAAAAAGAAGCTTGACTTTCGTCCTTCTGCGCGCTATACCAAATAATAATAATAATATAGGACGACAGACGATATAACCTACATTTGTACATAAACTCACATAGAAATACAAATAGTGCGGTTGTTGCGGATATTTATATTAGTTTAGGACCGGGTTTGTTTTCTTTTCCAAGGAAGAAATCATAAAGAAATGCAAAGTCTATGCGAAAGAGGGAAAATGACAAGTTTGAATTATAAGAAGGATTCTCTCGTTCGCTGCCAAGGGCAATAATGTTATACGCAAATAAATTCTATTTAACTTAATAAAATTCTTGGACTTTCATAACATTCATATATACCTACTCAACTCATACTTAAATCTCCATCAAGAGAGTACCTATAGGTTTTTGAGCAACTTCTCCTTATAAAGTGAGTAATTGCTTATTTTGTATATAGACTACATATATATTATCGTAGTAATAATTATAATATGCTTATCGTGTAAATACCTAGAAGCATGGAATATAACATATATTTTATGGTTCACTTGGGCGTATACGTAATATTTTGTTTCTATTTTTTTGATATTTTGTGGTTTGTATATTAGTAGGTGTTGGCCTTTATTTATTTTAATTATGAATAACAACAATGTTGATGTGGCTCATTATTTTTGTTTGAAGTCATTAAGAAGAAAAATTCAAATATTTCACAAGTAAAAATGCACAAGAGATTAAGTATAGCCTCTTTTCGAAGTCACGGGAATGGTAATAATAATCATTAAGTTAAATATTCTTGTGGGAAAGTGAATTTGTGATTAGGGAAAAAATGCTCTTGAAATTGATTGCGTGGAGAAGTATTTGATATCGTTAATTTTGGATAAATTATGATTGTAATTTTATTTAAGCTCTGATTTATTGAAGATGGTTTGTGTATATTAAAATTTATTTTCATTTTGTATGAGAAATTTTTTACAATTATTTTGCGTCACTAACTTTACTAAGATTATAGCCTGAACGCGTTTACTATTTTTCAAAACTTGTGTCATTTTTAATGTAATGATATAACAATATCAAGGATTGATAAGAAAATGAACGAATTTGTATACTTAAGTAAATATTTAAAACGCACCGTGTTAAAATTATGAACAGTTTATATCGGGTGTTTTCTTAAGAGTTTGCGAACTTTTAATAATTTATTATAAAACAGAGTTCGTAATATGTACACAATCATTTTGCTAACTTTCCATTTGTCGAATTGTTTTTTTTTTTAAATTCAAGTAACGACTTTTTTTTACAAAAACTAAAAACCTACAAATATTGATTTTCAATTCGAATAACTAGGCAAAAATTAAAGATAAAAACAAATTTTATTTCATACAAAATATTATTTTTATCATTTATTAACATTTTTAGAAAAAATCAGCAGTCAGTTTTCTTATGATAAAAAAGAATCTACAAAATTCTACAAACAAAATATTACGTGAAATTAATAAAAACTGACGTTCTATTTGAATATTTCGAGAACAAATGAATACATTGACTTCAAAATTATTTCATTCTTAATGTTAAAGAAAGGTAATGTTCTTAGAAAAATGCCATCGAAATTTTTGCTTGCAACATATAGGAGCTATATTGCATGTTTTGCATTCGTACAAAATTTCGAACTAGATATTTTAATCAAACATGGCTTACGATGGTAGAGACGTCAAAAAAGTGGGTACCCCCATTACGTCCGTCTGTCTATCTGCCCTCGCCATTATAGCCCAAAGCATTGAATTGATTGACTTAAAATTTGTAAATTAAGGTTTTAAGCCAATTCGCGTCATGCATTTTTTTTATTTACCTTAAGACTAAAAATAACAGTTAAGTCCCCATACAAATTTTTTTTTTTACACTTCAGAATTTTCAGAAAGTAGTAAGCTTACAGCAAGCGTCAAACTACGATCAGAGGCTCATCATAAGTGCATGTGTTAGTTGTTAGTAAGAAAATAATACAATTATAGCCTAACACACGCACAAAATACAAAACATAATAATTATTAACATTTAACAGGAATTATTACAGTACAAAAAATAAAATAAAGACGTTTACGATAGTGGAGCACTGGTTCTAAACAATGATTTTAATCCCACCTTATTTAAATTTAAATCTATCGATTAACAGTTTAAGTTATATAAAATGCTCATTCGACTTAATGCTTTATTCTTCACATAGTTAGTTCTATGGAAGTCAATATGTATAAAATCAAATGTACGCAGGTGATGAGTTCCGCTTCGGTAATTCAAATGTACACAAGATAGTAAATAAGGTGCATCAATTTCACCATTAATGAGTTGATGAAAAAATACTAAGTCATTATTAACACGCCTTTGATGGAGAGATTGCATTTGAAGAAGCTGAATACGATGTTCATAGGGAGGCAGATCATAAGGATCATCCCAAGGAAGACCCTTTAGGGCAAAGCGAATGAGATTATGTTGAATTGATTCAATACGTTTTCTATGAATTTCGTAATAGGGAGTCCACACCTGCGAAGCATATTCAAGATGAGGACGAACATGGCAATTATACAAAGAAAGAGTTACATAGGGATCATTGAACTCCTTTGCCCAACGTTTTATAAAACCAAGCATAGAACTTGCTTTATTAACAATCAAATTAATGTGATATGTAAATTCTAAGTTGGAACAGAAATTAACACCTAAATCTTTAATTGTGGAGACGCGACAGAGTTTTTGCTGTGATATACAATAATCAAATACACTAACGATTCGTTTTTTAGTAAAAGTTATCGTCTGGCATTTTAAAGGGTTGAGGGCAAGGCTATTTTTCTCACACCAAAATGTGAAACTATCAATGTCGGCTTGTAAAAGAATACGATCATTGATGGACTTTATTATTTTAAAAATCTTCATATCGTCAGCAAAAATGAGCACTTCACTTGAGCGTAGACATGACGATACATCGTTAATAGACAGGATGAACAGAAAAGGGCCAAGATGGCTTCCCTGGGGAACACCAGATTGAGCAACAAAAGGTTCAGAAAGACAATTTCTAAATTTTACCTCATAGGATCTGTTTTCAAGGTATGATTTGATCCAAGCTAAGAAAAATGGTGGAAAACCAAGAGCTTTAAGTTTAAATAAAATAATTCCGTGGCTAAGTTGGTCAAAAGCTTTAGAAAAGTCAGTGTATACACAGTCAACTTCATAACATTGTTCTAAAGCGTTTGAACATATGTTTGAGAATGTGAGGAGATTAGTAACGGTTGATCTTTTTCTCACAAAACCATGTTGCTGTTCGCAAATGAGATTCTTGCTAAAAAATGCTACAGTTTCACAAACAACTTGTTCAAACACTTTAGGAATTGTTTGTGTTGTTGTCTCCATGTTGTGTATTTTTTCGAATAATATTATGATTAAATTAAAATATAAAAAAACAAATTTTGTAAAATTTTTCTTTATTTATTTATTTAAATTACTTTAATTATTATCACAACATATATTATTATTTATGCGACGCGTTTCGGATATATATATCCATCATCGGGCACTGGTTGATGCTATCGGAATGTGATGTTGTTCAGTCTTTGTTGTTGTCTTTGTTGGTGTCTTCTTTAGTTGATTTTGTTTGGGTTATTTTAATTAATGTATATATTTGTCTCTTTTTTATTATATATTTGTTTATTTTCTTTGGTAGTCTATTGCGGTGTTATATAGTATATTGTTCTTTATTGTTAATTTATCGTTTAGTATTTTGTCTTGTTCATTTTTGTTTGCCTTGTATATTTCAAACTCTTCTAATGCGTCAAGTGTTGTCCCCTTTCGACATATATGCATGGGTGTAAGATTGTCTTCAAAGCTGGTGTAATTATGATTATGACTTTAGGAATGCAAGACAGCTTTGCAATGGGCCTGTAGTTGCTTATATACGCCTTGTTACCTTTCTTGAAAATTGGTGTTAGAAATGACTCTTTCCATATATTGGCAAATTTGCCTGTTTTTAGAGAAAGTTTAAATAAGAACGTAAGCGGTTCAACTAAAGCATTACTACACTTTTTTAAAACTATGGGGGGAATACCATCGGGACCGGCAGAACAGTCATCTATTAACGCGGATAAAAGATCAAGGACCGTACTCTGTAGCACAGGTATGTGACTACAGCTAGTTTGCGAAAAGGAGTGAAGATTATGAAAATATACTTCATCAACTTCTTCAGGGTTATTAACAAATGACTCACGGAAATTTGTTGCGAAAGCGTTACAGATATCAACAGTTTTATTTAATGAAAGGTTCTTGTAAGTGAAGTTAACTGGAAAGCCATCTGATTTTTTCTTTAGGTTTACAAGTTTCCAAAATTTTTTAGGATTCTCTTTCAAAGAGGTGCCCATATCAGTAACATAGCTAGCATATAAAAAATTAGAAAGAGACTTAAATTGGTTAAAGAGTTCAACATAGAAAGAGAAGTTGGTTGGAGACAGAGTTTTGAGATACATTTTCCATGCCTTATTTCTTTTAGATATTTTGATCACAAATCGAAAATTTGAATATTCTCAAAAACGAACCAATCGAATTTGTTTAATATTGTTTCTTAATTTGACTTTTTTCAACAAAAAAAAAAAGAGGCTGGGATGCGACCCACACTGATAACTTCCCATCCCGTCTATCGATTAGTCTTGCTTAAAAGTTTGTCTTAGGCCGCGGCCACGCAGTAAGCGGCTGAGCGGCTGAGCGGAAAAAAAAATATAAAACATATGAAATCACATAGAAGCGGCCACGCAATGAGCGAGCGGCGAAACAAAATTCTGAGCGGCTAAGCGGCGCCGCTCAGCAACCAAACCTGTTTTAATTTTCTGAGCGGCAAGAAGTAAAGATGGCCAAAGTAAACATTGAGTTGTTAATTTGGTGTGTGCAGTCTCGACTTTAACTACTAATCGCTCAAAAGCAGTCGCTCAGTGCCTGGCCATACGTCGCTTAGAGTTGCCTCTCAGCCGCTTGCCGCTCAGCCGCTTACTGCGTGGCCGAGGCCTAAATGTATCAATTCTTACCAAATTTGCGTTCTATTTTTTGTAGATTTTATTTTTTTTATGAAAAAACGGACTGTTGGATTTTTATAAAAAAATTACTGAATATAAAAAACAATATTTTCTGTGAAATAAAATAAGTTTGAAGCCAATATTTTTAATTTTTGAAAAGCTATTTGAGCCGAAAATCAATTTTTACCAACTTTTATTAATTTTTTTGTTTAGGTTTTTATTTTTTGTAAAAAAAACTGTCAATTCGGTTTTTCTCAAAATTTTTCCTAATGTTGAAAACAATATTTTTTGAAAGATAAAAGTAGTTTAAAGCCAATATCTCAAAGTCTTGAAAAGATATTTGAGTCAAAACTCAATTTTTACCAACTTTTTTTTTTATTTTTTTTTAGGTTATTATTTTTTGTAGAAAAACTGTCAATTAGATTTTTCTCAAAATTTTATCAGATGTCAAAAACACTATTCTTCGTTGCACAAAATTGTTTTGGAGATGAAATCATATTTTAGTCGTAAAATTTTCGAAGTGACAAATTTTTTTTTTCAGTTTTTTTGATTTATAAAAAAAACCGTTAATTGAATTTTTTTCCAAAAATATAATTGTTTTGTATCACGTTACAATATATAACATAAAATTTAATTCAAGTCTCTAGCGTCATTGGTTCATGAGATATTTAGGGTTAACCAAAATTTTCACCTTTTTTTTAAACTGCTATGGTAAAAAAACCACCCACGCAATTTTCTTGAGAGCCCTTTCTGCATCTTTCTGCCTTATTATCTGTATAACAAAATTTATTTGAAGTCGATATCTCTTCTGGTTCTTGAGCTATGGACGACGAAAAAAACGTCGCGAACGTACGGACGTACGGACGTACGGACGTACGGACGTACGGACGTACGGACGTACGGACATACGGACGTACGGACGTACGTACACACGCACGCACAGACATCTTTCTAAAAATCTTTTATTTCGACTCTAGGGACCTTGAAACGTCGAGAAATGTCAAAATTTTCAATTTGACAAATCGGACCCATTACAATAACTTCCTATGGGAAGTTAAAAATAATATTTTTGTATTGTTACAGAAGGGCACCCCACAGAACTAATCAAAACTTTCAAAAAATGCCCCTTAAATTAATAAAAATTGGTTTTGGACTAAAAATGTCGGGAAGTAAAATAGATATCGGAACTTATTTTGTAATATGCAAAACATTGCTGATAAGTTTCACTCAATATTTCAAAAAAAAATTCAATTGATAACTTTTTTTACAAAACACGAAAACCTTCAAAACCAATAAGAAATGGTTTTCGACTAAAGTATTATAAGAACAAATAAAGGTATTGACTTCAAATTTATATCTCACAGAAAATAATTTTGTTATTATTCTGTTAAAAGGTCTTAGAACGACAGAACTGATGGGAAGTTATCAATGTGGGTCGCATCCCAGTCTCTTTTTGATCTCTTCGTAATTGTATAAAATAATACTTAAAGCTAATAGCTTTTACTGTTTCTAGCTGATGTAAAAGATTTATAGGTTTTTACAGCCTTAAAACGGCAAGTGAAAGATTAATTTTTGACCAACATTTAAAAACGGTTCTGCTTAGAAGAAACACAGAGACTCACTGCAGAAAGCTTGAGATACATTAATTAGCAGAATTTGTTTGCGATAGTTCTCGTAAGGGACCGCTAGTAGATTCTTATGCCGCCGTGAGGTTCTTGCAATAAAATTAAACGTTGCAATGTCCATGCGTACAGCTAAAGTTTAAAGATCCAACGGAATAACTGACTAAAGGATCCCACGACCCGTCAACAATTCAGGGACCACCTGTCTCACGAAATGAGAACAGTCAGCAGCACAGACATCGAACACCGTTGGAATGCTGTGAAAAAATGTTTTTATTTCAGATACTGACAGAATATTCGGTCGGAAAGAATCTTGGGAAAGGATCAACGAACGCAAACTGTTAAGGGCTCGAATAACTGCTGCACAAGCAGAAGAAAGAAATAAGCTGGAATCCTCGTACCACATGCAAAAGAAAGAGGTTCACCGCCCGTGACAAGCGTAACTACATCAACGCATTGGCGCAAGAAGCAGAAGATGCTGCAAACGGGTGCAACAGCAGGACCGTTTACAGAATAACCAAAGATCTGACTGGTGCACACAGCTCCAAGCAACACACGGTGGAAGAAGTAGGCTGTACTTTGCTAAGTTCGGTGGATGAACAAGTCAGAAGGTGGAAAGAACACTTTTCCTCGGTTTTAAACCAACGTGCAGCCAATGCCTTCTGAACTGCCCGAACAAACTAATCCCCGACTCCGCACCGCACCTCCCAATAAAGATGAGATCGTTGCGCAATTAAAGCACTTAAGAACAACAAATCGGTAGGACTTGTTGGAATTCCCAAAGCTTTTACGAACAGAGAACACATCTCCGGAAACCGTACACGATGGCTCGTACGCGTAGTAGAGGCCCTATGCCCCTTAAGGGGTTCCCAATGGACTTAACAGGTCTGAGAACCTAAGTAAGTAAGTAAGTAATGCCAATGCGTAAATTTTTCATCGTGCTATTTTTCGGTTAAAAACTAGATATATTATTTTATAATAAAATATAAATAATAGTGAGTATACGCCCAATACTATTTTCGTTGCCTTTAAATGGAATACTTATAAAATTTTGTTATTCAACTTAGGATAACTCTAAACGATCTAAATCATATCGGCATAATCAGCCTCTCACGTTTCGTAAGAGACTCAAACTGGTTCCATTGAGCTTAGGAAGAAACCTTAAGATTCATGTGGTATCACAATGGGCTATTAAACTGGCCTAATTGTGTCCGTTTCCATCTTAGATAGCCACTATAACCTAACCTAACCTAACCTTGGATAAATCTATTAATGCTCATTTTTAACAGAAACACGATATGCATTTCTAGTTATATGAAAAACATGATTTCGAATACTGCCGTAAGTATTTTCAATTTGATGTACATATGTAAGTACTTATGCAATTTGACATTTTACTTCAGTGAAAAGAATGCAATTATTATGCAATTTGACATTTAACTTCAGTGAAAAGAATATTTTTCAATATTATTTTTCTTTTAAACAAAACCTAAATAATTGATTTTTGCTGAAACCAAAGCCCGCTTTTCTCAGAATGTTTGTTTCTTTTCAACCATACTGTCCTGCATATATGTCACACATTTCAATAAAATTTCAATATTTTCTACCAGAATAACCCCACAAATAATTTTGAAGAAATTTTCCAGAAAAACAAAAACTCAAGTCAACATAACCAAACAAAACAAAATCCTTTCGTTAAAAGTAATACCCTTTTTACATAGAAAACAGAAAGATCTGATATCTGAATATATAATATTGTATAACCAAAGCAATCTTTAATAATAATTGCCATCCTTGTTGTCAAGGATTGGCTTTGTTCTTGCCTTTCTTTATCTGATTTCGTTGTCATCGTCATTGCCATCATCATCTTCATCGTCATCGTTTTCATCGTTCGTCGTCATCGTCATCGTCAACTTTTTTTTAATGCTAAGGGTATGTTTTTTTTTCCTATACCCTCACAAGCGACAGCACCCCCAACCACCTATATCATCCCTTAAGTATTCTCCCTTCGACTTTCTTCAGCTTCAGCTTTAGCGAAAGCGAGTGTCTTCGCTATTACCTTATTCCTACTTAGGTATATAAGTACAACAAAATATTTACGTAACCCATTTAAACTTGAGTATTATTGTTGTTATTATGTATCTTTAAATTTTTTGAGTACAAGACGGCTTGTTTGTTTGCTAACTCACAATGACACGGCGCAGTGAGAAGTGACAGTGGAAATGGGAGTGGGAGTGTGAGAAGTGGGCAGCATATGTTTGCACAAGGCGTGTGAAATTTGTTTGCCCAAACTTTTCTAAAGGCTTCTTTTTTTTTTGGTGTGGAATTACAAATATTACAATGTTCCCAATTTAAGCATAACCACCCAGCTAAGGCTTTAGAAAAGGGTTATACCAACAACAACAACACAAAAAAGAAAAAAAAAATTGACGATCATGATGGCTGAAAAGCAAATGGGTCGTTGTTATTCCTTATTTTGTTGATTTGTTTTTTGGAAAAATTGAAATTTGAAAACGTACTTTCCAGATTGAATGGATATATGTGGGGATAGGGTGATGTACGAATATCCTACTTGTTTACGGCACACTCTTCGAACAAGAGAAGACGCAAAGAAATAAAGAGAGGGTTGTGTTTTCTTTTTTTCGTTGGAATTTTTCAATGGAGTCATCATAATTTTTGGCTTTATCAAGATAATTTAAATAAAAGAGAAATTCTTTTTTTCTTCTTCTTTTCATTTTCTATGATTTAAAGAATGAATTCCTGAAATATTAATAAAAGTTGGTATATGACTTTATTTTGGGAACGTTTTTGCTTTACAATGGAGAATTTTGTTTAACATTGCAAAAAGTTTTAAAAAAATTCTCATATTCAATTCAATTTATTATTTTAGATGATTGAAGAAAGAAGTGAATGATTATTAAAAACTTTTTACAACGTATTTTCATATGATTGCATAATAAATATGATATCTCCAGGAGGGGAGCCAAATTTGTTTTTATTTTCAAGATACAAATTTTGTATAAAAATATAATGTAAAGAATTGAATTCTTCATATCATTTGTATGTGCAAATAATGGAAATAACGTTTACTTTAATGGACTTTTTAGGTCCGCTCCACCTGTTGATGGCAACTTTAAGAATTAATTAGTTAAACGGTTGTAAGAAGAAACATAATGTGTACAATATTGATTAGCTACATAAGCTATTAGAAGTACCAAATTATATATAGAAAACTACTATGTTGTGATATACCACTAGGTTGTGTGATAGGACCATTTCTTTTTATTTTTTATGAAAATGACTTTAACGTTGCAGTTGGAGCTGGCTTTAAACAAAAAAGGTTGCAGCTTTATTTAGATTAGAATTGATTTTATTCATAATTAATAAAATTAATATAACATTTTAATATAAAACAAAATCATTAGGCATGGCTATCTGCCGTCTGCCGAATTGACTATTTATATACTTTTACAATATTATTTATTTTTTAAATTTGACTTTAAATTTTATAATTGGCGATTTTAAATTTATTTTTATTAACAATTATCACATAATAATAAGAATAAAAAAGGTGTTTCATCAAAAAAATCCTTGTAAGATTCTATTTCGATATCTTAAAGCAATTGTACAGAACTGATACAGTTTAGAAACATTCATTTGATTTAATTCGAATATGACTTCGTGAATGGTGAGAAAATCTTTTCCAAAGATACATCTTCTCGTTTCTCTTAGAGTAGAACACTTTCCCAAGAAATGCTCAACGTCTCCATCTCCATCCTGTTGCATATATTACAGATGGCTGGAAGATCTGCTCTGTGACGTATATAGTTCAGGTTTAGAATTTCAGCTCGTAGTCTGACCATCATAGATATTTCCCTGACACTAAGCTCATCACGAAAGTAGTTTAACTGCTGCAAATTGTGGTTAAGCTGGCAGTCGACCGTACGATGTAAGGAGTTTGAAGCTGCATCCATGTACTTGGTTCTAGCTGCTTCATCTACCTTGGAAATAATTTGGTACATGTCCTTTTTTAATTTGGAAAGGTCCTCGACATTACAAACCAAATTAATTCCACAATTTTCTGCCAATTCAAGCCATTCGCGATACCATCCACTCCTTGAATTGATAGCCTTAAGAGCTAATATTTTGGGTAAACGATAGTCTGCCAAATTTAAGCTTCTAATTATGTAATCCACTTGCAGTTTTAATGTTTTCACAAAAAGTGGAGAAATTCCCGTTTCTAGCATTATGACATAGTTTGGTGTGTTGGCTGGCAAATAGAATGCTCGTTTAATGTAGAAGCGCAATAGCTTTTCAACCATCTCATAATATTTACTTCCCCAAGTTTGTGCAGCGTAAAGCATAATGGATGTGCTACCGTTTCAAAAATTTTGTATTTGCTACTATGAGCCACACATTCGTTCGTGAAACATCTTTTCCATGTGAGGTTTATCGCCATTTTTGCTTTATTAAGCTTTTCACTAAAGTGTTTCTCAATACTTAAGTTCTTCTTGAAGGTAACTCCTAAGTACTTAAACTCTTTAACCACTTCAATCAATTCTCCATTGAATTTCCACTTTTCGTTTGTGCAATTTCTCCCTCCATGTTTTTTAAAGATCATCACTTTCGACTTCTCTAAATTGACAATTAATCCCCAACGTTTGGAATATTCGTGTATCCGATTAATCATTAGTTGAAGTGATTCTGGAGTATATGCGAGCAGTTTACAATGTCGTCTGCAAATAGCAGAGCTTTAATCAGCGTCCCCGCATAAACAATACCTCCGGGCAACCAGTCGATTAGATCCTCTATGAATATTGCATATAAAAGCGGGCTTAGCGTGCAACCTTGCCTAACCTCTGATGCAAATTGGAACCAATCAGACTTTTCTTCACCATTCCACACAGCAGCTCGAGTGTCTTCATATATGTTTTCAATTAGTCTGCCAAACTTCAGAGACAAGCCCTTTTCATTTAAGCTGAAACATGAGTTGTGAGATAAATTCTAAATCTAAGTTGCAGCTTTATTTATTTATTATTTATTAACTTGGCCATACATTGATAATTATTGTTGGCCTTACAATACTGAACAAAAAAGCCACATAGAGGTTTTAACAAACTAGTCATTATACGAATTGTCAACTCACCAGTAAACCCTCGAGCCCAACTTCGGCCGTACTTTCAAATACAGAGATTCGTTCTTTAGCCGTACTACGCGAATGTGGAATGCCTTACCACAAAAAAAATTGAGGGTCTAGATTATGTGCCGAAACATCTATAGCCTTTTTTCTACGGATCTTCAGTATTACTCTGGCTCACAGAAGTGGTCCAGTTAACTACCTTCCTCGTTCGTGCAACTTAATGCTTCTCGATTACTTTTAATGGCGAAATGTTAAGTCATTTGTTAATGCAACAAAATAGCAACTCTTAAAGCGAATGTTCAAAAAATATATTTAAAAAATAAATGTTAGGAAAATATCTTCCAGAATATTATCAAAATAGAGACTGGAATTCGGTCCACACTGATTACGTCCTATCCATTCCCCTTTTGTTAACTTTAACAAAATATTAATAATTACATTTTGTATAAGGTACAAAATTTGAAATCAATATCTGTTTTTGTTCGCGACATTTTTAGTCCAAGACCAATTTTTTATCAATTTAAGCAGCATTTTTCCAAAGTTTGTATTTCTTAAAAAAATACCAATTGAATTTTTCTAAGAGTAAAAACTTTTGAAGTCAATATTCTTATCCATTCTCGATATATTTGAATCGAACAGATTTTAATAATTTAGGTTAGTTGGTTTTTGAAAACTTACTTTTTATTAAAAAAAAACTGTAGATTTATCTATAAAATTTAATAAATTTTAAGAGCAATGTTTTCAATAAGATAAAATTAGTTTGAAGGCACTATCATCAAGTTTTGACAAGATATTCGAGTCGAAAATGAATTATAAGTGTTTTTTTTTATTTAGATTTTAGGGACCTTGGAACGCCTAGAAATGTCAACATTTTCAATTCTGCAAATTGTTTTAAAAATTATTTTATTTTATAAGAAAAAACTTATTTTATTTTACAAACAAATTAAGTTTGAAGTTTAATGCGTCGATGCAAAATGTGTAACAAAAAATAAGACCAAAGATTAAAAGATCTTAAAATTAAGCTTCTAATATTGAATATTGTTTGTGTTAGAATCTAATAATTCTTGAAAATAAAATCTGATGTTTTAAGTTGGTCTAACTTATTAACTTCCTATAGGAAGTTGTTGTAATCGGTCCGATTTGTCGAATTGAAAATTTTGACTTTTCTCGACGTTTCAAGGTCCCTAGAGTCGAAATAAAAGATTTTTAGAGAGATGTCTGTGCGTGCGTGTGTACGTACGTTTGTACGTTCGCGAAGTTTTTTTCGCCCCCATAGCTCAAGAACCAGTAGAGATATCGACTTCACATAAATTTTGTTATATAAATAATAATGCAGAAAGGACTCTCAAAAAATTTCGTGTGTGGTTTTTTTAATATAGCAATTTAAAAAAAAAAAGGTGCAAATTTTGGTTAACCCTAAATATCTCATGGACCAATAATGCTAGACACTTGAATTAAATTTTATATTGTGTACTGTAATATGATACCAAACAAATATATTTTTGGAAATAAATCCAATTAACGGTTTTTTTTATAAATCACAAACACTGACAAAAATATTTGTCTCCTCGAATATCTTACGAACAATAAATGTTTTTATCTCCAAAACAATTTTGTGTAACGATGACTAACGTTTTCAATATCTGCTAAGATTTTGAGAAAAATTAAATTGACAGTTTAAAAAAAAATATAAAAACCTAAAAAAAAAAACATTAGTAAAACATGGTAAAAATTGATTTTCGACACAAATATCTTTTCAAAACTTTAAGATATTGGCTTTAAACTAGTTTCATCTTTTAAAAAAAATATTGTTTTCAACATTCAGTAAAATTTTAAGAAAAATCGAATTGACAGTTTTTTTTACAAAAAATAAAAAAGCTAACAAAAATTAATAAAAGTTGATAAAAATTGATTTTCGACTTAAATATCTCTTGAAAACTTTGAGATATTTATATAACATTTGGTAAAATTTTAAGAAAAATCGAAGTGACAGTTTTTTTACAAAAAATTAAAAACCTAAAAAAAATTAACAAATGTTGGTAAAAATTGATTTTCGACTCAAATATCTTTTCAAAACTTTAAGATATGGACATTAAACTAATTTTATCTTTTAAAAAATATTGTTGTCAACATTCAGTAAAATTTTGAAAAAAAAAAAATCGAATTAAAAGTTTTCTTACAAAATATAAAAACCTAAAAAAAAACAATATACTACAACTTGTCAAAAATTTACTTTCGGCTCAAATATCTTTTCAAAAATTAAAAATATTGGCTTCAAACTTATTTTATCTCACAGAAAATATTGTTTTGGACATTCAGTATTTTTTTTATAAAAATCCAAAAGTCAATTTTTTCATAAAACAATGAAATCTACAAAAAATAGTACGCAAATTTGGTAAAAATTAATGTTCGATAACCCGTGAATAATAGAATATATTGATTTAAATTAATTTCATTCCAATTTTTATTTGTTTACATAACAAATAAAGACTTCTAAGAAGAGCTACTAAAATTGGTAAAAATTGTTTTTCGACTAAAAATCTCGTTGACTAAAATAGATTTTGAAATCAAACTATTTCATCATATGCGAATTATTGTTGGTAATTTTTAATTTTGTTATAATAATTCAACTGACAACTTCTTTAACAAAACACGAAAACCTACAAACTTTTAAACAAGACATATCAACAGACGAGATGGGAAGTTATCAGTGTGGGTCGCATCCCAGCCTTTTTTTTAAAATATTGTTAAATTCAAAATTTTGTTTAAACTCTGTTTACACTTTTAAGAAATGTGTATCTGAAAATTATCATATCTTTTGTACAGAATTGGTTTAAAAAGGACAGAATTTTGTTTAATATAAACAAAATTGAGATTTTAACACATCACGAAATTGATATTCTAAATATTATTAATATAAAACAAAATTTCTTGTGTACTCATTTTGATAAATGTTTGCTTTTGGTGATTTGCATTTTAGCTTAAACGAAAATTTTGATTCAAATAATATTAATTTCTTTTTCTTCTTTCTTTTTTTTCAGGTGAGTTTTTGATCGATTTTATAAATACATACGTTGGAAGTAAACCCATAAATTGAGATTATGTCCACATAATATACTTTTAGCATGATATCAATTTATTTTATTTATTACCTTTACCAAGGCATAAATCTAAAAACAAAAATCAAGTCAGGCAATTTTGTGGCAAACACAAACAAGAATTGATTGATTAGGATGAGATGTTCTTAACAGATTTTGAGAGAGTTATCGATAAGGTAAATGGACTTGTAGTACACCTCAAGCTATCCACAAGGCCAATAAATGACTATAAAAACTCCTGTATAACCTGTACATACAAAATGTATCAAAAGTTCTTTGGAATATTCACATCTTTCTCAAAAAAAAGTTTCAATTTTAGTTTGTGAATAATTATTTTTTAAGTACCAAATCTTTTGTCCTTAGATGAAAAGTTCATCAATCAAAAAAATTAAAAACGATGTTCCTATGGCATTAAGTACCTCTTGATCCTGGAAAAGAAAAACAATTTTCCTACCTTCTCTCTCAACAAACAACTGCACCCCATGAATAAATTACATTTACAATCATAACACCGGTTCATTAGAAAATGAGCTCGACACCAAATATTGATTTTGTAAACGAAACGACAATAACTCCATGAAAATGTAGGACGACCGACCGACGACGACGATGATGATGGAAGTGAAGGCAAAATAAAAAACGACTTAGCTCCAAGAAAGAAGCCCACATAATCATAGTACCTACATATGTACATCAGAAGAACTAGGACGACCAACTAAAGAACCAGTGCCAGGACAGACCAGCTTAAGCAAAAGGCAAGGCAAGCTAGAGCAAAGGTCCTGGTTCTAACTCTGGCCCATGGTGCTATACTCGTGCTGAGGCTTCTAAACCATACTCGTATCATAAATAATTTGAATTATGCCCACGACTAGTTTTTCGATTATAATTTCCATACAGAAGGCTTCATTTTCCCCCCTTTCAAACTATGGATTGTTTCATATGTGTGGGGGTGTGTGAGGGAAGGGGGGGTGTAAATCAAACATATGATTATAACGAGCTATGAAAAAGTAGAAAGAAAAAAAATCTTATAACCCCAAAAAAGAAAGAATAAGGCAAAAGTGAATGTGAATGTGAAGAGAAGAAAAATAATGAGTAACTAGGACTAGGCCTCATGTAACTAACCTATACGAAGGATAATGCCGCTTTATATGCTATGTATATAGATGGATGGCTAGGCTCTATGGCTTAGTCGGCAGAAGGGATGTTTTTTTGTTTTTTGGAGTGGGTATATAATTTATATTTCCCAAGCCACCCCAAAATGCCTCCCACAGTCTCCTTCCATCGCAAATACCGCACCACACAAGAAAAACTAAACTATATCGGAGTAGATAGCCCTCATTTCGTAGCAAGCCATCCGTGGAACGTGACTTTTTCGCGTGAGAACATCAAGAGGTAATTTTCGCAACACAGAAAAAAAATATGAACCCAAAGCTGAAATACGAAAAAAGAAAAACTAAAATGAAATAATAAACAACCCTGGCTGGAATAATGGACTTCAACACAAGCACCATACCTCCCACCCCCATCGTACCCCCATAACACCCCCTAAGCACCCCCATATGCGATTTAGAGTATGAGTATAAACATATGAGTGTGAGTATAATATCTTTTTATGTCAAGTTGTTTGTGCTGTAAAATAAAGGAGTACCTTTAATATGAGTACAAGTACTCATATACACTATAGGTGATATATGTATGTACGAGTATGTGTGTTTGGCCAAAGAACGGTATATTATCTATATGAAGAAGAATTTTGTGTGTCATATTTACAGCCAGATCCAGAGCAGAGACTAGAATTATGTCGAAAGAATTACATCGAGGACATGATGGATTTAATTTGTTCCTTTTTTTCAACTTCTTCGTCATCTTCTCTCGTACCTGCTGCCCCAATTTTATTGAAGCATGAAAATATTTTCTCGAGTGAAAGATGTCAAATAAAATTTTTCTTTTTTTCGTTTTTCATTTTTTCTTTTTTTTAATCAAAATTGAAATCTCTTTTACAAAGGAAAACTCATGTATGTATGTATGTATGTGTATGTAGAATGGACAGGAGAATTTAGGATTATTTGTGAGTTGGGTGAGTTAAGATAGATGATGTGTTGGAATTGTGGGTAGGTAAGGTACTCACCTATAAAACTGTCAGAATTGAGGAAACAAAAACGATATTGAGATTGAGAGTGAGGTAGGTATCAAAATGAAAATAAATATCAATACAAAAGATATTCAGGTGTTTTTGGTGTTTTTTTTATTTTTTGAATAAAAACAAAACTGATTTAAAATTAAATCAATTTTGAAGAAATTTTTTTTTGGAATTGAAATGGGTTGAGGTTGACAAAGGGACTTTGTTTCGGAGCAAGGCAATTTGATTAAAGCCCAAAAAGTAAAATCCTTCGGAAAAAAATCATTAAAATCTAAGCAACCCGGATGGGTGAGAAATGGAATTATTCAAGCAAAACATACATCACACAAAGTACATAAATATTAAGACTTTAATGACAGGTGGAACGGAATTGTGTATTTAAAAATAAAAAAACGGGGCTGGGATGCGGTCCACACTGATAACTCTCTATCCCTAATGTCGATTCGTCTTGCTTAAAAGGTTTGCAGGTTTTCGTGTTTTTTTTATAAAAGTTCTCAGTTGAATTATTCTCAAAAAAAAATAAAAATTGCCAACAATATTTTGCATATGAAGAAATAGTTTGATTTCAAAATCTATTTCGGTTAGCGAGATTTTTAGTCGAAAACCAATTTTTACCAATTTTAGTAGCATTTTTTAAAAGTTTTTATTTTTATATAAACAAATACAAACTGGATGAATAAAATTTATTTGAAGTCAATTTGTTCTATTATTTGAAAACCGAACATCAATTTTTAACAATTTTGCGTACTATTTTTTGTAGATTTTAAATTTTTATGAAAAAACGGACTGTTGGAAAAAATTTACTGAATGTCTTAAACAATATTTTCTGTGAGATAAAATTAGTTTGAAGTCAATATTTTTAATTTTTGAAAAGAAATTTGAGTCGAAAGTAAATTTTTACCAACTTTTAGTAATGTTTTGTTTAGGTTTTTATTTTTATAAAAAAAAAATTCTCAATTCGATTTTCCTCAAAATTTTACCGAATATTAAAAACAGTATTTCTTACAAGAAAAAATTAGTTTAAAGCCAAAATCTTAAATTTTTGAAAAGATATTTGAGGCAAAAATCAATTTTTACCAACTTTTATTAATTTTTGTTTTAGCTTTTCTATTTTTTGTTAAAAAAACTGTCAATTCGATTTTTCTCAAAATTTTATCTGATATCAAAAACGTTATTTCTCGTTGCATAAAATTATTTTGGAGATTCAATCATTTTTTGTTCGTAAGATATTCCACCCACTCAATTTTTTTGAGATTCTTTTCTGCATCTTTCTGCATTATTATCTGTAAAACAAAATTTATTTGAAGTCGATATCCCTACTGGTTCTTGAGCTATGGACGACAAAATAAAACTTCGCGAACGTATTTTCATTTTGCATATAATGAAATAAGATGAATTTCAATATCTGTTTTTTTTCACAACATTTTTAGTCGAAAATCAATTTTTACCAAATCCGTTTTTTGAAACTTATTTTTTCTAATGAAAAAATCAGATTGGATTTTCCTAAAAACATTATCCGACGTTGAAATATTCGAATCACCTTTTTTACCAATTTTGCGTTGTATTTTTTGTAGATTCTCATTTTTTTTAATGACTGATATACAATTATTTTGAAAGCAACATCGTTAAATCTTGCCAAGATAGTCGTATCGAAATCAATTTTTTACGATTTTAGTATGTTTTAATTCTTTGTAAAAAATCCGATACTTGGATTTTTGTTTTAAAAAAAATCCAGCTTATATAAAGTTATTTTTTGTCGCATAAAATTATTCTGGATGTAATATTAGTTTTTATCGTAAAATATCCGAGACGACAAATACTTTGGTTCAGTTCAACCGTTAGTTGACTTTTTTCTAATTTATACTAATTCACTTCCTGCATTTTAAATTTGTGCCTAACTCTTTTGGAAATACGGGGTTTTTCAACAGGGACGCTACAAAAGTAGAGCACCAGGGACAGCAAACGACGCCATATTATTTGCCGCTCTTTTGACATTTCTCTTCAGTAAGGTTTGGCATTTCATGATGGAAAGATATACGAGCCAACAACGAGTCGAAATTCTTAAAATTTACTACCGAAATTCGGAGTCAGTGGCCTCAACGTTAAGAACGCTACGTCCAATTTATGGTCGTCATAATCGTCCTAGCAGTTCAAGAATTGAGCGTCTAGTGGAAAAATTTGAATCCACAGTACAGAATTTCTCCGTGCCAGTGAGGCAAAGAAGTGCCCGTAGTGTCGAGAATATTGCTGCCCCTAAGGCTTCAGTTGCAGAAAGCCTAAATGTGTATCTCATACGTCGTCGTTCTCAAGCGTTGGGCATTTTTGTGACGCTGCTGGTGCTTCAGTTGCAGAGAAAGCCCAAATGTGTCTCTGACACGTCGTTCTCAAGCGTTAGGCATCTCTGTGACGTCGTTGTGGCGAATTTTGCGAAAACGTCTTGGCCTACATCCTTTCAAGATTAAATTGACACAAGGACTGAAGCCGCTTGACCACCAGAAGCTTCGTATGTTCGTGAATTGAACTGAGCAACAACTTGAAAATGATTCGGATTCTCATCGAAAAATAATCTTGAGCGATAATGTTCACTTCTGGCTGAATGGCTTTGTCAATAAACAAAATATGCGGTATTGGTAAGGTAGAAATCCACACGTACTCCATGACTCATCATTGCATCCCGAAAATATTACGGTTTGGTTTGGTTCATAGGCCGGCGTGGCGGGCGTCATTGGGCCGTACTTGTTTTGTTCCGTGATGATCAAGACCGGCACGTTACTGTGGTTGATGATCGCTACCGTTCAATGATAACCTAATATAATTGGCCCCAATTGGATGATATGGACCTGGAGGACATATGGTTCCAACAGAACGGCGGCGGCGCCACAAGCCACACAGCGAATGTCACGATCAATTTATTGGAAACCAAGTTTGGAGAACGTGTTATCTCACGAAGTGGTCCAGTCGCTTGGCCGCCTCGGTCGTGCGTTTTGACGCCGTTAGACTATTTCCTGTGGGGCTACGTAAAGTCTTTGGTCTATCCCAACAAGCCAGTGAAAAGCCAGTAATGGCCTATTTATGCTTGAAAACCGTCGAAAATTGGGTTCAGCGTCTGGACTTCTGGAAGCTTGCCCGTGGTGGCCATGCAAAAGAAATCGAATTTCATACGTAATGGCATCGAACGCACTTTCACAGGAATAAAGAATTTTATTTATTTCCAAAACCGTTTTTATTTTATTTAAAACAAACTTTTGTAGCGTTCTTATTGAAAACCCCGTTATATTTAACACAATTAATTGTATTTTGAATTCATGTTTTCATAAAGAAAAATGAAAGATATTTAAATAATTTTGAATGCCAATTCCGTTTGTCGTACAAATTTTATCCAGATCAATCTTCATTTCTGGCAACACTGATAGCAAATTTGTTTGTTTGAGAACTAATGCATTGTTTCCGAAAAGACGAACGGACAAATTACCAACTATGAAAATGTAGTAAAATGATGGATTTAAAATTTTGCCTTGCGGGACGATAAAAAATATATGTGTTCAGTTTGGTATCAGGCTCTCTTACCGAAAATGTATGCCTTTGACGAATCATTATTTCGATGGATTAAGAATTAACTTTCAATACAAGTAGTATTGGATAGATTCAAGTTTGAGAAACACAAAATAAATACTGGTGTGCCGCAGGGATATGTTCTGTCTCCCACACTGTTTGAAACTTCTAATCCACTTATCTGTTTCGCTGACGATAGTAACCTCAGTAACCCTTTTCATATTCGTTTGAGATTCACAACCCAGCTCTTCGGATGTGAATCTTTAACGGAAATGTATGATAAGCTCATTAAATTCAGACCTACCACCTTTGCCACTATCCATGAGTGGCACTTGTATCAAGACTTAAAACCCCGAAATTCTTGGTATGTTATGTGTATCTCCAAGATACATATATCTAAAGCTTGAGTATACATAGCTTGATGCGAGCTTTATTTCATCAATACTTAAGCTTCTTGGACAGTAGTGAACGAAGAGCATTCAAATTGATTGATGATAATAACATTATTGATTCATTTACGTCGCTTGAACATCGGCGCAAAGTTTTTACCATTATTTTAACGGGTTATGCTCTAGCCAGTTGCATTCCTGCCCTCAATCAATTTAACCGTAATTTTTGCCAAATTTGCGTACTATTTGTTGTAGATTTTATTTTTTTATGAAAAAACGGACTGTTGGATTTTTATAAAAAAAAAATTACTGAACAATATTTTCTGTGAAATAAAATAAGTTTGAAGCCAATAATTTTAGTTTTTGAAAAGCTATTTGAGTCGAAAGTAAATTTTTACCAAGTTTTAGTAGGTATTGTTTTTTTTAGGTTTTTATTTTTTGTAAAAAACTGTCAATTCGATTTTTCTCAAAATTTTATCGAATGTTGAAAACAATATTTCTTATAAGTTAAAATTAGTTAGAAGCCATTATCTCAAATTTTTGAAAAGATGTTTTAGTCAAAAATCAATTCTTACCAACTTTTGTTAAATTTTGTTTAGGTTTTTAATTTTTTGTACAAAAACTGTCAATTCGATTTTTTTCAAAATTTTACTGAATGTTGACAACAATATTTTTGGAAAGATCAAAGTAGTTTAAAGCCAATATCTCATAGTTTTGAAAAGATATTTGAGTCGAAAATCAATTCTTACCACCTCTTATATATTTTTTTAGGTTTTTATTTTTTTGTAAAAAAACTGTCAATTCGATTTTTCTCAAAATTTGTCCTAATGTTGAAAACAATATTTCTTATAAGTTAAAATTAGTAAGAAGCCATTATCTCAAATTTTTGAAAAGATATTTGTGTCGAAAATCAATTTTTACAAACTTTTGTTACATTTTTTTTTTCGGTTTTTAATTTTTTGTAAAAAAAATGTCAATTCGATTTTTTCAAAATTTTACTGAATGTTGAAAACAATATTTCTTATAAGATAAAATAAGTTTGAAGCCTAAACCTTAAGTCTTGCATAAGATATTTGAGTCGAAATTCAATTCTTACCAACTTTGAGTACTGTTTTTTTTTTTTAGGTTTTAAATTTTTATATAAAAAAACAGTCAATTAGATTTTTCTCAAAATTTTATCAGATGTCAAAAACATTTTTCTTCGTTGCAAAAAATTGTTTTGGAGATGAAATCATATTTTGGTCGTAAAATTTTCGAGGTGACAAATTTTTTTTTTCAGTTTTTTTTTGATTTATAAAAAAACCGTTTATTGGATTTTTTTCCAAAAATATACTTGTTTTGTATTAGGTTACAATATATAATATAAAAATTAATTCAAGTCTCTAGCAGTATTGGTTCATGAGATATTTAGGGTTAACCAAAATGTTCACCTTTTTTTTAAACTGCTATGGTAAAAAAAAACACCCACACAATTTTCTTGAGAGCCCTTTCTGCGTCTTTCTGCCTTATTATCTGTATAACTAAATTTATTTAAAGTCGATATCTCTTCTGGTTCTTGAGCTATGGACGACGAAAAAACGTTGCGAACGTACGGACGTATGGACATACGGACGTACGTACACACGCCACGCACGCACAGACATCTTTCTAAAAATCTTTTATTTCGACTCTAGGGACATTGAAACGTCGAGAAATGTCAAAATTTTCAATTTGTAAAATCGGACCCTTTACAATAACTTCCTATAGGAAGTTAATTATAATGATTACAAAATTATGATTAGTCCAGCCGTGACCCCGAGTAATATAAGAGTAATTGGAAAAATGCCACAAAGCTGTCATTTTGAAATAAATCGCTTTAAGGAAATTAACTTTAAAGCACACACAAAATACTTTTTCTATAATCTTTACATATATTTTGTACTATCTTTAAAAAAAAAAACCTATTTCTCGGTCTCTAAGGTACCTAAAGGGTTTGTTTTGAAGACAAAACAGAAAGTTTTCAACAAGTTAATTCATAATATTTTAGAAAATGGAATATTTTATCATGTACTTTTAATTTATTTAAAAAGGACAAAACAGCGGCTAGTTTGTCTACTAAAACAAGATTTATTTGAAAATAATCAAAGTTTATTATTTTAATTTAAATCGTGAAAGTTTTGAGTGGAACTATCAAAACATACTTTTTCAAGGAAAAATATACACCTTTGGCCCATATTCATATAAATGGCCTTGATCGTAAAATTCATGGAATCCGAGTTTAAATTTTAAAAAACAAAGTTTGTATCTTCTTGCTTAAATTAAATAATGACACTAAAGTATAGCAAGCTCAATCTGATGGTATAAATACAATATACATTAGAGGTTGGACACATTTTTGAACCAAAACCCTTCTATTTATATCCTGACAAAAGCAAATCAAAATAAATTATCATATTTTCATGTTCTACCGCACTCTATCTCTCTCTTTGTCTCTCGGCCACAGTCTTCTGCACAAAAATAATGTAGATAATAATTTTAAGTCCACAAATGTCATGCAGGTACATAGTTAGATATTTTTCTATCTATTTTAATAAAACAAAAAGTTGTCATAATGGAATATGGTTGGTTATCTCTCATTTTACAAACCTATGCACTATACTCGAATTTGTTCGTCATACTTTTACAGCAGCTATCTGGAGACTCTTAACTTTTTGTTCACTCACAAAATTTTGCCACTAGCTGGAACGAGTATAGTGTTTGCAAATTTAAATTTATATTTCAATGTCCTTTAAATGTACATACCTCTATATAAATACACATGCTTATGGATATGAATCTTATTTGTCCTTTACCTACTTTGCACTCAATCGGCTATTATGGCCATTATGCAAATAACATTTTCTCACAGAGTGCGGTGCGCATACCAGTGGGCCTGAGAGCCTGAGAGCTGAACGAACATTATTGTAACGTAAGGTAAGGTAAAGTAAAGTAAAGCGCACATTAAACAAACTCTCAAAGGACATGATTCCAGTTTAATAGCATAACGAATGAAGTGTTGCTAGCTGCCACACTACCACTGGCATTGCAGAAAAATATTCATTCGAAGAGTCCTAGTACCATATCCTTAGGCAATGTTTGCTAGTTATCTCTTCAAAATCCCTTGGCAATATGGTATAACATTGGAATCCTTCGGTTCTGTTGTCGGTTTTCAGGATGACTATCCTATATGTAGGTATACCGATACTGAATTGTCATATGGGGAGACCATTACTAGGATATAGTTGGAATTTTGCTAACACAAAAAACACTCAGTTTTCAGAAAGACAGAGAGATAGGAGAGAGGAAGATATAATGTGTGAATTTTCGAGTGTGTTTCAACTATAAATGGCTAAATTTGACAGTAATTCCAACAACAAAATTTGTCCTTTTGAATTAAAGGACTTCAACACGTACTATACGATGCTATGCCATCCATAGAGTACATGCTTCGCAATACAGTACACAATCATAATAATTCCCCCAGTGGGCATATTGTGCAATAATATCTCAAAAACTCTGACAACGAATCTCATAGAGTGTTGATTGGAAAAAACGAAAGCATATAAAAGTATGATGCAGTGATATTAGTTTGATCACAGTCAACAGGAGCGGATTTAGTAAGTTTTTCTACTACTTATCCTCCTATTTTTTTCAACTTTGGAACAATGTGTAAGGCTAAATTGTGTTTGGATTTTTAAGGACTATTTTATTCCCCTTTAAGTTAATTCAAAATATCCAGGTCATCCATTAATTATTTTGGATAAACGGTTTTATCGAACGTTTTTTTTAAGAGCTTTAGAACTTTCAATAATAATAAAGGGCGTTGAATTTAATATATGAGCAATGACATTTGTAGGGTTTGAATACTACAATAACAACTTGATTGTGCTACCGTGGAACATATATTATTCCAGCCTTGTGGTAACACAATCAAGTTGTTGTTATAGTATAGGGAGTTGGTAGTAGTGTGTACTCAGAAAAGCTTAATCTAAGCATCTCATTCCGCCTCCCTAATCATTGTAGCGTCTTCCAAGCGGAAATTTTAGCGATCAAAAAGGGTCTCTCCTGGCTAAGAGAAAACGTGATATCAACTTCTGATATACGCATCTTCTCTGACAGTCAGGCTGCTATCAAGTCTCTTGACGGCGGCGTCTCAACCAACTCTCTAACGGCCCTCGATTGTCGATCGTCTCTTATGGAGATGGCGCAGAAATTTAACATTCACCTAAGCTGGGTGCCGGGCCACAGAAACATCGCAAGAAATTGTAGAGCCGATGAACTCGCTAAAAATGGAACTGTCATACCTATTTCACCTGAAAGGGAGAAGATAGGTATACCGATAGCTGAATGTAAACTTCTGCTAAAAGAAAAAGCTTTCGAGATAGCAAACTCTAGGTGGTACAATTTACCAACATGCGCAGCCACAAAACTAATATGGCCTTCATTGGACCTAAAGACTTGTTATCTCAAAGCAGACTTCAAATTAGCTCCCTAATAGGTGTCCTTACGGGACACTGTCTCATATGCAGACAAGCAATACGACTTGGTGGAGCCTCAAATGACTTCTACAGGAGCTGTATAGACGAAGAAGAAGAGGAAACAATCTCTCACCTTCTCTGCACTTGCCCTGCTCTTTCGCTAAGACGCAAACTTCATCAGGGAGGCTACTCTTTTGATAATCCCAGTGAACTAGCTAAAAAGGATATCAGATATCTCCTTCGCTTTATAAAAAGCTCAAAATGGTTCGACTAGTGGGATTTAATTCTCTAGATTCATGTGGTATCACAATAGGTCTTTTCTTTTGGCCTAAGTGTGTGGATTCTAAATCTGCAGTCACGTTAACCTAACCTAACCTGTAGTATTCAAACACTAATAAAGGATATTTCTTTATAGAACTATGAAATGGAACAAAGATAATTTCTCGATGAATTTTTCCAACATTTGTGGACGTATATCGGCAATAACTCAGTGAAATTTTACCTCGAAGTAATCAATCTTTTTGGGCTTATTGACGTAAACTAAAGTAGACTTGAGGATTATCATCTCTCCAAATACGACAGTTTTTCTAATTGACCGTCAAATATTGACCGAATTATGTTGACCGTAAAATGGATGGAGTGCACGATACCTATTTCGATTTTCAAAATAAATGTACACAATTTGTAAACGTTGTTCAGACTTAAATCTATTCATGTTAAAATCACAAACCAAATTCATACTAATATTATAAAGCTGAGGAGTTTGCTTGCTTGTTTGTTTGTTTACTTGAACGTGATAATCTCAGGAACTACTGGTCCGAATGTTTTAAAATCAGGGAATTTTTAAATTTTGAGATCTCTCACTGCATGTGACAGAATTGTTCTACTCTAATAGTTCTAAATAAAAGTTTGGAACAGCACACATCTATCTTTCAAAGTTAGCTCACTATAACTTTTTGTATGATAACCAAATTTATTCTCAAATAAACCATGCGACTAACTCCGCGGGTGCAGCTAGTAAAAAATAAATCAAATATGCAAATATTGTTGCCAGCTCAAAGTTTTATACTCATTACTGAAATATTAAAATTTAATATTATTCTAAGCTGGTAGCTAGCGACAATTATTTTCCAAATATGATTTGCAGCAAAGGTCTGTCGAGGGTACGAGCTTTACACTACATTTGATTAGTCCAATTTTTCACTTCTCTTTACAAAAAATGGATGTAATGATTATTTGTTAATAATTTGAGGATTGTCCTTGTTCCATAAATGTCTACGATTTGAAAGCTTTGATCTATTTTGCCCAACCTTACTGAACAGATATATTAACACAATTTTAAATTCTTAACAATCAAACTATTAGACAACAACCATCGAAACTTCTCATGCAGTTGAAAAACACTGTGTTTATGGGCAAAATTCAAGGATACTGATTGAATCCCAGAATTTAAAAGCCCACAAACCCATTAGTCAAGAAAACCCAAAAGTTTTTGAGAAACTCCAAATCCAAAAATCCACAAAACCCATTAAATCTGTACAGTGAAAAACTTTATATTCCAGAATTCGACTTAGGAATTTTAGGTTCTCAGGATCTTGGTTTTGTAGAATTGATTTTTCAAGAAAGAGAACTCTCTAGATTTTGAGTACTCGAAATGTCTTGTTTTATCGACTTTTAGTTTTCTTAATTTCAGTCTTTAGAACTCCGAGCCCAAACCAAAACATTCTCTTCAGCTTTTTTTTTAGAAAAATAATGAAATCGTCTCTCTATAGCAAAAAATTCAAACTCAAAACTCCCACATACCTCTAAAACTTTACTAATTTCAAACCACTTTTGTTATTTTCATTTCATGGTTTTAAAGTGCTATATCCATTGTTAAATTATTTGTGAACGTTGTTTGTTTATATACTCCACCATGATGAAAATTCAATTCTTTCTAATTGATTTGATATTGATAGTTCGGTCATTAGTTCATAATCAAAGTTCAAAGCTGTCAAATTTCATTTGTAAGTACCATTTCCAAGAATTTTAACCCACACATTTAAAAAAAAGTGTATTCCCAAAGCTTACTTATACACAGCAATCTATATTAAAATTTATATGTTATTGAATGCCTGATACACGATGATACGTATATTTATAAAGTTATTTTTGGTGCTGTATTCTGGATATCTATAGACACTCTAATTGAAACGCCTCTGTGAAAACTGTCATTCTCACTCGTATGTATACAATTATCTATAATAATATTAAATTGAAAAACCAATTCGTTTCAATTACGCATTCCAAAATTCGAACCATATTCTTTTTAGCTCGAAATAAAGACACAAAATATACGCATAGGCACATACGATTCCATAGAATATCAAATTGATTTTGGTAAACCTCTAAATCGAAACAAAAGATTATTCTTGTGTGTTTCAATATTTATAGCAAACATATGTACTGTACATAATGTATATCACGGATCTATAGAAAACTCGCTGAAAATAATCTTTCTTTCAATGAGAAATTTCCTCTGAATAGAAATGTGATAATATGTTTTTCCATTCCACAACAGGCATGCTCAAGGACACGAGTTCAATTTGTGTCAAATTCTGAGAATGAAACAAAATAAAATTCCTGAAAAAACACCGGAAAATTTGCCTAAAAATACCATTTTCAATGCTTTAAAAAGTACTTTTATAAGGGAATCAGTATTTTTACTAAATCTTTATTAAATCTTATGAATGGTATTGCTAATTCCTTTTTAGGAATTTTAATCCTAGGCCAATGAACTTCAACGTTGGGTTGGATACATGGCCACCCTGCGATTGCACCTTCAGCACCCTCGTGTGGTGAACGTCAATCAGGTGTTTATAGATCCTTCTTTTTTTTGATATTTTCCAGATTCTTTCTTTCAAATTCTAATTTATTGGTGTTTTTGCTGCTGGTTGGGCATGATTCCGGGGACAAGTTCCGGGATGAGGCATTCCTTTAAATATATCTTTAAATCTTCTGTTTAATTTCCTGGTAAGGTAGTTCTACTGCCTTGCTGACTCTTCCTGATCCAATATCTCTTTTTCTCCATTTACACACAAGGAACAAATGGTTTTTATCCGAATTGTGATTAACTGCCCTTAAAATGACAGCCAGCACAATGCGGAATCGAATTGCAGGACAGAAAATTGCAAGGCCGCAAACAGACCTAAACGCCATTTTGATTTGATTGCGCATGACTACTGATACTGAACAAACCCAAACGCCATTTTGTGTTGTTATTTATAAATAAAGGTAATGTGAAGTGACCACCATCTGAGAACTTAATGTTTATATTTTTGACACTTAAAAAACAGAGCTGTCTCCTCTAGAAATGGTTGGAGTATTTTTCCTTGACAACAGAAACTTCATTCATTAATTGAAGAACCTCTTTCTAAAAATTTTCGAATGGGTGGCACCCCAGTGCTAAAACTTTTCTTTTGTAAGCAAAATTAAAATCAATTCAATTGTAAAACATTTCTTATTCATCAAATGAATTCAAATTCTAAATGAATGAAGAATACCTTATTCCTAATAATATGTCTGATGTAAGAGCCTCTTAAAATATTTTCCAACCTCAAAAGAAAGTACTCAATCTCTTGATAATGTTCATCTTCCCTTTTATAATAATCACATACATTTACTCTCTCGATATTTGTATGCCGTTAACGTATACCGATTTCGACTTCCTTAAAATTCCTTCTGTACAAAATCTCAAATTTAAATACCTTCCTACTATTCACTCTGTTTTTTTTTTATCCTTGAGCTACGACCAACGATACGACGTCAAGATGAGATGAATTAAAGCTAGGTATATAAAAATGAAGGATATTGTGACAAAACCAGGACTACAGCTACCCAGACAAAAAGACAGACAGACAGACATACACACAGAGAGTCTTGATTTACATATATGAGCTAGATACTTTACCTTATCCCATCCCATCCGCCCACTCATTCAATTCTCTTGGTTTGGGTAATTTATCACTAAGCCTAACTAAGCGTGCGATTTACTTATTCACATACCTTAAGGCTTTTGTTCGCTTGAATCACCTGCTTTTCTCCAGCTTTAGGTACTCACCTAAGGATTAAACTAGAAGCTCATGTATTTCTGTTAGAATTCAAGGATTTTTTTTATTCTGCAAGGAACATGGCATTCTTTTTAAATTCATTTAGGTACGTTACCTATTTTCTTTATTCTTTCATTTCTATTTTTTGTCATTTTTTGTTGTCATAGTCATTGCTTTTTATGTGC
Organism: Eupeodes latifasciatus; assembly: GCA_920104205.1. Taxonomy (NCBI): domain Eukaryota; kingdom Metazoa; phylum Arthropoda; class Insecta; order Diptera; family Syrphidae; genus Eupeodes; species Eupeodes latifasciatus. Next base: position 20,122,809 of record OV049926.1, on the reverse strand, counting down.
GCAAATAGTATGACACAGTAGGATTGCCAGATTGGGCTATTTTCTTGGAAATTGGGCTTTTTTTTCTAAAACTAACCTCAGAGGATTTAGTATGACAGCCAAAACTTATTTGAGCTATAAATAGCCCAAATCTGTTTTGTTTTGAAATTGAGCTATTATTTGGGCTGCTTTGTAGGATCCCACCTTTGGGCTACAAATATTTTTTAATTGTGCTATCGAACTTGTTTTTGACGTGGCAACCCTGTGAGACACATGTTCTGTCGTACTTTGTGTGGCACGTTATTTTATATGAATGAGCAAAGAAGCACTTCTAGGTTTGTTCATATAGATACATGACATCCTACAGTCTACAGTCGTACATAGGATATAGGAAGGACATTATAGCCATATGATGAGTCCTTTCTGGGCTCCTTTTTTTGAATAGTAGTACCTAGTGCTAGTTGTCATTTGTGTTTACTTGGCGTGGCGTGGCGGCGCTGTATGACGTTTTGTTGTATACGTTTATTCGACATGTGGCAACAATCTAGACTTTCGTCCTCAAAGAGAATAGGATTTTTTTGTATATATTCGACCAAATAGAAGAGGACAATGCCAAAGGATAGACAGACCTGTTGTTCTTTCATGTATGAATAAAGTAAGCAAAAACACAACCAAACAAAGCAAAGCAACAGAAAAAGAAAAAGAAAAAAAAACACAAAACTCATCGCCTTTGGTCATAAAAATATATGAGACTGTTGCTACTTTTCTGTCATTTCTACTTGTCTATTTTCTATACTATATGTACATAATTAAATATATTGAAGGAAATACAACTAAAATACAATGACCAATGTGGGAAATGACTTTGTTGTTTTGGTCAACACAAGTCGGTCGTAAAAGCTTTTGTGAAGAGGAAAAAGGTAATTTTTATTCAAGACCAAAATTACATATAGTTTGGTACTATACGAGTTACCTGGATATTGTTAGTGATTATTTTAATTGGATATCATTTCAGAAATTGCTGTTTCTTTATTGAAGTTCTTGATTTGAAAAAAAAGAAAAAAAATATATTCTCATAGAATGGCAAAATGTCATGATAATGGCATTACTATTTCACTTTTGTCCTATAGACAGCACTGCCTTTGGGAAAATGTTCTTTAGTATACACTTTACAGCTAATGCTACTTTGTTGCTTTGACAGGTGATTGCGGTCATATTTATTAAAGGTTCATCATCTGTCAAATTAGTTGTCACTTTTTGAATTTGTACTGATAATGGAGAGTAATAGTGTTCAATATGGTTTGTCAATGAATAAATTGTATTATGAAAGCATAATCGGAAGTGGGCATTGAGTTTTTCAACAGTCAAAATTTACAAAATAGGGTGTTTTTTTACTATGTTCATATTTTTTGAGAACTTGTGATAATTTGATGTCTTTTGTTTTTCAAATACAGTTTTCTGCAATTATCCGCTGTTGCTACGAGTTATATTGTCAAATTCGACCGGCCCATAATTTCGAATAAATCAAGCCGTATTGCGTCAATGTTGACACCTCCACGGTGTAAATCACATCAAAAAGTCAGTTTGAAAAGAAGTATTGGTAATTCGTAAATATCCAAAAAACTTCCATGGATCTATATATGACAATTTTGCTTACTGAATGAGCCATTTACCCAAAAACCAATTCCATCACTAAACACAATTAAATAGAAGAAGTGCTCTATGAAATTTCCACAATTTGGAAACGTTTCATGCATGATGAATTGTTAAACCTTACGGAACAGAAAAAGCTTCGTTATTTGATATTCCCAACTGTCAAATCATAGACAACAATTATCGAAACATATCATCTCACATCATCTCACCAAAAATTAATTTTACGCTTAGTTGTTTAATACTGAATGAAAATACTTACACTCTCTAAAGGCCTAGTACCAAAAGGCCTTGATTCATTATATAAAATCAAGTTATAGTTTTTTTTTTAAAGTTTTGAATATTTTTAGAAATCTTAAACTTTAAAGCAAATTGTTCAAACCTAAAAGAAACTTTGACTCCTGGTGTTTGTAACTGATTGACAGTGAAATTTATTAACAAGTTCTTAGAAAACACACTCGTAAACTTCAGCATCAAAGTTATAAATAATATATAGTGTACTTTCACTTTAATATTTAAGTTGTTGTTTCTTCTAAATCTAATTCAACATTATTGTGGTAACACGAATAAAGGAGTTTTTGAAATTATACTCCACCAATTCTCAGTGTCTCTAACTTTAATTAATTCTATTGCAAAAAACTAACCCTAAAGCAACCCCAAAACATTATTAAAGCCACACAATATCCTAAGATTTTATCCAATACTCCTACTAAAACATCTATAACATTATCCTTGTACACTCATATATATCCTTTTTACTGGTTACTTAAGCTTTATGTAGGAGTATGTAGATATAAAGGGATAAATGTTAAAACAACAAACTTAGTACAGAAAGGCACGTAGGAGCTTGAAATTAAATTTTCAAAATCCCTCGTTTCGTTCGCTGACTCGCTATACTTGCTGAGGCTCAACACATCACATATATGGTACTCTTTATGCTCGTACCAATAGTCCTTTATACGCGTGCAAATGAAAGTACTTCAAATCAGATAATATATGCATACATATTTGGGGGATTATTTTGAGGGTGCTTAAAATTAGGCTGTTTTTCGTGCCTTTATAGAAACGCGAGGTTACTCGAAACAGTCTGAACTGAAAAGGAAAATAAAATGTATGTGAGAGAATCTGACACTTTGAATCTTTATAAATTTTGTACCGTTATGTTACTAAACTGATAAAATTATATATAAATATTGATCAGATCAAAGTCACCTAGTACATTTCAATTAAACCTTTTTCAACTTATGCAATAGAGACTTCTGAAGACTGAGGGTGAATTGAGGCTAAATATCCAAAAAAAAAGTAAGACCTTAGCTCTAAAGATAAAGGCTAAAACCCAAGCATAGAACGAAAACTCGAATCGCTCAATGAAAGTCTATTAAAATGTAAACATTTGTCCTATATGTACATTATGTACATAGGTCACAAACTACTAAATTAGGATTTTCCAAAAAGGTGGTGTTGTTGTTCATATGGGATAAAATTAAATTTCGTGCAAGTTATTATAAAATTTTGTTTATTCATTTCATAGATTAATATATTCTTGTATATATTTAATAATACAACATTCAAATATGCATCACAGAACAGCGGGGTGGTACTGATTCGAAAGGTCGAATTATCAATCATTTTGAAGAATAGTTTTTTCTTAAATATAAAAAAGTGGTTATATTGCAAGAGCTTTGAAAATATCAGTGGTTTGTGACTTCTTGGCTCCGATTTTGCAAATCTTAAAAAGAAATTTAATAGAATCCAATCTATCAATATTGAATACAAAATTTATATCCCGTTCCCAAGTTGTCATTCTGACTTTAAATGCATTTTTGAATGTTTTAACTGCTGAGTGACATTGATGGTGATTCTAACAACTATTGTTATTTTATTTTTATGCGATTGAGATCTATCAGTCAGAAACACCTTTGTGTCGATTTATTAAAATACCGTTATATAATATAATTGTTCTTATGTTACTCCAAAGAGTAAAGTATGACAAGATGAGAATCCAGAAGAAAACTAAATATGAGCAATACTGAATGTGTTGCTTACTTTCATCATTGACTGTAGACCAAAATGTATACAAATATTTGCGTAGGATATGCATACATATCTGTTTTGGTATATCCTGGACAATTTCAGAAAATTCACTTCATTGCATTTTTGTTTTGCCGCATAAAGGATCATAAAATCGGTTTTCACATTTTGGAATATAGCTTCTATTATGGTACACAATTTCTTCTGTTTTTTTTTTGGTGTCCCATTTTGGAAATACGAGTAGTCATATCGTCATCCTGTCGTATCAGCTTTGCTTTCAAAAATCTACTCTCGACTTTTGTACGTATAACGTTCATTTGAATTTCATAGATAAATTTATGCGCATCCCTCTTCCGGTTTGTGTTTTGCGACTGAACATCATAATACCTAAACGAGGAGAAGCAGGAGGGCTGATTTGCAGGACTTTGCATTCAGTCAATGTGTTGTTGTTATGTGTGTTTTATGATCTATTTCTATTCATGACCGATGTTTTTGAATTCAACTCATCAAAATAATACAAAAAAAAGTAAAGATGGAACCTATAAACAAAGGGATTTTTGATATATAAAGTCACTAGAGAGATACTTGAAGGATTTTTTATTTATCATGTTCGGGGGCTTAGTGAAAACTCTGTCGGAAATGTACCTACCCGTATACCATATATGAGAATTCTTGGGGTTCAATTGGCTCGATTTAGAGGCACAACGCAGTAAATCACTTGAAATCATAAATTTCAGTCATGAAATAAAAATGTTCGCATGTATGTAGGTGAGTTTTGGTATACTTTCTTTCTTTCTCCAAGGGCATACTCATATCCTAAAAACCTAAAAAAAAGAAACAGAACTCAAAAGTACCAACATACAATAAAAAAGTAATCATAAGAAATGACGAGGGTGTATAACAATACACGTCTCGAAAACGATAGACGGACGGAGACGGACGGAAATGTGGGTGGGCCATAAGTAGTATTGCCGTGCGGAAACTTCAAGAACTTCCTGTTTACATTCAAGCTGAATCGCATTAGATCCTTGGTGTATGTGCTGAGTGCGGTGTGTCCTATGCTAATTTTGTGCCTGATGTCCTTGTTGAATAAACACATCACAGAGAGGCAAACCAACTAAAGACGAAGAAGGATATGACCTGTCTTTGTTTAGTTGTTGTTGAGGTATATTGCTCCAGGTGTGTTGTCTTTTGCACAACATCACCTTCCAATAAACTTATACGATAGCTTACCTTAGCTTACCTTCCCAGAAGCAGATGAGTATCCTTAGAGTTGTTTGAGTAGAGCATATAGATGATAAAGGAGCCAGAGGTGAGAAATGTGAAAGTGAGACCACAAAATTTTGGGAGGCATTTGGATTTCTTTTTTAATTTCTTTTTTTGGTTTCTTGTTTTTGAATATATATAGGAATAAGTTAAAAACGAACAGAACATGGATCTTGTCTTCACGATGAAAGTTATTTCATTTTTGTTAGTGTTAAATATATTTCAGCGCATTATTTCTAAGACAGTTTGAAGTTTGTTTTAAGATTCGCTGTACTAGAAACATTAAGTTTTATATTCGAAGTTTGTTGAGTTTTTAAGGAAGTTAGTTTCTTTTCTAAATTATGTTGTTTTGAACATTTTGGACTACTAAATTATTTCAGGTGTTGAATAGCTACCTTAAAAACGGACATTTACATATGGTAAAATTTTTTAATTTCATTTTAATATTAAATTATTAAAAATTAATAAATAAATTAAAATTGTTGTTTGTAAGGCAACATTTAATTAGAGTCCATATCCATGCTGGTACTTGATATATAAAGGACGAAAAAATGTATTCCCAAATTACGCAAAACGCACAAACAGACATCTTTCTAAGGATCATGGGTTAAGATGGAAATTCGAAACTTTAAGAAATGTCAAACTTCAAATGTCAAATCGGTAAATTTGAAAGAAAGTTTAAAATTTAGAATTTCTAAAAAGAAATCATTTGATACATTTTCGTAGAAGAGTAAGGCATTTCATTAACAATGTAAAACAGTATCAGCCAGATAGCCACCTTTACAGGTTATATGTTCTCAGAAACTTCACGAATTAGCTACATTTTTAAGGTCTTGAATTGATTGTGAATCGTTGACATTGTCCTCATCAACATCTTGAAAGAACTAGCTTGATTTTTGAATAAGAAAGTTTTAATAATACTACAAGCTGAAAAATCCCACCAAACCCTGAAACGATAAATGAAGAGAGAATTTCAACAACTATTCTTGAATTTTTCAAGCCTCAAGTACTAAAGTAGCCTCCAAAATGAAAATTTGTCGAAAAGCTGAAAACCCGAAAACCCGGAATATTTTGATGTATTTCAAAGCCAAATCAGCGAAGATACCATGCTACTATGGTGATACATCGTCTTGAGTTCTTGCGTTAAATAAACATTTAAAGCCTAAGGATCTAAGTCCTTATCACGGTGCATTGTCGTATGTAAAATGTCTAATTTCATGGATTGAAGGAGAATAAAAAAAACTGGGTTTTCGTAAACAGTACGGCAATGTTATCAGTTGTTCCTAAAAGACGCATACGATATTGATTCTTCATATCACGAACTTTTTCTAATAGCTCAAATTTGTTCCCCTAGATTCACTTTTGGCAGCTAAGAAAATGCTTCACGACCGCTAAAAAGGTGGTTTTGCAAAATGTGACTGCAAAATGTTTAGCATTTTTGTAGTGAATTTAAGCAATTACAATACCCTTTAGTCATACGATATCATCTTGGATACCGACAGCTGTCCAAACATCGAATTATTCAAAATGAGACCTCTTATTGAAGAGCGTTTTACATTACGTTGCAAGTTAGCATTAAACCTACCTTATTCTATCCATCTCCAGAAGAATATAAGTATATCCTCTTAAGTTAAATCTGAAACTGTTCCACTCCTAGCAAATATAACTTAATCAATCATCATCATCATTAACTTCGTTAACCAATTAAAAATTGTCACATAGGTATTTATAATTCCCTACCACAAGGCTTCTTCAGATTCTTGAATTAATCCACCGTTATCATATTTTTATCCTTAATAAAAATTCCCAAAAAAATAAAATAAAATAAATTCTTAAGTGGAAAAAGAGAAGCACACCCTACAGCTGCCATATGCCCAGCGCACCCTGCTATCGAGCCTAAGGATATAATTAAGAGTAAAATAATTCAGTTTTCCAGCTTCTTTTTAATCATATTATCCGTTTTTCACTGGATTTTTCTGTTGTTTTTTTTTTTGTGTGTTCGTCCTGTGTTTTCGAAAGCGATAATTCATAATTACCTCTTAATGAGAAGAAATGCGCACAGAGCAAGGACAACGCGTAAATTTTATTTTCACTTATTCTCCCACTCTCCTTTCGTCTTCTTCTTTTTCTGGGGGAATATAAATGTCCACAAAACATTTCATGATAAATTCTTAATTCATGTCCTAGTTATGGTGATTTTTTTCTTCTCTTACCTACTTCGTCTTCTTTCTTCTCCTCATTCTACTTCTTCTTCTGTTGTGCAAAGTGCTTTGCACTCACCAGGATAATAGCACTTAATGCTTTTTTTTCACTCAGTAGGATAACAACAAACAGATCTCCTTCCCAAACACCGCATCCCATTCATCATCTCTGATTCGCTCGTACTCTATAGCGGTATCTCGTGTATAGTCTTCGAGTCCTGAGAAGTAGTAAAGCAGAATAAAGCCCCAGGATTATTCCACAAGCAAGGCATAATCAAATCAATCTGGCACAGTGGATGAGAGCAACACTTCTTATTCTTCTTCTTCTTCTTCTTCTTCTTCTTCGTCTTTTTATAATCATAATTCTTTTTGGGCCATCTCCTAACCTAACCCATGTTCTTCACTTTCTTTATCTGCCCCTCTGCAGGGAGGAGAAGGAAAAAATATGAATAAACGTGAAATGAATTAATGTTGTCATTCTTTTTTGTTTATGTTTCGTCGCCCTGTCGCTAATGTACCTACATTTGTTCCTATTTTTCTATTCCATTATCGTGAAGGACAACAACAACGAAAAATACAAATTATTTACTTAGGTATGAAGCCACAGGATTTGGAATCCTATGTCACCATTTTTACTTTACAACTAAATCACTTCCGCCGGTTGAGTTTATTTTATTTGAATAAAGTCCGAGTATTTTAAAATTCCTAGTACTAGCATGTGGCATATAATCACTTAACCTCATTTTTATATAAGCGACAGAAGAATGAAAAATAAGGTTGGCAGAAAGGAAAGGATCATACAAGTAATGTGGTGATATAAAGTGAGGCACATGACGCACTTTAAATGATGATTAAAAGATACCAGTAATTACTGTAGGTTTTCATCCATCGCTATTTTCGGGTTCACAAGGTGGAACAGGAGTAATAAAACAGACTTCTACACAATTACAGTCTTATATACAAATTGGAACTATTTACAGTCTGAGAGAGTAATCACATCTAAATAACAGTCTGAAATAGCAGTTGATAAGTAATAATAGTATAAAACATCAAATGGATCAATTTACACTCTGACAAATCAGGAACAGGTAAATCCCATCATTAAATAGTAGACACCATAAGCTAACAGTTTGCTGTAAAAATTACAGTTTAAATAAAAACTTATTTAGTAAGCAGAATACATCCAAATAACAGACTAGAATTAAAGACGCTAATAAATTACAATTAAGACAAGATATGCTTATTATTTACCGTCTAAAATAGAAAATAGTATCCAAATACATTCTTAAACATTAAACTTAACTTTTTACAGTCTGGGATAGGAAGCAGAAGTAAATAACACTGATATACTGTAGACACCATTAAATTACATTCTGAGATCGAAGATGGGGTCTAGTTTTAGTATGAGATAGTAGGCAAAGCTAAATTAAGTTAGAAGTTATATCTATTTCCAGTCTTACACAGCAAATTCATAATTTTACAGTCTAAGAAATATCAGGAACAGTTTAATTACAGTCTTGGATAGTCCAAGAAAGTATAAGCTACTTTTTTACACCTGAAATAGCAAAAGGAACTATTTACAGTCTGATGTAACAGGCACAAATAACTAACAGTTTTAGATAGCAGACACTATTAAAATAACAGTCTGTTAAAGAAGATGAAGATGATAATACTTTATAACAGAATCAAATAGAAAATTAGAATTTAAGATAGAAAATATTTACGACAGTCTTAAACACTAAATGGATTTATTTACAGTCTGAGATAGCAGGCACAGGTAAATCACGATAGTTGATTAACAAATGAAACTTTTTGAAGAATGAGGTATCAGTCATGGACAGAAGACGCTATTCAATTAAAGTCTGGATAAATGCTACCTAATTAATGTCTGATATGACAAGCAGCACTATTTACAGTCTAAGACAACAAATACAGCTAAATTACAGTCTTCGAAAGCAGGCGCTATTGAATTATAGTTTGAGATAGAAAGGTCTACTTAATTATAATCTTAGATAGAAGATTATATCTAGTTACAGTTTTTAACAGCAAATTAATTTTTTATCAGTCAGAAATAGCAGCTACAGGTTATTTGTAGCCTTATATAGTAGACGATATAAATCAATAGTTTGAGACGAAGTTGCTACTGAATTACAGTCTGAAATAGCAAACGGAATTTTGTACAGTCTGAAATATCACAATCTAAGATAATAGATTCCATCTTATTACAGTGTCATATTGAAAATAAAATTATTTACAGTAAGAAATAGAAATTGACATTAAATTTCAATTCAGTTTGATATCGTAGACACAACTCAATCGCAGTCTAAAATTGAGAATATCAGTGAAAAACAATTAAATACAAGTACAATTTACTAAATTACAGTGTGGAATTGTAAAAATATAATTTTATTAACTAGATGAACTATCTAAATTTGTCTGTATCAAAAAAAAAAAACGTAATATTTGAAAATGCCAACAAATTACACTACAATTCACAGGGTTGGGGTCTAAATACTGTATGGATCATAATAGTGTATCTCAAAATAATGTATTTCAAGATATTGTATGTACAAAATACTGTATGATCAAAATACTGCATCTCAAAATTTTGTATTTCAAAACTCTGTATATCAAAATTCTGTATTTCAAAATGCTGTAAATAAGGCTAAAAAATAAAAATCGTTTTGACAATGTAAAAAAATTGAGCACTCATTTCCATCTTCTTAGTATTTGTATCTCTCTCACATTTTTACATGAATTGTTTCTATCATATAATCAACAATTGTACCAAACTAATTGATCTGTTAAATCTTTCAATATTATACAATATTATGAGATACAGTATCATACAGAATTTCGACCATACAATATTTTAAAATACAGCATTTTGACCCGCTCCCCAATTCACATTTATTCTGCACATGGATTTTTAAGATAGAATTTACCATTGGATTACCTGCAGTTTAAGATAGAATGTGATATCTATTCATTTACAGTGTAAATAGAAAACGAACTTCTTAAAGTCAAATAAATTTTACTTAATTGCTGTCTGGATGATATTTAATTACAGTCCAAAACAGAAAACGAAATTATTTACAGTCTAAGTTGGCAGAAATATGTTAATAACGGTCTAAAATTGATACTTTCATTTCATAAAATATAAGCTAGAAAAGCCTCCATATTTACATTCTTGGACCATATATTTCAGTGTGAGATTGTAGACATCTTTAAATATTGTTTCAATTAGCAGTCACTACTAAAACACAGTATAAAATAGTTGATATCACTAAGTTACATGCTAAAACATTTATTTTTAACATTCTTTGCAAGAAGTGGAGTCTTGTAAAGTAAGCTGTAAAAATGGAGTTTTCAGTCCCTGCATAATATTCTATTCTTTTTTTTCTCAAAGAAAACTAAATAAGTTCTCAATTTTACAAGTAATTAATCGCATATAAAAGAAGTTTTAAAACAAAACCTACCCGAATCTGTGTAAGAAATAGTATAATACCAAGAAAAATATAGCTTTCACGGAAAATTACTTTAACAAAAAAAAACTTTCAAAATTAAAACCACTTTGGAAATTGTTCTTTAAAAGTTTACTTTTAAATCTATAGAAACTTTTTAATGATAAACATCGAAGCATCCAAAAGAGAACTTAGTTTTTTGTGTTCGTGTTTTCCTTTTTTTGAAATTCAAGGATTGTTCTTTTCTTGAACTATTGTTACCTTTTTTTCTTGTCTTTAAACTTTATGACCATATTTACCCATCATTATTATGTAAACAACACTACCGGCACGCACGAGGACGATGATGTTACTTAATCACAGAAGTTGTCGTTTTTTTAATATTTTTTTTCTGTAAAGAACCCAAAATACCATCGTACTGACCTTTAAAACTTGTTTATTTTCTTTTACTATGAACAAAATTTAAAAAAAAAAAATTAAAATAAAACCCCACAAAGTTGTCTTTTAATATTATTTCAAAAGCAAAGTAAAAAGAATTCCTTACTTTTTGTTTGTACATAAAAAATGCGAATTTAATGACTTGTATTCGTAACTTTTCTCTCAAAACTTCCCATCAGGGAATTATTTTAAATCAGTGCGATTTAATGTTCTTCCTATAAATATCTTCTATCTGATGCTTGAGAAAAAGTTGTCATCATCAAAGTTTGTTGTAATTTTTGTGTTGTCTTCCTTTTTCAAAATCTCTGAATTTCATTTAGTAAAAGTTTATAATATACTGAAGAGTGCATATTACCATAACAAAGTCACATGAACTTTTGTTTTTATTTTTTTGATTTAAGTTAAGTAAGTTTCAGCTTAAATCAACTGTCTCAAAAACACACTGTAAAATGAACAATAAATTTTGGAAAAAATAAAAGTTTCAAAAGTTAAAAGAAGTAACTACCATTCCATTACCACAAAGATGTCAATCTATTGTAATATAGAAAACGTCGTATTCAAAACTAAGTATTTTAAAATTCGTGACTTGCTTAAAAATAAAAAGTTTGATATATTTAATGATTGTTATTGTTGTCAAATAAATTTGAAACAGACTTAAGAACAAAGAAAAGTTTAAGCCTGAAATATTTTTACTTTCAAAAGTAACACATCGCTGAACTTTTATGCAGTTTTGTAATAAATCAATGTTCCAGATCCTATAGCCAGAGATTATCATTGTTGTTGGAAAATTCACTTTAGGGTTGTGGAAATTACTTCTCATTTTATATTCTTATAATATTACATTTTTTAAACATAATACAAAAAGTTATTATCTGTTTCAAATCTTTTCCAATTTAGTTTCAATAAAATGTTGGCAGTACTTTAGTCTTTATTTTTTCTTACTCAGGTTAATTTTGGTGTTGTTATGTCAACAATATAACTTGATTAAGTGTCATTGTTAAAAATTGCTTTAAAGTTATTATTTAGAAACGTCTGTTGTTATAAATTGTTTATCTGTCAAACTATTTTCTTTTTTAATTTAAATCACGTAGTTAAAAACAAAGAACAAATTTTAGCTGCTTTAAGTTTACTTCAGAAATTTAATAATAAAATTGATAGGGTGAAAAGTGTATGTTTCAACGTATGTATGTATACATATATCTTAAATCAATCTAACTTTTTGACACTTTAAATATTAGTTTAGAAACGACGACACGTTGACTTCATATTGTTAGAAATCATAACAATGTTGGAAGTTAGGAACGTCAAATGTTGACCATTGTTTATAATTGTTGAATATAGTGGGAAAAAGATCACATATCTTATCTTTTAATCTGCTTTTCTTGATTTTCATTTGTCATTGGCTTAGTGAAATTTTCATCTGACAGCTCAATTATAATTAATTGCGATTCCAAAAATTCTGTTTTCTAAGTTTCAAAGAAAGTTTTAAGACAAACTGCAGTCAAACACTTATTTTTTAAGGTTTAAAAATTGTTTGTAATTTACAGTACTTTTTAAAGTACTATACTATTTTTAGGCTGCTATATTACTTGAAACATTTCTTTTAATTATATGTGTAAGTTTGTTTAATTTTTTGATAGACAAGCAAGCTAATACATAAATTTACCTTTGTCTTACACTTTTTTGTCGTAATTCAATGAAGTAAGAAATTTGATTTAAATATTTATCAATCAAGAGATATGAATTTAACGCCATATTATGTATGTATGTACTTTGAACTTACAAATTTATTAAAGGTTCATACAAACTGCGGTCCAAATATATGCAGTCCATCTGCAAAATTTAATAAAAATGTCAAGAGGAACATTTTCGGAAAAATTAAAAATAAGTGACATTTAAAACTAAAAACAAAAAAGAGGCTGGGATGCGACCCACACTGATAACTTCCTGTCGATTTGTCTTGCCTAAAAGTTTGTGTATATGTATCAATTTTTACCAAATTTGAGTACTATTTTTTAAAGATCTGTGAAATTAAATAAGTTTGAAGCCAACATTTTTAATTTTTGAAAAGCTATTTGAGTCGAAAGTAAATTTTTACCAAGTTTTAGTATTGTTGTTTTTTTTAGGCTTTTAATTTTTTGTAAAAAAAACTGTCAATTCGATTTTTTTCAAAATTTTACTAAATGTTGACAACAATATTTTTTGAAAGATAAAAGTAGTTTAAAGCCAATATCTCACAGTTTTGAAAATATATTTGTGTCGAAAGTCAATTTTTACCAAGTTTTATTAATATTTTTTTAGGTTTTTATTTTTTGTAAAAAAAACTGTCAATTGGATTTTTCTCAAAATTTTTCCGAATGTTGAAAATTTCTTACTAGCGTCCCGTCCCGGCTTCGCATAAGTAGACATAAATAGGTACACATAAGCATGCTAATTCAAACGACCATGAATCACTAAATTAGAAAACATTTTTTTGTCCTATCATTAATACTCTTCGCAGCGTATGCGATGAAAGACATTTTATGGCTATTTATTTAACACCTTCGGTTGGTTTTAATAGGAATTTCTAAAGATTTCTAGAGTAATCTAGTACTAAATATAGCCTATGTTACTCAGTGATAATGTAGCTTTATAAAATAAAATTGAAGCCATAATCTCAAGTTTTTGAAAAGATATTTAAGTTTTAATTTTTACCAACTTTGAGTAATGTTTTTTTAGGTTTTTATTTAAAAAAAAAACTGTCAATTAGATTTTTCTCAAAATTTTATCAGACGACAAAAACATCATTCTTCGTTGCACAAAATTTTTTTGGAGATGAAATCTTATAGTCGTAAAATTTTCGAGGTGACAAATTTTTTTTTCAGTTTTTTTTGATTTATAAAAAAACCATTAATTGGATTTTTTTCCAAAAATGTACTTAATTTGTATCACGTTACAATATATGTATATATAATATAAAATTTAATTCAAGTCTCTAGCGTCATTGGTTCATGAAATATTTAGGTTTAACCAAAATGTTCAACTTTTTTTTAAACTGCTATGGTAAAAAAACCACCGACGCAATTTTCTTGAGAGCGCTTTCTGCATCTTTCTGCCTTATTATCTGTATAACAACATTTATTTGAAGTCGATAGCTCTACTGGTTCTTGAGCTATGGACGAGCTATGGACGAGCTATGGACGACGTACAGATAATAATGCAGAAAGATGCAGAAAGAGATCTCAAGAAAATTGAGTGGGTGGTTTTTTTACGTCCAGACGTACGAACGTACGAAACGAACACACGCACCCGCAGACATCTCTCTAAAAATCTTTTATTTTGATTCTAGGGACCTTGAAACGTCGAGAAATGTCAACATTTTCAATTTGACAAATCGGACCGATTACAATAACTTCCTATGTTAATTTAAAAATGTTGGCTTGATCTATGATAAAATAATGAAACTTAAGAAAATAAACATCGGCAACAAAATTTCGCAAGCAATTGCAAATTTAAGTTGTCTGCAACTTAGATTCTTAGTTGGAAACTAAAATTGCAGCAGTCCTTAAAGGGGTAATATTTTTATAGAAAAATTTTAGAAATGTCATCATAAAAAAAAAGAGGAAAAATCTTTCCTCTTTAAAGAAAAGGTTAGTGCGAAAAAAATGTTTTTTTTTAAATATTGATTTGACTTAATCAACTGCAAAAAGAATATAAGTAATTGACTGGAGAACTGGTGATACCTTTTTATGTACAAACTATATTATTATAATGGGCAATTTTGTTTAAGTTCTCCTCAGCCGCAATGTGGCGTTTAAATTAAATAAAAGGTTAATTTTGATAGCTAGTGGCGGCCATGTTGTTTCTTTTACTTTCTGTTAAAATATCTTATTTTTATCAATTGCTAAAGACAAATCTTCACGGCAATAAAACGTGCATTGGCCACCAAGATGTGGTTTGAACCCTTTAGACTTTTTGTTGCCTAGTTTTTTTTTTTTTAAGTGACAAGCTTATGTGAATTAGCCACAAACCACTGCGGCCATAAAAGACAACATAATCGATGGCATTCATTGGCCAAGTTCACACATAATGTCAATTTTAAAATGTACCCGTTTTTAAAGGAAGACCCTACACAAAGTTTAAGTCAAAAAAAGTCTGCACGAGTTAATATTACTGCAGCCACTAGATGACGCGACGTCCCGTAGGGTCTCCCCGATGACAGTACCTACTATAGATTTTATACATACATATGTATATGTGATACAAACCTCACATGGTAAAGAAATTGTACAGCTTTTAAAGTGTTAGACTTTATGTTAGTACCTCTAATTTTAATTTGATAATAAAGCAACCAATCAAAATTGTGTTTTCACACCGTGTTGGCGTTGACATCTCTTACAATTTCATTGTCACATTATTAGGGCATTTAATTAAGCTACAGTGCACAATATTTCTTATACATAAGAGAGCAAAGTTGTTACATGTCATAAACAATAAGACCTGCCAGTTTAAACGTCTTCATCTGACGTTTCTGGCAATATTATCATTTAAAACATTAAGTTTACATTATTCTTATGCGACATTTTGTAAATTTGTACTGACAAATCAAGCAATCATCTTTGCTTAATTTCAATAAAATTGTATTATTTTTTAAAATAATGTTAAAATATTTAAACTTACCCTTTAAATGAGCAGTTCTTTATTTGTTGTCTTATTCAGGGTTACTAAAACAATTTTAAACTTCGAATATTTTTAATTTGTTCTCTTTTTAAATTCTTGAGTATTTCAGTTACCTCCTTCTCTGCTGAGTTAAATCCTTTAACTCAATAAAGCTCTGGTTCAGTAAGGGATGTCATTGCTCCTATATGCACTGTAAATGCACCCTTAACTCACTTCGTCTGGTACTTAATGGAGTGTGACATTGTTGTTTTCTTGTCCAGTTCATTTAGCCTGTCATGGTCACTCGTTCGCATTCCAATTTAGAGGTGATGGGGGGTATTCGTTTATTGTTGTCTGACACATTTTACTGCATATTTCCTTTAACTATGTCGGATGGTAAATGCTAGTAGAATTTCTCATTGTCGGTAAGGTAGTTTTGTTTTATAGGACCACTTGTTTTTGATCCATCAATACGTACCACCCATTTAATGGCTTTTTACTTAAAATTGAAGTATATTGTTGTTTCACCAAAACAAATACATACATATCTTACTACTTAACTTTGTTTGAAAATTCTTTATGAAAGCCAACAACGTGTGTTAAACTTTAAAATTTGGACTCGTAATGACATAGAATTAGAGACTTTATCATCAGAATTTACATAACGTTAATAAAGCAACAGAAAACTACTGGAACAACTTCTTCAAACATACAATTTAAAAGAAATCTCAGAAGTTCCTCAAGACATTCACTAAGGTCCAGTCCTTTTTATTTTAATTTGCTTTAAAATGACTTTAATTCATGTTTAAAAAGCTATTTTGTAAATATTGTATAACAATTTTATGCAGATAATTGAAGTCTTCACTAACTTCTTTCGTTTAGAGACTTTGTCTCCATTTTTTTATTTAAATGTTGAAAACAAAAAAAAATCATTATTCCCAATTTTTAAACTCTTATAATCCTCGGTAAGGGTTTCTTTGTTGCTGGATTAAGAATTGTATCATAATGCCTAAAACCAGTACCCATTGGTAAAATTCCAGTGTTACAAATTCGATGAGTATTCAAATGAATATAACGGCATTGAAAAAGATCAACCTGCGAATAGGCTTTTTTGAATGCCAAATAAACAAAATTAATAGACCTTAAATATCAAAAGGTTCAAAAAGCCTTACCATTTTCATTTACACAATTGGCTAATTGAAGACCACATTCATTTGCAAAACGTTTACAAATATTATCAAATCTTCCACATATGTTCACTGATTCACCTTGGGGACATTTAATGCGACACACTTCAGCTGATTCTATGGGCCACGTTAATATCACAATGACAATTGCTACTAGTGTAAATGTTTAAAAACAAACAAAAAAAAAACATCTGTTTTAATAATAATTAATATTTTTTCACTAAAAAGGTTAAGAATTCAAAAAATATAATTAACAATAGTTCAAAGCCAACCGAAAACAAAAGCAAAGCCAAAAGATTTCATTTCTGTTCAGAGCGTTAAAATTTTTTACACGTTTAGGTTTGACAGAAGAGTAAATTAAGACTAAAATAATCGACTCATTAGAGCTTTAATTTATACTTTTTAACTTAAGGTATATTCCATCGTTTTTAAGAATGAGAATAATTCCAAAATTGATTGATCAAATTTTGTATTTACCTACTTCTCAAATAATGCGATGACGGTATTTTGGGCTTATTTCAATTGTAAGAGGGTTTGGACTATCAAAATACTATGAATTTTATTGTTTACACACCAGTTCTGAAAAACATATGCTATTTTTTTGTATCGTATTTGGTTTTAATAAATCATTAGCTTTTGCAAAGTTAATGTTATTTTTGCAATATGAATATGGGTCAAAAGTACCTGACTGTTCTTCGTCCGGGAGACTGATGGTTCCAACATGGCTTAGAATTAAGTTATTTATTGATTTTAATTATTATGTTCCAAAAATTGCAGAATATGCAGATTTCATTTACAAAATGATTTATGGCATGAGATTTTGTCAAATAATTCTATTATCAACCATACTTTCACGTCTGACCATATTGAGGATTTTGCTATTTTTGTTAAAGAAAAACACAGCTTGTTTAACTTTAGAGATATTGCAGCAATGTCGGATGACTTTGTTCATTTTTGGCTTGGGCTGTCTAAACCCCATTTTTTCATTCTTGAATCATGTTTGCCAAGGTTGTCGGAAATGAAAAGAGGAACACTAGCTCTTTGTGCTTATTTAATTAAATTGCGAACTGGGGACAGCGATGATAGGATTTCAACATTGATAAATATTCCACGGCAAACATTAAATTATCTTATAAATAAAGCTCGTGATATTATGTGTGAGGACTTTGTTCCTTATAACCTGGAGATCAATCACATTTCTAGAGCTGAAATAGCTAGTAGAAACTTGATTATACTCAATGGTTTGTTTGGTGGAAATTAGAGAAAACCGATCATAATAGCTGATGGTACATATGTATATGTACAAAAAAGTTCCAATTATTTCCATCAAAAAAGTACTTACTCCTTGCACAAATATAGAAATCTGGTGAAGCCCTTCCTTATGGTGTGTACTGATGAATACATAATAGATGTATTAGGCCCCTATCTGGCGACAACATCTGATGCCAACATAATGTGTCATGGATTTAGAGATGAATCAAACGCATTGAGGCAGTATTTTCAAGCAGGCGATGTTTTCATTTTAGATAGAGGTTTCAGGGATTGTCCAGACATTATTAGAACGATTAAATTATTCTGTTCATATGCCAGCGTTTTTGGAAGACAATAAATCTCAACTGTTAACTTTTGCAGCTAATAAATCCAGATCAGTTACTATTTGCAGATGGGTGGTTGAAGTAGTAAATGGAATTTTCAAGAATTCTTTCAAAATATTTCGTCATGAATTTTTTAGTTTAGCGTCCAGACATGTCATGATTGACTTTAAAATAGCTGCCGCCTTGATTAATAAATTCCACGTAAGGGTAACAGATAGAGAAGATGCAGTTCAAACTCTGAATATAGTAAATGAAAGAATGTATATGAGTAATATTCTAGCAGATTTTGTAACAGAAAACAATTTAAACAGAAGACGAATTTATTTTACTAATATAGATATAAACACAAATAATGTTTCTTTCCCACGCTTAAGTTATAATAACCTTATTTTGTTTAGTTGTGGAACCTATCAATTGAAACAAGAGCGATCTATTACGGGGAGCATATCCGAAATGATGGCTCATATCTTATAGAAATAAACATGGGCCCAACCAGCAGTCTCCCAGAAGGTTTACCCTCAACAAGATATGCTAAATTATTACGTGGTAAAATTAAGAGCAGGCATATAAGCCAGAGAGTATATTTTGTTTACATTTTATATAATAATAATTAACAGGGCAGAGAAGCGATTGAGCAATATTATTGCAATTGCTTAGTAGGTCGAAGAACGGTTGGATGCTGCGTTCATGTTATGACCATAATATGGTTTTTAAGTTGGGCAAGATATGAGAGTAATTTAAGACCCCCTTCTCAATTCCTAAATAACCTTTTAGTGACCTATGACTCAGATTAGAGTTATGTTTTGCCAACCCCATTGCCATTAAAATTATTTATTTTTCTTTGAATTATTATTTAGTTTATAATTATTTATTATTTTTCTTTGAATTAATTTAATTTTGTTTTGTCGATATTGTGATAACAACTACTTTTTTTATTCTAATATTTCCACCACTTTAATAAGAATTATTTATTTTTCGTTTTAATTTTTCCACTATTACTATAAGAATTATTTTTATTTTAGTGTTAGGTATAAGATTTTTTTTGTATTTTGGGAGCATATTTTTGCATTATTATTGTCAAAATGAATAAATCATTGAAGAAACCCTAAAAAATTATATATGAAAATAAAGGTGGTGAACTAAGCTTCTTATTGGTGCCAAAAAAAAATAAATGTCATCATTGAATTTTAAAAGATATTATTGTACAAAAGTTTGCCTAAAAAATGCTGTTATTCAAAAGTTTGATTAAAAATAACTCAAAATATATAAATCATAGAAATTTAATTTTACTTTCATTTGAAAGATATTTTTGACACCTTTATTTTAATACCTTTTTGATTTTCCTAGCTTTTCTGTATCCAAAGATATTAGCATTTATGTCGAAAAAGTACTGATTTTTAATGGTTGGACATTTCGAACTTCAATCTCAAATATCTCGGATCTTCCATGACTTATCGACAAAATATTTTTGCAGATATATCCGGCTAAGAACAACCTTTATTGTGATACCAAATTCATTGGTGTACACTCCGGGCCGGATGTCCCTTATAAAATGAGCAATCCCCTTTGTTGGTCAAAAATCAAAAATTTGAATTTTTACGATTGATTTTTTTTAAATTAATAATTTTTCTTAGTTTGGCTTCTTTCAATTAAAAAAAAAATGTGAGCCGTCATGGGACGCCTGGCAGAGGTGAAACATCGTGTGTGTACAAGTAATATGCATAAAAGATAATATTATTACAGGAAATAAATATTTATTTATATAATTACTAATATGATTAATATGAATATAATTAATTAAATATAAAAATATAATAATTACATTAATGGACACTTGAAAAATACGATCTACTTAGTGATGACTGGGTAGTATGCCATAGTGTAGTTTCACTTTCTTTGCACAAGATTGATCACTTTGATCTTCTGAGTTATCACTATCACACATATTTTATTGTCAAAAATTAAAATAAAAAAGAGGCTGGGATGCGACCCATACTGATAACTTCCCATCCCGTCTATCGATTTGTTTTGCTTAAAAGATTGTCTATATGTATTAATTTTTACCAAATTTGCGTACTAATTTTGTAGATTTTATTTTTTTATGAAAAGAAAAACGGATTGTTGTTTTTTTTTTATAAAAAAAAATGCTGAATATCGAAAACAATATTTTGTGAGAAATAAAATAAGTTTGAATCCAATATTTTTTATTTTTGGAAAAAAAATGTTTACCTAGTTTTAGTATTGTTTTTTGTTTAGGTTTTTATTTTTTGTAAAAAAAATGTCAATTCGATTTTTCTCAAAATTTTATTGAATGTTGAAAACAATATTTCTTATAAGTTAAAATTAGTTTGAAACCAATGTCTCAAATTTTTGAAAAGATATTTACGTTGAAAAACAATCTTTACCAACTTGTATACATTTTTTTTTGTGGATTTTTATTTCTTGTAAAAAAGCTGTTAATTCGATTTTTCTCAAAATTTTTCCTAATGTTGAAAACAATATTTCTTATAAGTTAAAATTAGTTAGAAGCTATTATATCAAATTTTTGAAAAGATATTTGAGTCGAAAATCAATTTTTACCAACTTTTGTTAAATTTGTTTTTCCGTTTTTAATTTTTTGTAAAAAAATTGTCAATTCAATTGTTTTCAAAATTTTACTGAATGTTGACAAAAATATTTTTTGAAAGATAAAAGTAGTTTAAAGCCAATATTTTAAAGTTTTGAAAAGATATTTGAGTCGAAAATAAATTTTTACCAACTTTTATTATTTTTTTTGTTGGGGTTTTTATTTTTTGTAAAAAAAAGTGTCAATTCGATTTTTCTCAACATTTGTCAGAATGTTAAAAACAATATTTCTTATAAGATAAATAAGTTTGAAGCCTTAATCTCAAGTTTCTGAAAAGATAGTTGAGTCGAAATTCAATTTTTACCAACTTTGAATAATGTGTTTTTATGTTTTTATTTTTGATAAAAAAAACTGTCAATTAGATTTTTCTCAAAATTTTATCAGATGTCAAAAACATTATTCTTCGTTGCACAAAATTGTTTTGGAGATGAAATCAAATTTTTTTTCAGTCTTTTTGATTTATAAAAAAACCGTTAATTGGATTTTTTTTCCAAAAATATAATTGTTTTGTATCACGTTACAATATATAATATAAAATTTAATTTAAGTCTCTAGAGTGATTGTATCATGAAATATTTAGGGTTAACCAAAATGTTCACCTTTTTTTTAAA
The DNA here is from genome assembly GCA_920104205.1 of Eupeodes latifasciatus. Lineage (NCBI taxonomy): Eukaryota > Metazoa > Arthropoda > Insecta > Diptera > Syrphidae > Eupeodes > Eupeodes latifasciatus. The sequence goes on along the minus strand of OV049926.1, from coordinate 20,101,120 downwards.
CTGCTATGGTAAAAAAAACACCCACGCAATTTTTTTGAGAGCCCTTTCTGCATCTTTCTGCCTTATTATCTGTATAACAAAATGTATTTGAAGTCGATATATCTTCTGGTTCTTGAGCTATGGACGATGAAAAAACGTCGCGAACGTACGTCCGTATACGGGCGTACGGACGTACGGACGTACTGACGTACGGACATACGGACGTACGGATATCTTTCTAAAAAAAAATTATTTCGACTCTAGGGATCTTGAAACGTCGAGAAAGGTCAAAATTTTAAATTCGACAAATCGGACCCATTACAATAACTTCCTATGGGAAGTTAAAAATTAAATAAAACGCAGGTTATGTGTACCGTAGTAAACAACAACGTCGAACTGAGTGAGAAGCCACACCGTACACTCTACTACACATAAAATATATATATGTATACCTTAGTATAGCGTGGCGACCCGTCGCCACGCCAACAATTCGGTTTACAAGTGAGCCTATAGATGTTTCACATCAAAATAGAAGAAAAAAGAAATAGAAAAGAAGAAGGGTACTAACATATAGAACTGTAATTTTGTTTTTAAGTTTTCAAGAACTCAATTAACCGATTTCAATGATTTGTTTTCTGTACAAGTGTACAAGCTTTAATTTTTTCGAAATTCGACATCTCGAAAAAGGGTTTTTAGTTCTTACGAAATTGAAATTTTATATTTATATATATTATTTATATTAGTTCTAAACAACTGAATACTAAAAATCTTTTAAAACTTCGTGTTTAGAGTCACTGATAAAATTAACCATAAAGCATTGAGTTCAAGGCTTTTTTAAAAAACCTCAAATAGACTCAATTGAGAAGCTTATTAAGATACTATTAAAGCTATGTGTAGAAGACAAAGATTTGTAGTTTCCAAAATCACTATAGAATATGTTGTCCTTTTTTAACTTATAGCCCCAGAAGCAAGGTTTTTGAAAGTCATGAATATTTTAAACGAGGCACATATACATTTTTTTCTATGTGGCACACCTAGTTCATGCAAATAATCTCCTAACGCTAATGGAATTTAAAATTAACATTACTGAAAAATTTAAAATATTGTAACTCACTACAGTATCCCTTATGAAGCATCAAGTGAAAGTGAATTAAAATGATGAGATACAAAATTCTCAAAACAGTTTCGAAAGAGATTAATATAAGCACCTTCAATGCAAGAAAATCGTGTTTTCATTGTTAAATAATATTTCAAAAATTAAATTACGAACCTTTTACAGCCAAAAACATGCAGACCGTTCAAATGTCAAAATTAAAGCAGCTAGCGCCAGAGAGAGTGGTGTTGAAAGCCCCCAACAACATTATACTTTCAAATTGAAGTCCAAAAAAAATGCATATTTTTTTGTCGCTAATTAAAAAATAAGGTTAAAAAGTTAAAAATCTGACAAATTAATTCCCCCAAATCCTCTAATAATAATTAATCAACAAAAAGAAACCTGCAAAAATTTAGGTATGTTAATAAAAAATGAAAGAATCATAAACCAAGACCCAATTCAAAAAGTTTCTTCGTGCATATTATTTTTGTCGTTTTTCTTCAGTTTTCTTTTTTCCATTCTTTAAAAAAAAAAAAAAACCCTCCTGAGAGGTATTACATATATAATTACATTCGTCCTTTATGTTCTTCTTCAATTCCCTATTTTCCCATTTCATCATTTTCACATAATCTTTCTTTTTCAGATTTAACAACTTTCTTTCGTAAGTATATACTTATTCTACCTACGTCGACATCATAAAAAGATGATGATGATTATGATGATGAGGAGAGTGATAAAATAAAAGCAAAACAACAAAAAAAAAATCCTAGCTAAAAAGGAAACTCAATTTTATTTCACATCATAAAAAAGTCCTTGCAATTGATGAAGGTCAGTTAAGTGAGATTCGTCGCGAAGTTTTGTTCCCTTGAACTTGTAAAAAATGAAATAAATCCTACAAACAAAATCAGTTCTTATTTCATCACACTAACACCAAAAAATGGATACCAAACCCATGCTTCTTATTCATGTGAGTAGATAGAAGAGATCCTGAAGGAGAGATAGATAGGAGGAGGATAAAAAGAACGAAATCCTGTTAAAAGTTACTTTTTGTGCCATTGACTTTTAAAAATAAAAATACATATATATACGTTGGCTTTTGTGTTCAAAAATTTGCGTTCCCCAAAAGAAAAGAGCACTTAAGATGTTATAACAAAAGCTTTTACATACTTTACGTTTTCTATTGTTTGAAAAACTTAACAGAAGCGGAAATGACATGCACAGCATATTAACAATAAGAACAATCAAAAATTTCTAACCCTTTTAATGTTTTGTTTATACTTAATTTAAATGTACGCGGGTTTTATACAATAATGAACAAAATTATGAATCTTTTATTTGAACTTTTAAACCTAAGTACGAAATTATAATCAAGGGAACATCAAAGAGGGATACGGTTAATATCTAACATCATAATGTCATCTTGGAATTATGAAAAAAGAGTGCCCCATATTATTTGTCCAGATGGAGGTTTTAGAAATTGATAATTCTTTATAATTACGTGTGTTTCACTTGTTCAAAGAAGGGAACATTTTGGTTTTGTTAAAAAAATAAGATAAGTTCAAAAAAAGTTCTGAAAAACTGTGTTTCACCATCATGTCCATCTGTACTTCTTAAGGAAACTACGGGACTTTCCAATAAGAGGTTTCATTTAAATGTAAAAAAAGCAGGATATTTAAGATCAATCAATAGCATTTTGTTTTGAAGAGGAAGCTATTTTATAAGCACTAGAAAAAGCCAATTTTCCAATTGCAGTACTAGATCTTTCCATGACCAATTCGCACATTTGCTACAGTATATCCTCAATAACTTTACCAAAGCTTTCTTTAAAGCCTTGAATCAATTTTGTAACACTGTCATAAACGTTATCTTGCACGTGAATCTAAAAATCTAAGTTCAGAAAGTGTTAAATCACAAGGTTTTGTGAACAATTTTGATTATCTGTACGAGAAATACATTGGTCAGGAAACTTTTCTTGATAAATTGATATTGTTTCGCTGTTTGTGTAGAACATAGCGTCATATTGTTGAAAATAAAGATTGTTTTAATCATTACCTTTTTATCCCGTCATAAGAAATGAATCAAAGCTCGATGGCACAAACTATTCACCAACACCATTTTCAGAAAATAAACTCCGTGCCAGTCCCTAAACCGCACCAAAAAGTGACAAATTGAGGATTTAGATGTTTTCAATAAACATTTTTGGCTTTAAAGAGACCTAAATGCAACAAAAATGCTTTTTGACGTAAGCAACTATATGAAAACGTGCCTTTTTGCTGAACAAGACTTCTCGATTAAAATCTGGAGATGTTGATGCACTGCAAGGGCCCAATAAGCAAAGGTTGACGTTGCTGGTGATCGATTTGATTTGAATACTTTTATTATGTGAACTTTAAATGTCTTTACGCCTCAGTCTTTACAGTGTTTGTCGTTTTTGAAATGCTTTTTTTCCAAAAAAAAAAAACGAAGGGTAATCGACAAACCTGGGTTTTGCTACTAGAGCAATATTCTCACTTGTCTTAACAGCTCAAGTTATTCCAAAAGTTTCACTAGGCGAAGAGGTGCTTTATGACAACACAAAAGTGCTTAAATTTTTGTGAATGGAACATTTTTTTTCCATTTTTTCTTGTCAAATTTTAAAAAATGGTAGCTTGAATAGAGAAAATTGTCCAACTAGAGAGCTGTAATGAAACTTCTCATTGAAAAACTGTTTAAAAACAAACAACTTCAAATCTTAGTTCTCAGCTAAACCAGAATAAATTAATGGATTTTGATTAAATTTCGAACACTACATAGTTAAAGAAAAACCTTCAATTCTTATGTTTTGCCAAAATAGTCTTATTACAAATTTATAGCATCAGCGTTTTCTTTATAAAATTTTAATATTTTACAGATAAACACTTTTTTCATTTTAAATTTTTGCATTCCTCCAAAAAGTTTGGAGTCTGTTTATAACGAGCTCTCCTTGGCATTAGACTTTCTTATCAATTTGTCCAGCTCTGGCACCAATATTTTACTTCTAGGTGATTTTAATTTACCACACATTGACTGGATTCCATCTGAAGACGAATCCTGCCTTGAAGCCTCTCCTTCTTCTTCACAATTGGAACTATCTTTTCTCGATAAAATCCTTCTTACTGACTTACAGCAAACAAGCTGTATTAAAAACTCAAAAAACGAATTCTCGATTTAGTATTTTCTTCTGACGCTATTAGTACTTTTGTTCTAGAATCTAGATCAGGAATTACTAATATTGATAAATATAATTTGTTCAGTTTCAATTTTTTATAAGATCCTTAATTATTGTTTGGAAAAAATGTACCTTTAAAAAAATCAAGATATACAAACTTTAGCCACCCTTGGTACAGGAAAGAAATGCGTTTACTGCGTAACAAAAGAAATAAGGCATGGAAAACTTACCTTAGAACTTTGTCTCCAATCAACTTCTCTTTTTATGTTGAACTCTTTAACGAAATAAAGTCTCTTTCTAATTTTGTATATGTTAGTAATGTCACTAATATGGGCACCTCTTTAAAAGGGAATCCAAAAAAAATTTGGAAACTTGTAAACTTAAAGAAAAAATCAGATGGCTTTCCAGTTAACTTCACTTACTGAAACCTTTCATTAGAAAAATCTGTTGATATCTGTAACGCTTTCGCAACAAATTTCCATGAGTCATTGGTTAATAGCCCTGAGGAAGTTCATGAAGTATATTTTCATAGTCTTTACTCCTTTTCGAAAACTAGCTGTTTTCACATCCCTGTGCTACAGAGTACGGTCCCTGAAAAAAGTGTAAAAATGCTTTAGTTGAACCCCTAACGTTTATATTCAAACATTCTCTAAAAACAGCCAAATTTATCCAGTATATGGAAGAAATCATTTCCAACACCAATTTTCAAGAAAGGTAACAAAGCGGATATAACCAACTACAGGCCCATTGCAAAGCTTTCTTGTATTCCTAAAGTGTTTGAACAAGTTTTTTGTGAAAGTGTAGCATTTCTTAGTAAGAAAAATGTTTTGTGAAGAAAAGATCAACCGTTACAAATCTCCTCACATTCTCAAACAAATGTTCAAACGCTTTAGAACAATGTTATGAAGTTGACTATGTATACACTGACTTTACTAAAGACTTTGACCAACTTAGCCACGGAATTATTTTATTTAAACTCAAAGCTCTTGGTTTTCCACCATTTTTCTTAGCTTGGATCAAATCATACTCTGAAAACAGATCCTATGAGGTACAATTTAGAAATTTTCATTCAAAACCTTTTGTTGCTCAATATGGTGTTCCTCAGGGAAGCCACCTTGGCCCTTTTCTGTTCATCCTGTCTATTAACGATGTATCGTCTTGTCTAAGCTCAAGTGAAGTTCTCATCTTTGCTGACGACATGAAGATTTTTAAAATAATAAACTCCACCCATGATCGTATTCTTTTACAAGCCGACATTGATAGTTTCATATTTTGGTGTGGGAAAAATAGCCTTTCACTCAACCCTTTAAAATGTCAGACGATAACTTTTACTAAAAAACTCGGTAGTGTATTTGATTATTGTACGAGTATATCATAGCAACAACTCTGTCGCGTCTCCACATTTAAAGATTAAGATGTTCATTTCTGTTCCAACTTAGAATTTACACATGATATTAATTTTATTGTTAATAAAGCAAGTTCTATGCTTGGTTTGATAAAACGCTGGGCAAAAGAGTTCAATGATCCCTATGTTACTCTTTCTTTCTACAATTGCCATGTTCGTCCTCATCTTGAATATACTTTGCAGGTATGGACTCCCTATTACGAAATTCATAGAAAACGTATTGAATCAATTCAACATAATTTCATTCGCTTTGCCCTAAAGGGTCTTCCTTGTGATGATCCATATGATCTGCCTCCCTACGAACATCGTTTTCTGCTTCTTCAAATGCAATCTCTCCATCAAAGGCGCGTTAATAATGACTTAATATTTCTTCATCAACTCATTTATGGTGAAATTGATGCACCTTATTTGCTATCTTGTGTATATTTGAATTACCGAGGCGGAAATAAATGTCCTTATTTTATTTTTAGTTTTTTTTTAAATATTAATTATGTTTTGTATTTTGTGCGTGTGTTAGGCTATAATTGTATTATTTTTTTACTAACAACTAACACATGCACTTATGACGAGCCTCTGATTGTAGTTTGACGCTTGCTATAAGCTGACTACTTTCTGAAAATTCTGAAGTGTAAAAAAATACCATTTAGTTCCTTCAAAAATAGTGTTTTACGGCCAAATAAGTTGTTATTTAGAATAGCTTATTTCCTTTCTATTGATAAGATATTCATAAAAATTTGTTTACAAATTAATATTACTTTTTTGAAATCCATTTATTTCTTTTAGAAGAAATCCAAAAACTTTAAAAAAAATACAAACAAAATTGATTAAAAATCTTTTTTGACTCAAATATCGTTAGACTAAACATTTATAATTTTATTGTTATTAAAAATTGGTAAAGTAAAAAAGAAATACGTATGTTTCCCAAAAATAAAGAATACAAAAATACTATTTAAATTTTTTAACTTTTCGAATATTTAATTCAAAAACAACTTAAATTTCAGTATTTTATGGCATGAAATTTTGTTTTTTTGATGAAATGTTGGTTCATTACTAATGATCTAGGTTTATTGATTAACAATGCAATTTTGCACTATTTTCCTCTTGATCTATTTCTCTGTGATAAGTAGCCAACAAAAATTAGTGTTTCCAAAGTTTCGCCAAATTTGTCTCCTAATAACTAACTTCTAGCTTCAACTTTATTTACCATATATCTCTGTTAAAAGGCGTCTTTGTTTAACTATTAACCAAATACTCTACAACATTCTTCTAGCATACATATTATCAACCGTTTTCACATTCTCTTCTTCACTAAAATGAAAAGATCATTACAGAAGCATGTAGATTGTAATGTTGGATCCTTGAAAGAATAATTTTCGTCCGATATCAAGGGTTTTCCAACAAGAGGTTTCAATTTTGAATAGCTCGCTAGTTGGACATTTGTCACTTTTGAAGCTTACATCTGTTGACTGTGACAATTTAGAACTTAAAATTGAACGGCACACGTTTCGACAACGCAATGAAAAAGCTTTTACTTTTAACACATTTAGACTTTGACTCGTGGTTTTCCATTCTCAATGGCATAACTTTCTCCTTAAATAAAAATCTATTAAGTTAATTTAAAAAAATAATCTTTTTTTTAAATATCAACATGAAAATTCTGTTTATAACTTCTTGCTCACTAAAAATACATCCATTCGAAAAAGTACTTATCTTATACCAATTTCTAGCCCACCACATTGAAATCCGTTCGCTTTTTTCCGAAATTACTTTTGAAAAATCGAACTGTTAACAATTGTAGATTATCCTTCTCTCCTAAGAATTCTTTTTCCACACTGCACTGCACACATTAATTTCTGAAACTTTTGAAGACCAATGTTTCTATTTTACTACTATTGAAGATATAGCCTAATGCAAGAACATTTGGCAACATCGGTTCCTATTGGTTTTTGAAACACGATAATTTCCTCAAAATCCTTTCTCTATTTCAATTTTTTTTAAAGTCCAGTTTAAAAAAAAAAAAAAAAAAAAAATGGAACAAAGTTGAATACTCGTAAGTGTGAGATATCTTAAGCCAAATTTCAAACAAGCAAATAGAAGTCTTAAAATAACATTCTGCTTAAGAGTCTACTCGATAAGTGAACTAAAAAGAATAAGAAGCTAATATCAACAATATTGACCTATGTCAAAAAATTACGTAAATAAAAAGTTCCTGTTAATAAACATATATAATTTAGGTTATTTCTTAAATGTTTTCCCTTCAAGTTGTACGCCTCAACCAGACCCAGAAATACTCTTATTTCCATATAATAATGGGTGATTGTTTTTGAGGTTAGGATTTTCATGCATTAGTATTTGACAGATCACGCGGGATTTCAGACATGGTGTCAAAGAGAAAGATGCTCAGTATGCTTTGACATTTCATCATGAATAAACTTACTAACGAGCAACGCTTGCAAATCATTGAATTTTATTACCAAAATCTGTGTTCGGTTCGAAATGTGTTTCGCGCTTTTTTATCGACAAATTTTGTTCAGCGATGAGGCTCATTTCTGGTTGAATGGCTACGTAAATAAGCATAATTGCCGCATTTGGAGTGAAGAGCAACCAGAAGCCGTTCAAGAACTGCCCATGCATCCCGAAAAATGCACTGTTTGGTGTGGTTTGTACGCTGGTGGAATCATTGAACCGTATTTTTTCAAAAATGCTGTTGGACGCAACGTTATGGTGAATGGCGATCGCTATCGTTCAATGCTAACAAACTTTTTGTTGCCAAAAATGGAAGAACTGAACTTGGTTGACATGTGGTTTCAACCAGATGGCGCTACATGCCACACAGCTCGCGATTCTATGGCCATTTTGAGGGAAAACTTCGCAGAACAATTCATCTCAAGGAATGGACCGGTAAGTTGGCCACCAAGATCATGCGATTTGACGCCTTTAGACTATTTTTTGTGGGGCTACGTCAAGTCTAAAGTCTACACAAATAAGCCAGCAACTATTCCAGCTTCGGAAGACAACATTTCCGAAGAAATTCGGGCTATTCCGGCCGAAATGCTCAAAAAAGTTACCCAAAATTGGACTTTCCGAATGGACCACCTAAGACGCAGCCGCGGTCAACATTTAAATGAAATTATCTTCAAAAAGTAAATGTCATGGACCAATCTAACGTTTCAAATAAAGAATCGATGAGATTTTGCAAATTGTATGCGTTTTTTTTTTAAAAAGTTCTCAAGCTCTTAAAAAATCACCCGATATAATTTTTTCTTTCGATTCGAATAGCAACTTGAGACTTTCCTAAGACGCACCAAGATTTCATTTGCAAGAAATATTTGTTACTCTCCTCGAGAATCGAGAGAATTGAGATTCTTGTGGGCTGTAAAGTGCTTTTCTAAGAGGTTTATATTTGTAATCTTCTTTTGCAATAGGCATACAAAAAGAAAAACCTTATCTAAGAATCTTTATAATATGATTCTTTTTTTTTCGAACCCTATACAAACGAAAATATCCATATCTACACGTGTTTACATTAAGATACCAAAGTTAATATTAAAAAGAACAAAGTAAAGTCCTTCGTAGGAATTACACACACATATTATAGGCATATAGTTTTGCTCAAAATAATAGAAACACTTGAAAATAAAATTTAAACAATACTTTTGTTTGGATTAAAAAACAATAAAATTTCTGACAGGATTTTTATTCAGGGATTGATTTCGAAATTATATTATAAGCTTTCCTTAACTATGCCATAAAGAATTCAGCCTTCTAACAAAACGTATCTAACTGTGACTAAAATGTCAGTACAAAGTTAAAATTAAAAAATTTAAATAAGGATTTTCAACTTACTTATTAACTTAAGGTGGCACTACAATCCGAGAAAGCCTCAACCAACATGCGTCGCAATCAAGACCCTATCTAGCTGTCTTCACCTGAGTCACAGTCTTCCTCTACTGCCCGGCCCTCGGGGTTGAAGTTGAAAACCTTCCAAGTTAGAGTGTTGATATGTCCATTCGATCTAAATGACAGTCTTAAGAAATTATTTACATTTACATTTCATTCTTTTGATTAGATTAGCGCCACTATACAGCCCGTACAGTTGGTTGTTGAATCTTCTCCTCCACTCTTCATCTATGCAGACGGGTCCACAAAGATTTTTCTTTCGAAGCATCCCAAGACGTTCTCATCTTGCCTTAACAAGGTCTAAGCCTCAGCCATATATGAGAGCCAGGATGATGAGTGTAGGGTGCCTTTAGTTCCTCAAGAGAGGACTTCACTGCTCGATTACCTTCAAACTCCTAAGAAGCAGCGATTTGCAAAAGTTATTCTTCATTTGATTTCAGCGCTGGTTTCGCTGTCTGAGTTTATAGTGGTGCCTAGTTACACACAGTCCTTAACTACCTCAAAGTTATAGCTGTCCACGGTGACGTTTTGTCGTTTCATCGTTGTTCAATGTACTTTTTTGATGACAGCATATACTTGGTCTTGACCTCATTGATCACTAAGCTAATCTTCTTCGCTTCCATCGCAATACTCAAAAACTCGCCACTGACATTACGCTGTGATCTTTCAATTATGTCAATATTATCGGCGAACCTAAATAATTGGACGGATCTTTGGAAAATTGTGCTTCTAGTGTTGAAGATTAAATTTTGCACTATTATTTTCAAAACGATGTTGAAAAAGTCGCTCGACAATGTATCGCCTTGTCTGAAACCTTTTTTGACATTAAAAGCATCGGTGAGATCTTTTCCGTTCTTGATAGAGTAGCACGCAAACGGACAAGTTTGACAGGTATGCCAAAACAAGTTGTATTGCTCTGTAAAGCTCTTTCCAATTGATGCCTTGAAATCTATAAAGAGATGGCGTGTACCGATTTAAAGTTCGTTGTTTCACGGGAGAAAGGATCTTATAGACGTTGTTGAGGAGACTGATGTTTCTGTAGTTGGCGCGGTTCGATCTCCTTTCCTTTAGGATTGGACAAACTATGCTGATTTCACTCATAGGGCATGCTTTCGAATATATTTTTTAGATAAGTTGGTGCATTCTCCTGACCTGCTTTGAATAATTCGGCAGCGATACCGTCAGCTCCAGCTTGGTCGAGGTCAGATTGTCAGAGTTGTTATTCTGCGTCGCGTCCCCTATGTTGAATGGTGCTATCTTCCTTAGAGCGGAATTTGATTCGTCATCGACGTTATATAGTTGGGAGAAGTGGTCTTCCTTCTTGAAATGTAGACAAATGCCAAAATTTTCAATTTGAAAAAATCTACCGATTACAATACCTTTAGAAATTGATTGAATTGTTGTAAATATCGAAATGTATTTTTTCGCGATGTTTAAATAAAGACTTCCTATTTTTTGCCAGCCTTTTATGAAACCTGCAGCAAGCGGGAATCAAATTGTCTCTTCCAAGTAATATATTCAAAAATATTTAGTACTAACAATAAATATGATTGAATTCAAGATTTGTTTCCTTATACAAGTGCAAAAGACATAATTAGCAAAAATTAAGTGTTCCTATTTTTTTGGCCAAAGCTGTACACATGGATGGCTCACTGGTGGTTCTGGTTCTAGTTCTGGTTATATGTATAAATACCCTCTCACTTCCGCAACATAAATTGTTTGCCAATAAAAATAATGATTCCACACAACGATGAACAAAAAATTCATCTTAAGATTAATTTATTATTTGTTTCCTTAAACCACGACAGGCCGCCCGCCATCCCTAGTCAGCCAGTCAGCGTGAGCACCAGCACCATCGTCAGTACCAGCTCACCGTTTATATTTCGCCCTTAAAATAACCGAAATAACCCATATGGACATGATTTTCATTACCCCCGAGGATAAAAGCTTCTTAAGTTTGTGGTTTAGTGTCCTCCCACAACATAAAGGCTAGAAACAAAGGTTAAATGTTTTTGTACGTATATAAAATGCTACCACTTTTGTATCTGTATCTAAAACTACCCTCAGATATACCAACCCACCAATCCCACTTAACTACCCCTGCCATCATCATATGTATAAAGTGGGCCAGAAAATAAAGTTGACGTTTTCCTACGGCCTTGAGAGCTCGAGGGTGTACTGTAGTATATGTATAGAAATACCTTTAACTTATATCAGTTTAAGTATAAAGGTATGATGGGAGTGGGGTATGAGGGGGCTTATGGGGGGAAGGAGAAGGTATATAAACTAAAAGTTTGTATAGAGATATATTAGATACCGTGTCTAAATGCTTTGAAGTTGATGTGATGTATGGGGCTGTAGGTGCAGGTGGCGTATGCGTGACATTAATTTTTGTTTTTTTTTTTTTTTCTTTCTGTCGTTTAGTTGCCTCTGCTACCGCTGCTACTGCTGCAGGAGTAAAAATTGTCGTTTGCTGTTTTTGGGAAAATTGGAATTCCTTTGATTTACTTATTTTTCATGTTCCTGTTTGGGTTTATTAGGGATTATAGTTATTTTGTTTTTTTTTTTTTGGTGTTGTTTTTCTTTGCTTTTTCATACAGTTTGAAAAAGTATTTGGCTTTTAAGAGGATTTGTTGGATGGTTCTAGACCCAAGGGAAATGAGTTAGGTATGTAGGATTGTTTTTATAGATGGAACTTTGACATGTTTTGGCCTTGCGTGGGGTTAAAGTTACTGATGGTCAAATAACTGGAATTTTGTATAAAAGTTTTTTTATTTTCCATTAACAAAATCCATTAGGAATTCTTGGAAAATTGGCTGCAAATTTTGTTTGTGGTCTACCATCACTCAAGTACTTGTAGCTTATTTTCAGAACCCTTAAATAAACTCTGAATCGTAATAAGTTTAATTGATAAGGATTAAAATTTTAAGAGTAGAAACCTGATTATGTTTTCCAATTTGCTCTTTTCATGTGAACACACTTTAAAGATAATTAAATAATAAGGTTTACAAATATTTAAAATTCTGTACCCTAACCAGTAATAAACTGAATGTTTGGCTAAATGAATTCTTCAATAAACAGAATGTGTTGTATAAACAGATTTGGCAAAAAATGGTTACTAAAAACTTCAATTATAAAATAAATTAGGTGGCGCAACAGTCTATTAAAAACTAGGGACTAGGCCCTTACTAGGACTTACAACTCTCAACCATTCCTGTGTACGAGTAATGTTGTCAGAGATGGAAGGGACCTACAGTTTATATGCTGAATCCGAACGGCTAATTTGAGAAAACACTTTACATGACAAGAATTACTCTTGGATGATTTGTCAATTCCTCGCAAGAGGCAGTACCCGTGAAAAAAACTTTAGGAGGCACAGGCAGGGATTGAACCCAAAACCTCTTGCATGATAGTCCAACGCACTTTTTTTTTTTAAATTCATTTTTATTAATTCATTCTTAAAACTATCTTAAAGCTAGACAAAAATTCATAAAACTAGCATAACTAACCATAACTTACAACTAACTTACTGGTCCCATACGGACACTCTAAGTTAAACTATGTACGTGCATATAACTAATGCCTTTCGGCCCTTCTTCTATTCTATTTCAATTAAATTTTATTTATTTTTGTATTTATTAGAAAATTTGAAAAAAAAAAACTAATATCAATATCCTTTTTTATTTTTACTTAAAAACTACTTAAAATAAGGTCCTTATTATAAAACTTAAAGCTTACTAAAACTGCCTATTCTACCTATAAACTACTTAAAACTAGAACAACCACAGCAGCAAATCTAACTTACTAACATTTTTTGTGCTTCATATTTTGGTCTTTTTTTTTCTTATTCCATGTATTTTTTTTTTGTATTTATTTATTTTTTATGTCTTTTTTTTGTATTTTTTTTTTTGTATTTTGAATTTTTTTTGTGTCACCATGCCTATTCTACTTAAAACTAAACCCTAAAACTATAATACAAGTATGTAAGCCGGCCAAGGCTTAAAACCTCATCCCGACTACCTACTATCAAGTGCCGATTGAAGCCACCAAAACTGGTTCTCCTGCTTCACCCTATCAGTTCGGTCCCGTTCGGACACAGCCCTACTGAACCGAAGGAGCTCTGCTCCGTCTTGTGCCATGACGTCCCGATTGTACAGGAGTCGCCTATCCACGTTTCGTCGTCTGACGTGGTAGATTAACGGAACTGCCAATCTATCCTGTATCAGACCGCATCTGTCTAAAAAGAGGAATGCCTCTGGTGGAATGAAGCCGCTCAAGCGTGCACTCTCAAAATACTCGTCGTTCGGATAGAACGCCCCGAAAATTAAATTGTTGGTCGAAGACATAGCGCTCTTGCAATGTGACCTCGAAGGAGTTTTATCACGAAATTGTCAATTCTGTTGATTCGAGCCCCGTTGTATAGGGCCTCGTTGGAATAGTAGTGCACGTAAGAAGATTCGGCTGTTCGATATAAGCGGGTACAGCGTCGTAAACACTGCCGCTCGAATATTCGAAACTTCTCCATCTGGGAAGGGGCAACGTTGAACCACACAGGACAACCATAACCGATCATCAGCCGTATGAGGGCCATGTAGCAAATTACCTTCACTCTGGGGTCAAGCCGACTGCTAAAAAACAGCCGTTTCGTCAGAACGAAGGCTCCTCTGGCCCTGGTCAGAGCAGCATGTATATGTCTGTCGAAATATAAATACTGATCTAACCAGATACCGAGGTACTTCACTACACTTTTGCTCGCTAATCGCTGCCCGTGAAGATCAACGATGACCATCTTGCGCCAATTCTTGCAAGTATCCCTCGTGGCCCCAGCCAACGGAGTCCGGAACAGAATTGTCTCCGACTTTTGGACATTTATTTTCAGTTTCCAGTCGTCGCAATATCGCTGAATCTTGTCGAAGTCACGCTGCAAGAGAATTCTAATAACCTCAACGTCCAACGCACTAACCATCACGCTACGGGTACTACTTCAATTGCAACTACTTTTTAGTGAAATGTAAATATTCTTTTTCGATTACTTTAAAATGTATTCGAATAATTTCAATTTTTAATTACATTTAACTGAAAACCGTCAGTTACTTACAATTTTTAATTACATTTTTGATTGTCTTTCAAATAATTATTACACACAAATTTAATTAAATATTATTTTTGTGAATTATAATTCACGTGATTTTACAAATTGCTTTTATCAAGCTTTTTTGTATTTATGTATATTTGTTTTTTTAATATTTCAACTTCTCTGCCAATATAGTTACATTCTATTTTATAAAAATATGTATTTTTGTGTTTTATTAGTATACCTAATACACATAACATTGAGATAGTTCAATTATCATTCCATAAAAATTAAAACACAAATTGAATTCCAACCAAGAAATCAATTACTTTAAATGTCATTTAAAAATGCTTTACCTCAAGAATTTGTGTCGATTAATCATCATCACAATTTTTAATTAGATGTAATTAGTAAGTGAATTTAAAAAATTATAATTACCAGTAATTTGAATGGTTATTTTATCAATTATGATTACAAGTAAATACAATTTGGTTGTAATGGTAAATGTCCAATTACTAATACTTACTTAAGGTGGCGCTACAGTCCTGTGTGAACTAGGGCCTCCAATTACTAATAACTTGTAATTAAAATGAAAGTTTACATTAATTGCGAAATGTAATCATCATTTAATCAATTTTGCTTATTAGTCCGTTATACCTTAAATATTACTTTATCCATACAAAATAATGTTAAACTTTTAATGCCAATGGGTGGTGTATATTGGGATTGTTAATGCTATTAACAAGCTTGAATTTAATTTAAGTAAGTGTAATTTTGTAGAACTTTTTAATTTGTTGTGTGCTATTGACTGTAATCAATTATTTTTTAATTGAAATAATAACAATATGTGTATTATGTACTTTCAAAAGGGCTCGTAGTTACCATGGTTTGTACCATTATGGTTTGATTTACATCTCAAAATATAAAAAATAAAAGAGACAAAGCCTGGGTAAAATATAATAGGACAGAGCTGATGAAGATTATGAAACTTCTTTCATAAACGAGTCATGTTATCGCAAACATGTTTACAAACTTCTTCAAAGAAGATATCAAACGATGACAACAGTTCTTACTCTTCTTTTTCCTCACTTGAATTCAATTATTTTTTAATTAAAAATCATGAAATTGGAAGAGTGTTTTAGTCCAGGTCTTGATGGTATAACATCCTGTGTGTGTGTCGCTTATTTACCATTTCTGTTATATGTTCTCTTCAATGAGTCCTTAAATAGTTTGCTTTTTCCTAATATCTGGAAAAGTGCATTCATTATACCTGTGCACAAGAAACATCTTAAAAATGAAGTCATGACTACAGACCTACAGCTAAATTATCTGTGATACCGAAACTGTTCGAGTCTATTTCGAGTCATGGTTTCGTCAAAAAGAGATCTAAAGTTACTAATTTATTCAACTTTACGTCCTTTTGCTAAGATATTTTTGAAAAACGTGGGCAAATCGAATGTTTATTTACTGATTTTAATAAAACCTTTGACAAGTTGTGTCACAATACATTCATTTTAAAGCTTAACAATTAAGGCTTTAATTACAACTCCTTAAATTTTATTTAAATAGAATATATAGTGTTGTATTTCGTAATGAGTACTCGGATCAATTTGTTGTTAATTCTGGCATACCTCAGGGAAGCCTTTTAGGTCCAATTTTATTTATAAATGACTTGGTTTCGATCATACAAAATTCTGACTGTTTACTTTTTTAAGAAGACTTGTTAATATTTAGGGAATAGTACAAGACCATGAATGGTGTAAGAATTAATTAGGTTGCGCAACAGTCCGTAGAGAACCAGGGCCTAGTGACTTACAACTCTCAACCATTCCTGTGTGCGAGTAATGTTGTCAGGGATGGAGGGGACCTACAATTTATATGCCGAATCCGAACGGCTAATTTTGAGAAAGCACTTTTTCATGACAAGAATTACTCTTGGAGAATTTGTCAATTCCTCGCAAGAGGCAGTACTCGTGGAAACTCTTTTTTTTTTTTTTTTTTTTTTTTTTTTTTTTTTTTTTTTTTTTAAATTAAGGTGGCACAGGCAGGGATTGAACCCAAGACCTCTCGCATGACAGTCCAACGCACTAACCATCATGCCACGGGTACCACGAATGGTGTAAGACCATGAGTTAATTTTGACTTAAATTATACGTTTCATACATGTCCTTTTAGTGAAGTCTCTGTGCATACTGATTAGGGGTTAATCTTGATCTCAAATTAATTTTTAATGAGCATTTAAACTTGATCATGGTTAAAAATGCTAATAGGGTCCTACGATTTGCTCGTGATATCCGTGACCCTTATGTTCGTAAGATTCTCGTTGTTTCATTTGTAAGACCAATACTTGAATATATAGTCGTGTAATGTGGTTACCTTACTACTCCAAATTCATAGATCAAACTATGGTGCAAATAGCGCCCTAAATCAACTGATTTCAATATTTAATAAATTCAACTTTTGTATAGAGTCTATAAATGATAACCTAAAATGCATTCATTTTAAAACTATGTTCGTTAACAGCTTAGAATAAGTTTTATTGTTCACGTTAGTATTTAATGGAGTTGCAATACAATATAAGTCTTAATACAATATTCAAAATTATATTTTATTTATAAAATGTTTGTGTGCACAAAATATTATATGAACAAAGTATTGTAAGTCAAAATTTTGTTATTCAAATCACTGTATTACAAAATGTTGCATGTATAAAATACTGCATAAATAAAATGTAAATCAAATATTGGTGGGTCTAAATTCAGTACTTCAAAAATCTGTAAATCAGCTGAAAATGAAAAATCGACAATTTATTTACACAATTCTGGAATATAGAATTTTTAAAATATAACATATTGATAAAAATGAATTCACAGCGTGAGTCGTTTAAAAGTAAAACGAAATTTTGACTGTTCTCTTAGTTTTCGTTATATTGAAAATATTTTGATATACTGAATTGAATCCATAGCCCAGTAAATAAATATATCAAATCATATGTTGAATCCATTAGTTCTGAAAGTGATTTCTTTATGACGTTGGCCTAATAAATTAAAGTAAATTTAGTTACCTAGATTTTTATGAGGAAAATTCTGTTCAAAAAATAAAAACTTCATAAATTACTCCGACAAAAATTGTATCTACTTAAGGCTACTTTCATTTTTCAATTTTTTGTTTTTATTTCTTTCAAAAACTAAAAAATATGTGTTTTAAAATTTGGTTCGTTGAATTTGATTAACAACTAATAAGACCATTTAGTAAGATAAAAAAGTTCTAGGTTTCCAATTGTATTAAAAAAAAAAACAAACACTTAAGAATAACATTCTGGCTTTTCGAAAAATTTAGGTGCCATTGTTTTCTAATATTAAAAAAGATATATCTCCAATTCCATTCCATTTCTGTCTTCTTTTTGAACTCATTAAAACCCTCCAGTTTTATTAGTTTTACTATTGCTCCGTTCACATTTTCTTTAACTTTAGAAATCCTTACATCTGCAAACAAAATTCGTTCTTCTCGTTCAAGACAATCTATTTTTCTAGAAGTTGTACAAAATATTAACAACATTTCGAGTAAAATTAAGTTTGAAGGCAATTTCTTCTTATGGGAAGTTAAAAAAGTGACAAATTGGTTGACCCTAAATATTTCTCGAAACATTAAAGCTAGTATCTTTAATTAACTTCCCATAGGAAGTTATTGTAATCAATCCGATTTGTCGAATTGAAAATGTTGACATTTCTCGACGTTTGAAGGTCTCTAGAGTCGAAATAAAAGATTTTTAGATAGATGTTTGTGCGTACGTTCTTACGTCCGTACGTTCGGGCAGCTTTTTTCGTCGTCCTCAAGAACCAGTGGAGATATCAACTTCATAAAAATTTTGTTATACAGATAATAATGCAGAAAGCACTCTCAAAAAAATTGAGTGGGTGGTTTTTGTCGAATTGAAAATAAAAAAAAGACCCACGCTGATAACTTCCCATCCCGTCTGTCGATTTGTCTTGCTTAAAAGTTTGTCTATAAGTATCAATTTTTACCAAATTTGCGTACTTTTTTTTGTAGATTTTATTTTTTTATGAAAAAACGTTGGATTCTTAAAAAAAATTACTGAATATCGAAAACAATATTTTCTGTGAAATAAAATACGTTTGAAGCTAATATTTTTAATTTTTGAAAAGCTATTTGAATCGAAAGTAAATTTTTACCAAGTTTTAGTATTGTTTTTTTTTTAGATTTTTACTCTTTGTAAAAAAACGGTCAACTCGATTTTTCTATAATATTCAATATTTTTTATAAGAAAATAGGTTTGAAGCCCTATTCTCCAATTTTTGAAAAGATATTTGAGTAGAAAATCAATTTTTACCAATTTTGAGTAATGTTTTTTTTAGTTTTTTTTATTTTTTATAAAAAAGCTGTCTATTAGATTTTTATCAAAATTTTACCAAATTTCAAAAACATTATTCTTCGTTGCACAAAATTGTTTTGGAGATGAAATCATATTTCAGTCGTAAAATTTTCGAGGTGACAATAAAAAAACCGTTAATTGGATTTTTTTCCAAAAACATATTTCTAAATACAAATGACAACGTTACTGTACGTATACAGTAGCAAATTGCCAACAAGAATATCATTTTGAACTTCGCTCAAAAATATGTCACCTTGGTGATCAAACTAACAACATCTAATTCCATACCTAAAAGTTTTTATTATATTTTAAACCATTATTTCAATTTAAAATAAATATATCGTATAAATTAAGTTGTAAATTCCTTACTGAAAACCCCCATAAATGTCCTCCCATTATGGCCAAAATAAAACCGTCAATTCAAATCCTTCGACAAAAAAAAAACTGTCGAATCGTGACATTTTTTTTAATAAATCAAAATTAATAAATTACTTTTTAATGGCCTCAGCAGAACTCCCCTTTTTTTTCAAAACTTCAGAACCATCAAAACCATCAATCATATCGACCGCTGTCGGCCACGTTCGTCGTCATCGTTAAAACTCATTTAAAAAACAAAACAAAAATATGAAATATTACGTCGCGCTCCTTTTACTTCATTGATTTAACATTTTATTTCCCATCTCACATAGCGAAACAGCACACACTATTAAGAACAGCTGCAGGCATAATTTACTGTCGAAATAGGTCCTCAAGTGGTATTTCTTTTCGCCCTGTCCCGTCATCGTCATCGTCCTTACAATCATTTTGCCATAACCCATAACCAACCACACATCAAATCACATACATAGCAATGTTTTTACGTTTGTGTTTTTTTCCTTATTCCTTTCCTAGAATGAACTCATGCAGAAAGGCAATAACAATCAAAAACAAAACCCGCAAGCACCAAGCACCGAAGCTCAAGCACTTCAATCCCCAAATGCAGAGCAATGAAAACAAAAACGGAAATAACGACCATTTTCTAACAGTAAACGTAAAACCACTAAATTTATTACGGATACGTATGTATATATAAAAATGGAAGATGATGGCTGAAAGAACTCTTAGTATAGTGTTGGTTGCAGGTGGATTGGGTCAGATTGCAGGCTTTTACTTGCAAAAGTCCTGCCAATGCCAAAGTCCCTAATTAACATTCCCCATTACATACCTCTTCTCGCATCTAATGAAATGAAAATGCTTATTAAATTCTCTTATTTTGTGTTCTCTTTGTTACCATTCAATGCAGAAGAAGAGATATGGCCGTGGAAATTGGGTGGGGAAAGGGTGGTAGCCGGACTTGAGTAAGGAAGTTTGTTTATGGGGTTTTGTGGCTTGGTATATAAAAACCACGTGAACATACATAAGTATACACCACCATAGGTCGTGGGAAATGAGAATTTGAAATTACCTTTTGGCCAGCAGCAATGGCAAGCCAGCAGTGGCGGTACAGTATAATGGTGCCGAATGGTGGCGGCCAGCCAGAGTGGTTATATTCCGGAGCTGAGCATGATGCTTTAGGAAGTTGTTCGGCCCCAACATCCGGAGCAATAAATGCTACCCAAAGGTTCGTTATATTTCCGTTCTTTTTCCAAATTCACACAAAAAAGGGGTTAGAACCCCCAACCTGCACCATGCTCTTCGTGTCTTCATTTTCTCCCTGAACTAACGTGCCGACCTGAAGTGGAAAATATTATTCCGCCTCGAAACTCTAGAGCCCGATCCCTATAGCCCCCAACTCAACACCCTCCAACCAGCTCGGAGGCGATGGTGATTGTTCAGTTCATATGGATTAGTCGTGTAGCTGCCATATGGGCTCAACGTTGATAATGAAGCTTCTCACCACCACAGGGAAAAAGGATTAGAGAAAGAGCCTCTGGACATAGGTAAGCTTCACGGAAGCTTTATTCGTATATTTATCCGAAAAGGAGGTTATAACATCTGATATTTTTTTGTTTTGCACCGCGGATTCTGGTCTGAAGTTAATGTTCTGGGCATATAATACTATTTCTGCAATTCGCAAGGTAACATGGTTGGTGAGGTGGGATGGGGTCAGATGGCGTGCGGTGAGGTTAATTGCACACCAAACGCTTTAAAAAAAAAAGCTAATGGAGAATGACCAGAGGTGGTATAGGTAAAGTATAGACTTGACGTGCTTATAATATTATTGGTTTGATGGTCAATAATGACGTTGAACTAATAGGAGTTTGTACGTTCGTTATGTGCTACGGCTTATGATAGCAGAAATCAGTGCTGTTCTTTTGTACGCGGCTATGTGGTTGTTTTTGTTTTTCACCGACGACCGATAGAAAATTTATAACTTACAACCATACAAAAAGTTGAAAAAAGAACAGCTTTGTGGTTGTTTTTATTTCTGCTTAATTGACCGAATGTAAGTCGATCCAATGTACAACAGCGTAGGTACACTTAATCCTAAAAGGTTTTATGCTTCATGCTTAATTGATTTTATATGGCATAAGTTAGAAGGTTAACAGCAAAATCAATGAAAAAAACCTATATTAGCTTTTAATTTATATTGAAGCCTTAGCCTGGTTTGAAGTAACATGGATTGGATATGCGTAAATCGTTTGAAATAAGTTTTCTTTTTTAAACTGAAGAAACAATGGAAATCAGTGCTTATTTGGTTCATGGTCAGAAACGGTTGTTCAAACAGTAAGTACCAAGTTTTATTATTATTTTACAGTTTATAATACTGCTAATACATAAAGTTAAAACTAGTAACACAAAAGTAGTTAAAACAAAGATTGCAGTGATTTGTAAAACAGAAAAAAGTAATGTAAACGAAGTATGCATTTTTCCGATAAGAGGTTTCCTTTCAAATCACTTGCTTTTTGAGCAGCAGTTACTTTTGAAGCTATTATCTTTAGACATTTGAAAAGTAAAAACTAAGCCATTCCTAATTCCTATTGAATGGTATACGCTTCATCAACGCAGCTATCACTTTTAAAGCTGTTATCTTTTGACATTTGACAAATAAAACTAGACCACAGAAATGGAACATTACACGTTCCACCAAGGTATTGCAAGTTTTTGAAATGATACACTTAGGCGTATACGCACTTTTTTCATCAAGCGGTTTCATTGCATTATTTATAAAGACCTAGGTGTTAAGGTTTTAAAAGTTCAGTTAACATAGAGCAAAAACCCAAACGTCATATCTTCTCTGAAGGGTAGTATGATTGGACCTTACTTATTCGAAGATTAGCTTGGGGCTACTGTTTTGTGAATGGATTGCGCTTCCGAGCCATAACTAATGATTTTTTATGGCTGAAATCAGAAGATATTGATGTGGTCTACCTTTTTCCCTGATTCTTATATTTTTAACTTCCCATAGGAAGTTATTGTAATGGGTCCGATTTGTAGAATTGAAAATTTTGACATTTCTCGACGTTTCAAGGTCCCCAGAGTCGAAATAAAAGATTTTTAGAAAGATGTCTGTGCGTGTGTGTTTACGTACGTCCGTATGTCCGTACGTCATATCCGTACGTTCGCGACGTTTTTTTCGTCGTCCATAGCTCAAGAACCAGAAGAGATATCGACTTCAAATATATTTTGTTATACAGATAATTAGGCAGAAAGATGTAGAAAGGGCTCTCAAGAAAATTTCGAGGGTGGTTTTTTTACCGTAGCAGTTTAAAAAAAAAGGTGAACATTTTGGTTAAACCTAAATATCTCCAAAACAATTTTATGCAACGAAGAATAATGTTTTTGACATCTGATAAAATTTTGAGAAAAATCTAATTGACAGTTTTTTTTATAAAAAATAAAAACCTAAAAAAAGACATTACTCAAAGTTGGTAAAAATTGAATTTCGACTCAAATATCTTTTCAAAAACTTGAGATTAAGGCTTCAAACTTATTTTATCTTATAAGAAATATTGTTTTCAACATTCTGAAAAATGTTGAGAAAAATCGAATTGACAGTTTTTTTACAAAAAATTAAAAACGGAAAAACAAATTTAACAAAAGTTGGTAAAAATTGATTTTCGACTCAAATATGTTTTCTAAACTTTGAGATATTGGCTTTAAACTACTTTAATCTTTCAAAAAATGTTGTTGTCAACATTCAGTAAAATTTTGAAAAAAATCGATTTTTCAGCTTTTGTACAAAAAATTAAAAACCTAAAAAAAATTTAACAAAAGTTGGTAAAAATTGATTTTCGACTTAAATATCTTTTCAAAAATTTGAGATAATGGCTTCTAAATAATTTTAACTTATAAGAAATATTGTTTTCAACATTCGATAAAATTTTGTGAAAAATCGAATTGACAGTTTTTTTACAAAAAATAAAAACCTAAAAAAAATTAATAAAAGGTGGTAAAAATTGATTTTCGACTCAAATATCTTTTCAAAACTTTGAGATATTGGCTTTAAACTACTTTTATCTTTCAAAAATATTGTTGTCAACATTCAGTAAAATTTTGAAAAAAATCGAATTGACAGTTTTTTTACAAAAAATTAAAAACGGAAAAACAAATTTAACAAAAGTTGGTAAAAATTGATTTTCGACTCAAATATCTTTTCTAAACTTTGAGATATTGGCTTTAAACTATGTACTTTAATCTTTCAAAAAATATTGTTGTCAACATTCAGAAAATTTTGAAAAAAATCAGATTTTGTACAAAAAATTAAAAACCTAAAAAAAATTTAACAATAGTTGGTAAAAATTAATTTTCGAATCAAATATCTTTTCAAAAATTTGAGATAATGGCTTCTAACTAATTTTAACTTTTAAGAAATACTGTTTTCAACATTCGATAAAATTTTGAGAAAAAAAAAATAAAAACCTAAAAAAAAAAAACAATACTAAAACTTGGTAAAAATTTACTTTCGACTCAAATAGCTTTACAAAAATTACAAATATTGGCTTCAAACTTATTTTATTTCACAGAAAGTATTGTTTTTCATAAAAAAAAAAAATCTACAAAAAATAGTACGCAAATTTGGTAAAAATTGATACATATAGACAAACTTTTAAGCAAGACAAATCGACAGACGGTATTGGAAGTTATCAGTGTGGGTCGCATCCCAGCCTCTTTTTGGAAGTTGTGATCAGAATTGGTCATCGAGATCTTGTGGTTTACACTTGTTAATATTTTTCTTTGGAGCCACGTGAAATATATGGCATATGCCAATGTTCCAAACTCAAATCAAGACTTCAAAATAGATAGAAGTTATGAATGAAAGATATACAATTAAAAATGAAACTTCTTATAAGAAAACACTGTATTATTTTCAGCTACTTTCTTTTGTAAGATATACAAAAAAAGTCTCAAGAACGTTATCAGTCCTAACAAAAGCCGACCTTGGGCACTTTCTACAGTCTTAACCTTGGATCCACTGAATTATCTAGGCTATAGTCACAGAAGTGTTAAACTATTTCTGTGGTTTATATTTTTAGGTCACATCAAAATGCAAGCAGAATTAAGATTTTCCGCCATTTTTCTAGTAAAGTGTTATAAATAAATTAGGTGCCGCGACATTCCGTTGAGATTCCTTTGTGCAATTCATGAAAAGAATACAGGGGACCTATAGTTTTATGCCGAATACAAACGGTTAAATTGAGAAAGCACTTTTCATGACAAGAATTACTAATGGAGGATTTGTCAATTCCTCGCAAGAGGCAGCACCAGTGAAAAAAGCACATCCAGGAACTGAACCCAAGATCTCTCGCATGACAGGGCTACGCACTAACCATCATACCACGGGTATTACAAAGTAAAGTGTTGCCAGCCCTAAAAAAAATAATTGACAGTTGACAGTTAAAATTCGAAATTCATTTTGACCAACTTTAAGGTGTGACGTAACAAACTTCAATTAAAAACACCCTGTTTGAATTTGGATGGCTGTAAATCCTTCTGATGGTAAAGTTTATATTAATAAGGTTAGTTCTTCTAGAATTTGATCTATTTAAAGATATACCAAAGTTTGAATTTTCTTTTTGCACCCAAAAGATTAACTGTCATCAACTTTAAAAATGGTATTTTTACAATCCGATTTGTATAGATACTTCAGGACCGTATCGTTCAAATTGATGTGTCAAGTGTAGTTCCCGAAATTTCTTTTCTTAAACTTGGTCTATAAATCTTTCAATGAATATGAAATGTTCATAATATTCTTGCTAAAATAAAAAAATTGGTAAATCTGTGGCTTTTCCTGTCTATTTACTTTCAACCAAAGTCCCCTTCATGCATCAGAGTAATGTATAATTTTTATGTCGAGTAGAAAATTATTTAAATTGAATTCATGCCGCTTCATCACTTTTTCAAAAAACAATAAATTTATTATTCAGAACATAATCTGTTTTTCTTCTTCCACAATATTATCGCCCCTATTTACGAATACCTATATCCCCAAAAACATACCCATATCTAAAAGTCTATTTATACTTAGAACAAAATCAAAATTTATTGCCTTTCAAATTTCAAATATTTTGGGGTAATATATTGTATCCATCCGAGCATAAATGAATTGATGTGTTCATATTATTCATCCTGTTGCACTTCTTGGCTATCAACAAAATACCATAGAATTTCTTATACATGAATACAAAAGGATCAAGATATTTCCAGAACCATGCCTTCTTTTGTGATGAAGTTGAATTGAGAGTACAGAGTACCTACAAGCACCTTCTCACGTAGGTTAATTGGGCAATTGGGCATGGGAAATACATTTTCAAAAGGTATTCGTATGAGTTAACTGATGTCGTATAGGCGTATATTTTGCTTTTATTTGAAATTAATTGCTCAGCGTTTCAATGCGATTACACTTATGTACAAAATCTCCCCCATCAACAAAGAGATAGACAGTGATAGAAGTTAACAAAAGTCAAACAGCTAAATATTAGCCGTTGTTAAATGTCTCTATATGCAAATATCTTGACCAACCTATTTATGTACCATCATCATCTTCATCGTCATCGTTTCAAGAACAGGATATGCTACATGCATTTGAATGCATAAAGCTTAAACATGTATAGTTCACCAAAATCACCACTATCCCAACATCATGTAAGGCGTACAGTAATGAGATGTCATGATTTGACTCCAAGTCAAACAACCCTCTAGTGTTTGTTTGATTTGTGGCATTCCAGCATCCCATATTCCGGAATTTAAGCTCTTGCTCGCAACACTCAGCCAGCAAGTCAAACCATCAGCTATGGAGCAGCAAAAGTCCTTCGAGCTACATACATATATGGATCTTCTACTTCGAGTAATGCATAATGGTCATACGAATATAGAATATTGTGTCATATATATGTAGATATGTAAGGAGATTGTTCGTGTTCCACCAATGTGAACCGCAACATATCTGATGTAATCTATAACACTATTCTAACCCAGTAACCCATAAAAAGGACGAATAAGGATATACGAAGCGAAGTGCATCAGTGAATATAAATGGAAAATGTTACAGTGTGTGGTTGATATGTGCTATGCATTTGACTTAAAGGTTTAGGAGATAGTATTTTTATTTTAAGGATGCATTTGTTTTCAATTTCTATTCAAATAAAATCTCTATGTGGACAAACGTGTCCTTTGGGAAAAGATTTTTTATTTGAAATATGATGTTTTATTGAAAAATTGACATAAACAAATTTGGATGAATCATATTACAGACGGATGAGAATTTCATAAAGGACATTCACTTTGAATTAATTCCAACAAATCTGAATTTTGGTGAAGTGCTTTATTTATACGTCCTTATCACCCCCTAAAAAGTCCTCTTATTTTGGATCGGATCAACGAATTTTATTAACTTCCCATAGGAAGTTATTGTAATCGTTTCGATTTGTCGAATTGAAAATTTTTAAATTTCTCGACGTTTCAAGGTCGTCCCTAAAGTCGAAATAAAAGATTCGTCCGTACGTCCACACGTTCGCGACGTTTTTTTCGTCGTCCACAGCTCAAGAACCAGAAGAGATATCGACTTCAAATAAATTTTTATTATACAGATAATAATGCAGAAAGGGCTCTCAAGAAAATTGAGTGGGTGGTTTTTTTACCATAGCAATTTAAAAAGCAGGTGAAAATTTTGGTTAACCTTTAATATATCACGAACCAATAACGCTAGGGACTTATATTCAATTTTATATTACATATATTTTACGAACAAAAATTGATTTTATCTCCAAAATAATTTCGTGCAACGTTTTTGATATGTAGTAAAATTTTCAAAAAAATCGAATCGACAGTTTTTTGTATAAAAAATAAAATCCTAGAAAAACATTACTAAAAGTTGGTAAGTTTTGATTTTCAACTCAAATATCTTTTCAAAAATCAAAAAAATTAACTTGAAACTAATTTTATCTCAAAGAAAATATTGTTATCGACATTCAGTATTTTTTTTAATAAAAATCCAACAGTTTTTTATAAAAAATTTAAATCTACCAAAAATAGTATGCAAAAATAGCACGGTTCTCGATATTTCGTGAATAATAGAAGATATTGACCTCAAATTTATTTCATTTATCCAGTTTGTATTTGTTCATATTATAGAAATAAAAACTCTTAAGAAATGCTACTAAAATTGGTGAAAATTGGTTTTCGAATAAAAATCTCGTTAACCAAAATAGATTTTGAAATCAAACTCTTTTATTAAATTCAAAATATTGTTGGTAATTTTTAATTTTTTTAAAACAATTCAACTGACGACTTTTTAAAAAAAAAACTCAAAAACATACAAACCATTTAAGCAAGACAATTGATAGACGGGATGGGAAGTTATCAGTGTGGGTCACATCCCAGCCTCTTTTATATTTTGTAATGAGGCAAATACATTAATTTTTGCAACATTCAAATATATTGCAAAATTGTAAAAATGTGGACCAATAATGAAATTACGGTGGTAGAGAAGTCGAAAAATATGGTTCTGGGAATTCCGGCCGTCAGTGTGTCTGTCTGTCTTCGCCCCTACATTGCGTTGATTGAGTTTAAACTTGGAAATTAAGGTTTAAAGCGGAGTCAAGCGTTTTTTTCTATTTTTTGTTTAAGACCAAAAATAACAGTAATACCTATACAAAACAAATGGTTTGCTCAAAAATCAAAGTAAAAATTGTCTCTTGTAATTGCTATTTTTAACATTTTCAGGCTTTGAAACCCAAAAACTTGCCACTCTTGTGGTTTTTCTAAAGATCAACTTTTCCATCCCCAATATAATAGTCACCACATTCTACCTTTCTAAAAATTATCCAAAATGCATGTATTGGGTTGATACTAGAAATATGATGAAAACTCTTCTTTCAGTCTTCAATTTCTTCTTCGCTTCGATTTTTAACTCTTCTAATCAATTTAAAACAGTGTCCACGGAGCGATTTAGAGAAGATGGGACTCAAAAATCAGGTAAATATTGTTGAATATTGTGAAATATGTTGTCGAACGATATGGGTCGAGTTTCAGTTTTCAGTACCGATTGAGATTTTACTTTTCTGAGTTCCAACTAGTCACTCCAAATAGTTTTAACTGATCCATTCCTTACTTCAATACCCATATTCTAATCGATAATTATTGTTAACTAGCTGACCCGGCAGACTTCGTACTGCCTCAATCGATAAATAAAAGACCTAAACTTTTGTATAAATTAATTTCAAAACAAACAAAACGTATTGAATAAAAAAGCATTTTTTTAATGAAGCATGAAGTTTTAGTATTATTTTCGACACATCATGTTGCTTACTTAAAAACACAAAGTTTTCCTGAAATACTGGCTATTTATAAGGTTTAAATTTGTATTAACAGACACACACTGTTATGATACAGTTTGTTAATCAATTTAAAGCTTTCTCATAAACAATATTTTTTGTTTTGTTTTGTGGTGCGTAAATAAACAAAGAAGACGGTTTTCCGACGCGCGAACACGTGACGTATAATTGTCCATGCGCGAAACAGAGAAACTCCAAGTTGATTCCGCAAACTTCTAAAGACTGTCCTTGCGATTTATTTATTGTCATCACAAAGGCCAGACGTACTGGAAATTGTAAGCGCTTAAAATCGAATTCTAAATCCGTTGGAATCATCGGTATTCGCGGGATCAAGAAATCCTCTCCTTTGTATTTTCCTTTTATGATTGTTGCCTCAATGACGTTATTCATCAGCTTTTTCACAGCCAGTCTTGTTCCATTGCATAGTTGAGGTTGATTAATGTTACGCAGCATGATGACAACTGATCCTACTTTTAACTGCAAATTGTGAGGTGGTAATCCAGGCAATTACAGTAAATTTAAAAACTCCGTGGGATACTTGACTACGTCATCCTAGTTCATAACGGTATCGACTGATTTGAAGGAAACCAACTGTCCTGGAAGAAAATTCTCAATGGTCGCATTGAGATCCTCGACATCTTTATTTTTCGCTGCCAATATTGCTCGTTCACCCAGCCAATTATGGTTATTGAACTTTTGCGCTATATCTGGGAAAACACGCTGAATAAGCTCCTCTTTTGAATCTGTGATGTGACAGAAATCTGTGGGTAATGTGATGAATCCGGTCGAGGTGTCCATTGCAACTTAATTATTTCCAATATCTAACAACTGCTTCGCAAACACATTTGCAGTTTCATCATGTTGCAAAAATACTCGCATGTTAGTTGTTAATTGGAGTGTCTTTACGTACTGCCACAAATTCGAAATCGAATATCTTTCAATGTTCTGTCCGATGTTGCAAATTGGTGTTTCGGTGATTTGCATGTTTAATGGTAATTTCAAGGCAGAATGCGCAGTTCGTCCGCCTTCTAGCAGAGTCGCAGCTATTCCAGATGAAGCCAACGTTAGAGCAACATCATTTCGCGATCTGATCATCGCCAAAAGCAATGAAATTAAGAACGCTTTTCCGGTTCCTCCGGGAGCATCAAGGAAATAAATTCCACCAGATCCACTGTTCACAGCTTCTATCAAAGTGTCGTACGCAATTCTTTGTTGTTGATTTAATTGTGGAACATTTTTACGAATTGTTTCGGCCAATGCTTCAAAGTCGTACTGTTTTTCCCTTTGCAAATCGTGGTTTAATGCATCGCGCATATGACGATTGGGTCATTCCCAAACACGACAATACTTTATTTGCTATCAATAAACACATATCTTCTATCATGATCAATGTCTCATTGTAAATTTCTTCAGTCATTTGTAGTGTAGGATTCAAAGTTTCACGGCACACACGATGCAAAACATCCTCAGACATGTCATCTCTATACTTAACCCACAAAAATTTTGGATTCGAGCTGAAACATGTCGATATGATAATCGCAAACAATTAATTAAAAATCAGTACTACTAATAATTTATTACATTTTTTGTCGCGTTCGCGTTTCACTTTTGTTTATTTTCGGAACGCGATATTAGATCCTCCAAAGCGCACGCGAAGACTATTTTCATAGATATGATTGAATTTGAACTTTATGCAGCGGTAATAAATTGCAAATTGACTCTGACGTTAGGAACACACCTAAATTGCTTAGACAACAGTGAGTGATTATAATTTAATATGAACTTTATTGAATATCAATAAAGTTTAAATTGACTTTAGAAAACGTTTGTATGGGAAATAGAAAAGGGCTGTTTTTATGGTTTTTTCGAAAATTATTCGATTTTTTCTCGCCTTTTAAACCTTCCCTAGACCTCTACGAACATTTCAAGACTATGATAAAATTAATCCGTTCAGCCGTTCTCTAATTTTAGTGAGACTAACGAACAGCAATTCATTTTTATATATATAGATAAAAGTGCAACACAGATTAGGTTATAAATTAGAATGAGTTTATTTGACAGAATTCATAAGTTGACGTGTTACAATGTTTACATAGTTTGATGACTGTATTCAGTGATAGTTTTTCATTTTCAACACCTTCTCTAAAGAACTATTCATTATTTTTAAGAAATTCATACTTTAATTATAAAAAAAAAGTTAATCATTAAATCTGAATTAAACAATGCGAATATTGTCTAGAAGTTATTTAAATTTAATCCATAAAATATTTTAAGTATTACAAAATGTAAATGTTATAAAGTTTATTTACTATGTATGTAAATACATATGTAAAATTCATTAAAGGAATATAAAGTACTTAACATATTATTTTAAACCAAAACCATTTACAAAGGAAGTTTGTTTTGCAGCAGGTACGCCTTTTTTGAGAATATCTGCCAATATCTGGTCTGTTGGAAGGTATTGTAATTTGACTTCTGAATTCTCTAAGTTTTCTTGAATACATTTTGCTTTGATATCAACATGCTTCGTTTTTGGCGAATAAGAGTTATTTGGATAGTACTTTTACTATCGCAATGAAGTACCATTATTTTTGGTGCATCTGGAGATAACTCACCTTCGAGGCGTTTAAGCCATATAGACTCTTGGATAGCAGCAACAGTTGACATAACTTCAGCTTCGGTTGAAGAAAGAGCGACCGTTCGTTGACGTTTTTTAAGCCATGATATACATAGCACCTGATTGGAATATATAAATACATAACCAGTTGTGATCGTCGTGCGTCCATATCACCAGCCAAGTCTGCGTCTCAGAATCCAGCCATATCACATGCTTCCTTCTGATAGACAATGCCTTTGTCAATCGTACCCTTCAGGTACCTCATCACACGTTTAACAGCTGACCAGTGCGCCTTGCCTGGATTTGTACCAAATCTGCTCAGTAGATTCACGGCGGCGTAGCAGATGTTGGGTCGTATGATTTTAGCAGTGAAGAGCAAACAGCCTATTGCCTGCATATATGGCATATCCTTCATTCGTTGTTTTTCATTATCATCTTTGGGACACGTCATCATCCATGTTAAAGCGTCTCAAAATATCTGAAATATACTGAGATTGATCAAATTTTAAGGACGACTGACTTCGCTTGATCCGTATGCCTAAAACTGACGTGGCTTCGCCCATATATTTCATTTTAAAGTTTTTGGACAGCTCATACTTCAAATTAATTACCAGGTCAAATGAGTTCGAAAAAATCAGCACGTCATCGACATAAATGGCGACAAATAACATCTGCTCTCCAGAATATCGGAAATATATGCACTGATCGACATCGCTGCACCTTAGGCCCATTTTTATCAGATAGCTTGAGTCCGTAAAAAGATTTACGCAGCTTACATACCCGATCAGAACCATCTTCAAAACAGCTTCGTTGTGACGTATAAATATCTTCTTTAAGCTCACCATTCAAAAAAGCCGTTACAGCATCCATCTGATGCACAAGAAGATCATGTCTAGCAGCTATTGTGTGTACCTCAACACAGGTGCAAAGGTCTCCCTTTCTGCTGACAAAAACCTTTCACGACCAACCTTGCCTTCCGTCGAATGGGCTTACCTTCAGTATCAAGTTTTGTTTGGAACACCCATTTGGAACTAATCGCCTTCTTACCAGGCGGCAACTTAGTTAAGGTCCAGGTTTCATTTGAAGTCAATGAGTCAAACTCTTCTTGCATCGCTATTCTCCAAAGTTCAGCATCACAACTCGAAAAAGCTTCTTTGGAACTTGTAGGATCACTGAGAATTTGATCTGGCAGGGCCATAATCAGTTCAGAACGCCGCATCATGTCTGCATCTTCTAAGATAGTTACATCCTCATCCGGAACAAATGTTTGGTCATCAGCATCATCATAGTCTGAAAATTCACTCGCAGAAGTTTTATGATTGGATTGAGCTTCATGGGGTTCAGCTTTTAAACTAGACGTTGGCGGCAATTCTTTTACATCTTCTTCCCCTTGACATTGACAACGGTGTTCTCTTCATTGTCCAAAAGGTCAACTAAGGGTGAAACAAAAGTATTAGTAGTGTTGTTTTCATTGGAATTTACCTTAATGTAAGACTCCATTAATATGACACCACGACTCGTAACTATTTTCTTCGTCAAAGGATTGAACAATCGATAAGCTTTCGACTCTGTACTGTTCCCACGTAGGCTACACTCAACTGATTATGCCTCTAATTTGGTCCTCTTTTCTTTTGGAACATGCGCCATGGCTTTGCAGCCAAAATTTGTATTTATTTATATGGCTTATTTGTTATATATGGCTTTGCAGCCAAAGATATGAGGGTGTCCCAAATCTGGCTTTCGACCTGGCCAAATTTCTTTTGGTGAACAATCACTGATCCTACAAGGTACTCGATTCACTAAGAAAGCTGCAGTTGTGGCCGCTTCTGCCCAGAACTTCTTGTCTAACCCGGAATCTATCAGCATACAACGCACTTTTTTAATTATAATTCGGTTGATATGTTCCGCAACGCCATTCTGTTCGGGCGTATAGACAGTAGTTTTTTGGTGTAGGACACCCTTCTTTTCCAAAAAACTTTGAAATATAACCAATTCTTTGATTTTGTTGAAACGTATCTTATCAGTTGATTTTGGTGGTCGTTTAAATCTTCAACGCTTTCTCGGAACTCTTTGAACAATTTGTATCAATCATAAACTCCTATTTTCAATAGGACTTCTCGATCATACGTACATTTCTCAAAATCTGCATATTTTCACGTGTTATTATATATGATGTAAGTAAGACTAGTCCTAAAAGTAAAAACAATTGTTACTAACGATATAACAAAAAAATATTACTATTTTACCAAATTAATTAAATTGTTAATATAAACATCATCAATTTTTATTTTAGAAACTCTATTGCAAAATACAAGTTATTGAAATCCACAAACTCTAAATTTTACAGCTACCAGAGTCAAAATCTAAAAACAAAATCAATTAACAGTTCATTGAAATACCTAACCACCCATAAGCAAAAAACTAATAAAATATGTCATCAACTTCATCAACAAGTTCCTTAAAACAAAACCACTTTTATTTTTAACTTAACATTCAATTTAAAAGGATTTTATGAATTAAGTAGGAAGGATTTTTTTTGTTGTTTTGGCTTAAGGATGCTTAAACAAAACTTTTCCACCATTTGGTGTTTGGTTGGTATTCAAAACCTCGTTGGTTGCCTAGCCTAGAGGATAAAGATGGGTAGGTACCTAACCTATCTAGAATATAGATGGATAATGATTTGCACATTGGAGCAGTATTTTCATTTTATCTATAAAATGTATAAAAAGTGTCAATCAGGCGTTTATTTTAACAACAACTTTCTTTCGTTTAAAATCCTTTTGCTTTAGGATAGAAGATATAGATATAGATGTAGAAAGTTTACAAAACAGTAAAGCAATGTAAATGTCCTTCACGGGTGACTTAACTTTGGCAACATTTCAAATAGTATAAAACTTTTGAAACCAATATTGATTCCTTTCTCCAAAGTATACCTACATACATACTCGTATATCCACAAAAATTCACAAACAACAGTTACAACTTCAACTTCGATCCTCATGCCCATGCCTCAAGTCCCAAGCCCCATGGCCCATACTCCATGCAAACAAGACTGACAAAACCCTTTTTTTATTTTTTAATCTGAATAATTCATGTGATGTCGACTTTTGCAAACAACCGTTACCGTTGTTTTATATCGACATCGTTGTAATTCTCCTTTTCATTTCTGTTCCCATTCTCAAACCCATTCTCGTCCTTGTTCAGGTTCCGTTTTTCGATACCGGTCGCCATCATTAAAGTTGTGTGTTGTTCAATCGCCATTGTTACTTTTGTTGTTGCAACAATATAATTTCATTAATGTCATCGTTTATAACCAAGGCAATTAACTTGTGGCCAGCCGGTTATGTGAATCGATATTCTACCCTACATATCCTACAAACCTATAAGGAATTTATATATAAATATTAAAGCAAATGGGAATGGAATGAGTGGAGGAAGGATATCGGTCAAGACAGCAGTACCTAGAATGTAGAATCCTTATCGTTGCCAAAGTGGAACAGAAAGAGATAGATGGTGTTGGCCGCAAGTGAGTAATGGCCATGGGTATTCGATTAACTATTATATTACTGTGCGAACCATTTAAGGTGTCAGAGACAGGGTTGCCAGGTTGGGTGAATTTTATTGGTAGTCTGACAAATCTTTTTCCAAAAAAGGCGACAAAAAAGAAGATGACAGCTTGATAATAAAATTGGGCTATAAGAAGCCCAGTTTCTTATACTTGGCGACATTTTTCTTTGCACATATAAGTTATAAAAATATTACAGTTTTTATTAAATGATTAAACTTATACGTCAGCAACTCTAAAGTCGAAAATCGTTTTGCTTTTCAACTTCCCATATGAAGTTATTCTAATCGGTTTGATTTGTCGAATTGAAAATTTTGACATTTCTCGACGTTTCAAGGTCCCTAGAGTCGAAATAAAATAAAATGATTTTATATCCAAAATAAATTTGTGCAACCAAAAAATAAAGTTTTTGAAATCAAATTGACAAAATTTATAAAAACTAAAAACCTAAAAAGACATTACTCAAAGTTTGTAAAAATTGATTTTCGACTCAAATATCTTTTCAAAAATTTGAGATAATGGCTTCATACTAATTTTTTCTTATAAGAAATATTGTTTTCAACATTGGATAAAATTTTGAGAAAAATCGAATTAACAGTTTTTTTACTACAATATAAACTTAAAAAAAAAAATTAATAAAAGTTGTTAAAAATTGATTTTCGACTCAAATATCTTTTTAAAATTTTGAAATATTGGCCTCAAACTAAATTTATTTTATAAGAAATATTGTTTTCAACATTCAGTAAAATTTTAAGAAATATTGAATCGACCTAAAAAACCTAAAAAAACACTTAAAAAAAACCTACTAAAACTAATTGGTAAAAATTTACTTTCGAGTCAAATATCTTTTCAAAATTTAAACTTGAAATTCACAAAAAATATTGTTTTCGACATTCAGTAAATCCTTTTTATAAAAATCTAATAGTCAGTTTTTTCATAAAACATTTAAATTTAGTACGCAAAATTGGTAAAAAAGTGATGTTCGGTTTTCGATATCTCGTAGAAGACATTGACTTCAAATTAATTTCATTCATCCAATTTGTATTTGTTAATATAAGAAATAAAAACTTTTAAGAAATGCTGCTAGAATTGGTTTTCGACTAAAAATCTCGTTAACTAAAATAGATTTTGAAAACAAACTATTTCATAATATGCAAAATATTGTTGGTAATTTAAAATTTGTTTTAAATAATTCAACAAAACACGAAAACCTACAAACCTTTTAAGCAAGACAAATCGACAGACGGGATGGGAAGTTATGAGTGTGGGTCGCATCCCAGCTTCTTTTTGTGAATTGTATTCACACTGGGCCAATATTAAGGCTACTTTTTTGTGCAATTTTAGGCTACAAATGTTTTTAAATTGAGCCATCTGCTTTGTTTAGGGCATGGCAACCCTATTGAGTGTGTCCCTTTATCCAACAAATGATACGCACTTGTTCTACATTATAAATACATATATATATATCTACTTATATATAAACTATATAGAAGAAGAATGTAGGTTATAAAAGCCACAAAATTTATGACTGACTTGAGTCGAATTGACCTAAAGGCTATTTGCATCAATCGTTTGATTGCAATTTTAGTTGTATAATATCGATTAATTAAATTTATCGTAATCGTTTTGTACTTAATTAACATGTTTGAAATAATATAAATATAAATTTATATGATGTACATATTGATTGTTAGTGGCAAAATATTGGATTGGAGACAATTCATCTTAAGTCAAAGCCGTAATCATAATAATTTGGAATTCATTTTTTAAAGTAACTTATGTAAGTTTATTTGCAGTTATAAATATGGCATAAAGGGTGACCTAAAATAATCAAAAATAAGGCTGGACTGAAATTGTATTTATTATTTTATTACAGCAATGTAAATTCTACAAACAAATTGACAGTTGATCTTTAAGAGTCAGTTAAAATAGAGGATCTAGTTCATGTTAGTGTGATCTATCTCTTTACTACCTTTATGTTTTCTTCCAAGAAAAAAATATTTGTAGGACAAATGCTCAAAAATAGCTTAGTGGTAAAATAATTTTAAAAAAATTGGTTGGGATGCAACCCACACTGATAATTTTCCATCCGTACCCGTCCGTCGATTTTTCTAAAAGCTTAACAAAATATTAAAAACAACATTTTGTGTGATTTAACATAAGTTGAAATCGCTAAAAAAGGAGAGCGACGCCATATTCTTTGCCGCTCTTTTGACATTTCTCATCAGTAAGGTTTGCCATTTCATGATGGAAAGATATACGAGCCAATGAGTTGAATTTTTAAAATTTACTACCAAAATTTGGAGGCTCAACGTTAATAGCGCTACGTAAAATGTGTGGTCATCATAATCGTCCTAGCAGATCAACAATTGGCCGTCTAGATAAAATTGACGCAAGAACTGAAGCCGCTTGACCACCAGAAGCAAAGAAACTTTGAAAATGATTCGGATTTTCATCGAAAAATCATCTTCAGCAATGAGGCTCATTTCTGAATGAAAAGAGCCTCAATGGCTGAATGGTTTCGTCAATAATTTGATTTCAACAGAACGGTGGCACAAGCCACGCAGCGAATGTCACAATCAATTTATTGGAAACCAAGTTTGGAGAACGTGTTATCTCACGAAATGGTCCAGTCGCTTGGCCGCCTCGGTTGTGCGATTTGACGCGGTTAGACTATTTCCTGTGGAACTACGTCAAGTCTATGCAAACAAGCCAGCTACAATTGATGAACTTCGTACGAATATCGAACGTGAAATTGCAGCAGTATCGGCCAATTTATGCTTGAAAACCGTCATAAATTGGGTTCAGCGTCTGGACTTCTGCAAGCGTGCCTGTGGTGGTAATGCAAAGGAAATCGAGTTCCATGCATAATGGCATCAAACGTACTTTCACAGGCATAAAGAATTTCATTAATATCCAAAACCGTTTTTTGTTTTATTTAAAAAAAAAACTTTTGTATAACTCTTATTAAAAAACCCGATACTTGAGTTGAAAACAATTTCTTATCAGTTTTTTTTTTTTTTTTTTGTTTTTGTGTTTTTAAAAAAAGTTGTCAGTTGAATTTTTCTATAAAATTAACTAAAGGTTTGATTTCAATATCTGTTTTTGGTCCTGACATTCTTAGTCGAAAACCAATTATTATCAAATTTGGCAGCATTTTTTGAAAGTTATTATTTCTTATAAAAAAAATACTAATTGCATTTTTCTAAGAACATTATCTTAACATCATTTTTTGTTCATAATAATTATTCAAAATTGAAAACTAGGGTTTCAAACCCATTTGCGTTGAGGTTTTTTTTTAAACCAAGAAAATTCGAATTTTCTCAAAAATTAACACATAGAGAGAGATATTAAATTTTCTCATAAAAAATGGGTTCTTGACTTGGCTCCTTTCAACAAAAAAATTTATAATTTTTGTTTTCCTTTTTTGTACCTTCTTTAGAACAATTATTTTTGTTTTTAAGTTTTTTTTTTCAAGAACTAATCAACCGATTTCAATAATAATATATTGTCTTAATAATAAATGTTTAAAAAAATATTATTTTTTTTTCAAAATTCGATATCGCAGAAATATGTCAACATTGTGTAATGAAATACAAATGTAAAATGTATATTTATAAGCACTTAATAACATCATACTAACAATAATTTTTGAGACAAAATGTAAAGATTTGTATATAAAAATTAATTTAAAAATAAATTTGTCAAAAAATGGAATTTAAGTTTTTGAAGAAAAACTTATTTTGCCGATAATTTTTTAAGTCTAAATATAGGGAATATATTTTAACAGACTGTTTTAATACATGCGCGAAAAATTATTATTTTTTATTGAAGGAACTAAAATTAAGAACAAATTTCATAAGAAATATATTCGGTCGTTTTTCGAAAGTTCGATTTTTGACCAAAGACACACGTTTTTCGACTTCTCTACCATTGTAACGTCATCGACTAAAATCTCGCCATATATCTGAAGTAAGAAAATACAAATGTTGGTTAATAAGAAATATTTCACATACCAGCGTATTGGTCAATTTTAACAAAATTTTATATTAAACATTGTGACGTAATACCGTATTACTATAAATTTAAAAAAAATAATTGGCGTTTTTCTTATAAACAGTAAAAATCGAAACAATAATTTGTCACCTAGAATATTTTACGAACAAAAACATATTTTATTTTTTTGTAACGAAGAAAAACGTTTTCGATATCTGGTGAAATTATCAAAACAATCAAAACCTTAAGAAAACCCTACTCTAAATAAATAAACATTGCTTTTCGTCTCATATATCTTGGCAACAAATAAAAATATTTACTTCAAACTAACTTTATCTTATAAAACCATTGATTTTAGCATTTTGAAAGATTTAAAAAAAAGATACAAATATAAAGTAAATAATAATAAAAATTTGTAAAAAATTATATTGAACTCGAATATCACGAGAACAAATGAAAGAATTAGCTTTAAAGCTAAGAATTTTTTTAAGAAAAATCCAAACGACAGTTCCTACCTATATAAACTACTAGGGTCAAAGGGGGTAATTGTAAACAATTTTGCATTTTTTTATTTTTTTTGCACTTGTAATGTTTGTAACAGCTTAACCATGTAATGTCGAACATTTTTGTTTATGCTACTTAAGTTTCAATTGTATTATCTATCAAAGAGTAGTAATCTTAATGGCGTTTGTTTATTAGTTTTCATAAAATTTGATGTTTACATTTACCCCCCCTAGTTTTTTAAGTAAACGAGAAAAATGGGGTAAATGAAAACGGTACCAGTCGTCCTACCATTGTGGAAAGGGGTAACCAATTTCTCTGTCCTTATATATGTAGGTACCTACTAGACCAAGGAGATCATCCTTATCGCAAGGGTAACCAGCACGAGATCTGAAATAAGGCACCTTGCTATAGGGTCCTCCACGTCTGAAGAAAGTGCTGGTTTTCTGCCTCTAAATATAATGACAGTAGGATTTTTCTCTTCACCGATCCTCTGACGTGTATGATGGAGCTGTGGTTTTTGGTTCATATGTACGTGGCATCGTTTTGATATAAAATATTGTTAAATTAACACCAAAGCCATTGAAAATAAATGTTTACAATTATCCCAAATTGTTCACTTTTACCCCATTTCGGTGTTTACATTTACCCATGAAAGGAACATAATGTAAACAGCCAATAACTTTTAAATGTTGTTATACAGACAAATAAAAACATATAGCATGCATTTCTACTCATATTTCACTTTCTTAAAGATAAAATTTAACTTACTTCGATCGCCTTTGTTTGTTTTGCAACAATTTTAATTAGCACTGAAAAACTTAAAAACGCAGAAAAACGAAAGACTCATGGAAACGAACAAAACATAAATAACCCTTTGAAAGATAAGGCCTCCCACGCGTCAATATGATTTTAATATAATGTCTTTTTAAATAATTTCATGGCATGCTTCAAATTATAAACGGTTTTGAGAAAATTAAGTGTGTTTACAATTACCCCTTGACCCTAATACAAATTGGTAAAAATTGAGTTTCGACGAAAAAATTCACGAGAATAGAAAAGATTTTGAAATCAAATTCTTGTTATCTAATTGAAAATATTTTTGTTAGTAGTTTATAAAATGTGTATAAAAACTTGACAGTTGTTTACACAAACAAAAAAAAACAAATAAAATCTTGTTAAAATTGATTTCTAAAATTGATTTTAAAAATTGGTTAACATTGAATTTTGCCTCAAATATCTTGATTTCTTTTCATTTTGTACAAAACATTGTTATTAATTTTTTGTAGGACTCTTAGATTAACCCGACTCACATAAAAATGAAATTGTTTACTTAATATTGAATTTTCAATTAAATATCTTAAGAACAAAAGATGATACTGTCTTGAAAGTTGCTTCATCCCATAGCAATATTGCTGTTAATATTTATTTACATTTAAAGACAAAAATCAAAATTTGTTTCGTTGGTCACATTCCAGTCTAATGTTAAGAGTTACTCGTCAAACCGAAAAATTAATTACCCTGATTATTTAGACATCCAAAAATGTACTTAATTTTTCTTCAAATGACGGTTCAATTTTTATAAAACTCTATTTCTCTAATTTTAAGATCAACCATTTTTTGAAAAAAAAACTCACCAAAAATCCATAATTTCAAAAAAAGCAAAAATATTTCTCGCTCATAATAATGTTCGTTTTCTAAAAATTAAATGAATTATTGAATTACCATAATTATTGTATATAATTTAATTAGTTAGAATGGCAGATGACTATATCGCTTTCTCTATAACTCAGCATGCTTCAACACCTTTAAACAAAACTATTGCAGGTCTTAAACTGATACTCTTACTGAAATTTAAAAATAAGAAGAAGCATTATTCATGTACTTTTTTGCAACTACCAAATATCGAGTACTTAAGCAGGTACTAAAGAAATTAGTACCTTACAAATACTTTCAAGCATAATTTAACAATTTCTATTCAATTATTTAAAAGAACTACTTGAGTAATTTGTTACTTATTTGTTTACTTGCAAAGTACTAGAAACAAATTCTCTTGCTTCGCATTTTCAATCACCAGCAACAGAATCTTGCAGCACAAGTATTTGTTTCGTTACTTGAACTTAAATTGCTGAACTTTTAATATTTAAGCTATATAGATTTTTAAAAAAAACAAGTAAAGTTTAGCATACAAATTCTTTGAATATCTTTTAGCTTATTAGGTCACTTGGACCATTAAGTTAACTCAAAGCCAATCATTTCCCTGTTCTTATCTGTAGCTTCTGCTAATCAAGAAATGAAGTATTTAGATATAACTACATGAATATTCTATTCAACTTCGAATACAGAAACATAAATTAAGGTATACTCGTACATACAAAATGTATTATTCATTATATCATTCAAAATATCTACATTATGTTCCTTATTTTATGCCTCTATGAATGTCTAATTTCTCAAATAACATCCAATTTCTGTTGAATAATATTATCGGATTTCATTCATTTAAAGGTTAATTAATAGATGAGAGTTCTCGTGTATACGAAGACGAACTAAAAACATACTCTATTATTATTTTGTTGAAATAATATATCCTTTGCTCTCCTCGCATAATAGACATAAGCCCTAATGTTTGTAGATCATAATACTCGAAGGATTTTAAAGGTCTTTATTAAATTTTGACAGGCACATACATTTCATAATACGAGTCTAAGAATCATTGCCATTAATCTTAACTTTTTCTTCTTTTTTTTGAATGTAGAGAGAATTCCCTCTGTTTAAAAAATGCACCTAGACCTTTTCTATATCGTCTTTAAGGAACTTTCATATTTCCCAATGGTACCATCATCACATATTTCAGGCACTCTTCTTACATCATCAATCATCGTC
Source organism: Eupeodes latifasciatus (assembly GCA_920104205.1). Classification (NCBI taxonomy): domain Eukaryota; kingdom Metazoa; phylum Arthropoda; class Insecta; order Diptera; family Syrphidae; genus Eupeodes; species Eupeodes latifasciatus. The sequence continues at coordinate 20,058,769 of OV049926.1, read as the reverse complement.
ATATCCTTATGATTCCCAATGGCTTAAGGAAAAATAAAAAAATATCCTGGCATTGACCATCACTGTGCAAACACTTTTTTATACCTTCCCCGGTTGTCTTCGCATCTTTGACTCCAGGACATCATCACCACCCTCACTGCCTCTGATATATCGATTGGTCATACATATATCTATCACCTACCTGATAAAATCCCATAACCTCTGAACTCAGTTATCCATCGCAATTGCTCCCTAAAGATCAATTTTATTTAGGGTAAGATTTCAACCTTGGTTTATTCATCAATATAAAACCGCCTTAAAGGGAATATTTGGTTAGGTTTGGCATTGAAAATACATATTGTAATCAATATGTATTTTCCTTTTTTGCCAGAAGAAGATATCCACACACATAAAATCGAACACAAATAGCTCTGCACCTTAAAGATAAATAAATAAATAAATAATTTTTTTCTTCTTTTCTTCCATTGCAGATTCCTTTGAAAGGACTTCTTCTCCAGAGGATACGGTAAGTAGGACTTTTAAGCAAAAAATAAAATCACAAAAAAATAATCAATCGGCTTACTTATGTTCGTAAAAGGATAACGAAAAGTTTGCCCAACTAACTTTTTTGTCTTTGCCCAGCTATCGGAATCTCAAAGGACCAATTTCAACTCGACTTTCAACAGCAACAGCAACTTCAGACAGAACCGGAACAAGGACGAAGACGACGATGGCGACGACGATGATGATGACGAAACCATTGCCGCTCAGTCTTCGTTATCGTCGGATAGATCTGCTACTGCCAATAGATTGCCATCGGATGAGGAGGCAACTGATGTCGATAGGGATAGGGATGATGGCAATGGCGACGTCGATGTTGATGATGACGATGATGGATCCAATGATGGATTCATTGCAAACCAGCGGAAATTCAATAATCAAAGAACATCATCAGCAGGAGCAGCAGCAGCAGGACAAGCACGAGTACCAGCAGTGCCGCCACAGCAAAAGCAGTCATCAGAGGAATCATCAAAAAGATCATCGATTTTAAACATCCTGCAAGGAGTGGATTACATCGGAGCTCCAAGTACTCCTCAGTCAACTTCAATAGCGCCGCATCCTCAATCATGGGATGGAAACACGAACAACGCTGCTGTTGTCGCTATCACCACCGCCACCAATGATGATGATGATGTTGCTGCTGGTGGTGCTCCCGGTGGTGGTGCTGGTGGTGGTACTAGTGATGATGATGATGACGATGAAGATGTAGACGAGATTCTTCAGCCGATGGTAATGGCATCGGATAAGCATCATTACCATTCGAATAATGGCGGACGTGTGATGAACCCAGGAGTTGGTTATCCAATCGAATATAATCCGAATCGTAATGAGGAGTCAAGTGGGTCAAACAATCTGAAGGAAACTCCGGTAACGAACCGTATCAAGTCGGGTGAGTTTCTCTTTATACATTCACAACACCTTAACCTACTTATCCTACGACGGCCGAGTATACCTCTTTCCTACTTAAGTCCTGTGGAGTTTAAATTAACTTTTAGGAACATTTTTCAAAGACAGATTGGTTCTTTCGCTAATAAGGCGTAGAATACCTTACCTAGACCTACCTAATGCCAAACGGACTAAGAAAGAGAGAGACTTTTAAGTTGAATTATATGATTATCTTGTTGACAAACTTAAGACGAGTTCCCTAATTAATTTTATCAAAAACGTATAATACCAAACTTTTTCCAAAAATGAAACTCAAATTCTTTTGAGAAACAATTTGTATACGAAGAAGCATTAGTTTAATATTGATACTGAGTTACATTTAAGTTAAACTATAGCTAGCTACATAATGGAAACAATTCTGCTTCTAATTAGTCAGAGAAGAATTTCAATTTGGAATGGTTCTCCTATGCTCTGGACAAATAAAATTAGGGAGCATTGAATTTGAGATGAGGGGAGGAAGAAGTTTTTTGTTTGTAATATTCACAAAGCGTTTTCCAAAAACTTTTCGATATGGACGATTAAATTCGTAAAAGGACAGTTTTTTCAGTTCTTAAATGGGAGAAGTAGATATAAGTAACTTTATGAACTTTTTTTAAATTAATAGAATTTTAAACTTTAAAATTTGCTTCTACCTCACAAAGAATTAATCGATACTTTGTAAGCATTGATATATATATGAAATCCAGGAACTGGCAGATCCTAAAAATTACTGTAAACTTGGTAAGTCTCATTTATAGAAGGGACCACCAAAGATGTTAAAAAACCTTAAGACTTAAAAATTTTGTATGATTAAAAAAATCAACTTATGTCATTTACTGCCAATACTACGTACTTGCTTTACTTAATTTATTTACTTTACTTACTCTACTTACTTTACTTACTTTACTTACTTTACTTACTTTTCTTACTTTACTTACTTTACTTACTTTACTTACTTTACTTACTTTACTTACTTTACTTACTTTACTTAATTTACTTACTTTACTTACTTTACTTACTTTACTTACTTTACTTACTTTACTTACTTTACTTACTTTACTTACTTTACTTACTTTACTTACTTTACTTATTTTACTTATTTTACTTACTTTACTTACTTTACTTACTTTACTTACTTTACTTACTTTACTTACTTTACTTACTTTACTTACTTTACTTACTTTACTTACTTTACTTACTTTACTTACTTTACTTATTTTACTTATTTTACTTACTTTACTTACTTTACTTACCTTACTTACTTTACTTACTTTACTTACTTTACTTACTATTCAAGTCAAGAATTACTTACTTACTTAAGGTGGCGCTACAGTCCTGTGTGAACTAGGGCCTCACCCAACAAACTTCTCCATCTAGCTCGGTCCCTAGCTAGATGTCTCCAGTTTCGCGCTCCGAGTTGGGTGAGGTCACCTTCCACTTGTGCGCGCCACCTGATTCGCGGTCTTCCTCTACTGCGCTGTCTTGTGGGTGTGGATTCGAAGACTTTCCGGGCCGGAGCATTGGTTTCCATGCGCTCTACGTGACCTAGCCATCTTAGTCGTTGGACTTTTACCCTTCTTGCTAAGTCTACGTCGCTGTACAGCCCGTACAGCTCGTCGTTCCATCTTCTCCTCCACTCCCCTTCGATGCATACGGGACCGTAGATCACACGAAGAATCTTTCTCTCGAAACGACCCAAGGTGCTTTCATCCGCTTTTGTCAAAGTCCATGCTTCTGCACCGTATAGCAGGACGGGGATGATAAGGGTCTTATATAGCGACACTTTGGTCCTTCGAGAGAGAATTTTTCCACTCAATTGCTTTCTTAACCCAAAGAAACAGCGGTTAGCAAGAGTTATTCTTCGTTTGATCTCAGCGCTGGTGTTGTTTTCTGCGTTTACAGCGGAGCCTAGGTAGACGAAGTCCTTGACTACCTCAAAGTTACGTCTGTCGATGGTGACGTTTTGACCAAGACGTCGGTGTTGCAGGTCCTTTCTTGATGACAGCATGTACTTTGTTTTGCCCTCATTAACCGTTAAACCCATTTTTGCCGCCTCTGCCTCGATACTCACAAAAGCCCCATTGACATCACGCTGAGTTCTTCCGATTATGTCAATGTCATCAGCATATGCTAGTAATTGGACAGACTTTTGAAAGATAGTGCCTCTGGTGTTGACGTGTGAGCTTTGCACTATTCTTTCAAGTACGATGTTAAAAAAATCACATGACAGCGCATCACCTTGTCTAAAACCTTTTTTGACATCGAAAGGTTCAGTTAAGTTGTTTCCAACCTTTATGGAGCAGCGTGAATTCTCCATGGTCATCCTGCACAAACGGACGAGTTTGGCAGGGATGCCAAAACTAGACATGGCTCTATACAGTTCGTCCCTGTAGATACTGTCATATGCGGCCTTGAAATCGATGAAAAGATGGTGGGTGTCGATTTGGTGTTCTTGGGTTTTTTCCAGGATCTGCCGTAATGTGAATATTTGATCGACTGTAGACTTTCCTGGTCTAAAACCACACTGATAAGGACCTATCAGGTTGTTGACGATGGGCTTTAGACGTTCACATATTACGGCAGAGAAGATTTTATAAGCGATGTTAAGTAGACTGATTCCTCTATAATTGGTGCAGTTTAGAGGGTCTCCTTTTTTCAGGATCGGGCAAACAATACTGAGGTTCCATTCATCGGGCATGCTTTCTTCCGACCATATCTTACAGATAAGTTGGTGCATGCTCCTAACCAACTTATCTCCAGCTGCTTTAAAGAGCTCGGCATTCAAGCCATCCGCTCCAGCGGCTTTGTTAGACTTCAGCTTAGATATAGCAATCTTTACTTCGTCTAAGTCGGGAGGACGGGATTGTTGGCTTTCGTCGTCTATGTTGAATGGATCATCCTGCCTGACAGCGGAATTCGGTTCGTCGTCGCCGTTATACAGTCTGCAGAAGTGGTCCTTCCATATCCTCAGCATTGACTGCGGTTCCACTATGATGTTTCCACTTTCGTCTTTGCAGCCTTCGGTTCTAGGTTTATGTACTTGTGAATTTCGTTTCACCTGTTCATAAAACTTTCGAACTTCGTTTCTGCTTTTAAACCTCTCAACATCTTCGACCGCACGCTTCTCATGCTCTCTCTTTTTCCTTCTGAGAAGTCGGTGTTCCTCTCGCCTCTTCTGCTCATAGAGCTCACGAGCAGCTCTCGTCCTTTTATGCAGCGCCGCCTTGCGTGCCTGTTGTTTGGCTGCATTTGCCTGCCGACATTCCTCATCAAACCAGGGGTTCCTTGTTGGTGGTCGCTTGAAACCCAGCACGTCAGAGGCGGCTTCTCTGAGTGCGTCTTGGCAATGTTGCCACTGGTTTTCTATACATTGTGTTGGCGGCACAGAACTTCGAGAGAGGTTACTTGTAACTCGGTCGGAGAAGGATTTGGCGATCTCTTGCGATTGTAGCCGTTCGACGTTGTACCTTCTCCCAACATCTCCCTGTTTTGCCTTGGGCCTGGAAACCCGAAGTGCTACCTTGGCTACAACAAGGTAGTGGTCCGAGTCGATGTTAGCTCCTCGGAAAGTTCGGACATCCATGATGCTGGAAGCGTGTCTGGCGTCGATCGCAATATGGTCAATCTGGTTGACGGTAGATTGATCTGGAGATCTCCAAGTTCCTTTGTGGATGTTGAGGTGTGGAAAACGCGTACTGGCTACCATGACGTTTCGCCCCGCAGCAAAATCTATGAGCCTGAATCCGTTGTCGGAAGTGTTGTCGTGCAGGCTGTTTTTCCCGATTATTCCACCAAAGATGTCTTCCCTTCCTAGCTTGGCATTAAAATCGCCCAGGACAATTTTAATATCGTAGCTAGGACACTGCTCGTATGTTTTGTCTAAGAGCTCGAAGAACATATCTTTGGTGTTGTCATCCTTCTCATCTGTGGGGGCGTGTGCGCATATCAGGCTAATGTTGCCGAATTTAGCCTTGATGCGGATGGTCATGAGGCGCTCGTTGATGCACCTATAGCTTAAGACTTGTTGCCTAAGTCTGGCTCCAATGACGAAGCCGCATCCAAATAAGCGCTGTTGGTTTTCTCGGTAGCAGTCACCATAGTAGATATCGCAGTTTTTCATCCTCTTTTTGCCCGGCCCATCCCATCGTATTTCCTGGATGGCGGTGATGTCTGCTTTATAGCAGTCTAGGGCCTCCGCTAATTCTTCGGCTGCACGTGGTCTGTTAAGGGACCTAACATTCCACGTGCATATCCGAAGTTCGTTGTCCTTAATTCGTTTGCGTTGGTTGTCAGCAGTAAATCCGTCCGTATCCGAGGCTTGTTGGTGCTTCGCAACTATAAGATTTTTACGTGGTCAGGAAGTCACCCTGACGGCACAACCCCCAACCTGGAGGGCCAGATCCTTAGTATAACTCCAAGGACGGGGAGCCGGATAATCCGCTCCTTATAGGCCTGGGCTCCGAATAAGTCGTAGAAGCCCTATAAGGTGTTCACTAAGTAGTTCAACCTTACTGGAACTGTAGACGCCACCGTTGATTCCATCTCGGGAATTCCTCCGCTGCCGTCTGGATAAGGAGAGGTGCCTTAGTGGACGCACGTCTCCCCTCCTCTCTCGTTTGCTGCCCCCAACAACTTTCCACTGGGGTTGGAACCCAATCTCCAGTTGAGGTACTAGGCACCCGATGTTCACCACGGGGAGGTGAGAGTAGGAGTTGGTAGACAGAGGTTGGTTTTGAGAAAAACCTGTGGACGCTTGTGTCCTCTTGAATGCACATGTCTACCATTTGAACATCCAAGTCAAGAATTTGTATTTGTTAAAATATCATCTCACATTTGCTAAGCTAAGTACCAGTACTTGCACTTGCAATTGGCAGTATTACAGTACCCATTAAAAGTACTCACAGCATGTTGATACTCCCTTTCCTAAGTTTAAGTATCAGTCCAAAAAAACGAGTACTTGGAAAGTAAAACTTAAGTACCTAAAACCCAACTTACAACCCTTAACATTTTAGACAACAACAAAAGACCTTAATATATTTATTTTTCTTTCTTTTCCAGGTGGCTATGTATCGGCTTTCGAACAACATAAGGCACTCATCCGAAATAGCAGACGCTACGGCCACAAGACTCACAAAAAGAAGTACAAGGATTACTTACGCTATAATCCGCCTACAACACCATCAACAAAATCCCTTCCAACCACCACTATAAGTTCTCTAAGAAAGGGCATTTTGGCACGTGATAGGATCTTCAGCTCGGACGACATTCCAAGGCAATACTACGAAGGACACGTGAATTACTTTGCAAATACTGACGATGACAACAATAATTACGGAGACATTGATAGAAAAGATCTGAATTCCAGAGGTTACCACTCCATCGCAGGATCACGTCAACATCATAATTCTCATCATTTGCGCAGTGGTGGGCGTTACCGACATATTGGAGTCAGTCCGATTAAGGCGAATCGGCCACATTCTTCAGTCAACACCGATTACAATGGAATGAATTATCACCATCTTGGATCACGGGCCATGCTGAAGCATCAGAAGGAACTTGAGAAGAAGATCGAGGAGTACTCACAGTATTACGCCAAGTGGCCACATCTAGCTCAAGTCGAAGATCAGCTTTTCGAGGATGAACACACTGATTTGTTGTATCCCGATGAGGGTGGTTCAAGTCCCGGGGAGTTGGTGCTCTCCGCTGACGATGAAGATAACGAAAAAAAATCAGCTAGAAAAGAAGAAGAGGAAGACGCAAATCTCCCACCATACATCAAAAAATACCGACGGCGCAACAAACAACTAAAAGATCTTCTCGAAGGCACTAAACCTCCATCAACCATCGCGCCACAATGGTCCAGCTCAGTTCTTAAGCCTGGTCCAATCGATGGAAGCTACCAGAATCACCACCATCAACATCGGAAGCATCACAATCATCGACAACATCGAAACCACCAGCGTCAACATCGACACAAGAACTCCAAATGGCAGATTGAAGATCTGTTCGAAGAGCAACGCGCCAACCCGAACAATCCAAACAAAACAACAGTCTACAGCGAAGTATCCAAGCCGACTCCATCTGTCGTCATGGATAGCAGAAGCACCACCACCACTCCGACAACCACAACCACATCCACCACCACTCTCTCGCCGTTCGATGAACTGCTCAAGCATGAAAACGAACATCTCAAACTTCTGCAGGAGAACAAACTTCCAGCTGAAGATATCAGTATTTCACGAGAACTCTACGACTGGGCGATAGACACCAGCAATGATCAACCCCACGGTCGTCAGGAATTCAATCAAGACATCGTCAACGATGATGACATCGATGACGACTACATCGATCTCAATCAAAATCGTCAGCACAAATGGAAGACCTCCAATCGTAACGCCAGTCCTGTAAAATCTCCGACAACCACAACACGACGTCCTGCGCCTTCGGTACGAAGACCAAGCGTTTATGGTTCCATAATCAGATCACCGCCCACAAGTACGGCACGACCCATAAATTCGTTTGTCTATCATAGAGTGGTCGAATCACCGAGAGCTGTGGGAGCCGGACAAACCGGACGGAAACAACGATTACCCTTTGTTGCGATAACCGATAGGCGCTTAGAAACCTCACGAAAGGGCATGGGTAATGCTGGAGTACTCGCCCACAAAGACTTTGAACAGAATCACTTTCCGATGCCTTAAAAGATAAACAAATAATAACAAAAAACAAAAAACACAAAACAATAAATTAAAGTAAATTATAAATAAATTAAAAACATAAACAAAAACAAAAAATAATTAAATTAACAAACATTTGCATTTTACGAACAATTTTATTTTAATAATTTTTAACAGTAGAAACATTTTAGTATTATTTCAAAAAGTGCGGTGTGTGAAATGTTTAACAGAAGAGTTTTACTGTGTTTTTAAAAATACTTAAATTTTATTTAATTTGTTACTTAAATTATAATAATTAATCTCCTTATTTATATTTTCTGGTCTGTACCAAACAATGGTCTCCGTAATGCTTTGGCTTTCAGATTGTTTATTGATTTAAAACTTTGTTTAAGACGTTTTTTTCTAAAAATTGTCTTTTCGAAAACAAAGCGTTAGTAGCGTTTTTGAGGTCAGATATAAAAAAAAAAAACTTAGAGACCAAACAAAAAGCAATACATTTTAACATGATTTTCTTCTTTCTACAAACTACGGACTACCCTGACAGCCTTGATCACAGGATTTGGAATCTTTTCCCATCAAATAAATTCTGAATTGAAAACCAGGTCATAAAAAGAAATCCCCGACTAGGTTTAAAACCAACATAAAAACGTATGATTCAGGAATCTGCCGAAGTATCAATATCTACTAGTAAACTGTTCAATAAAAATATTGAAACACTTAAAAACAGGCAGCAATGGATTCATCTCACCTTCTTTGATGCTAACTACGAAGAACAGACTAGAAACTATAATGGACCTATCAACTTTTTAAAAATAGCTCTATTTTATTCCAATAAGAGGTTTCATTTTGAATAGTCTGCTATTTGAACAAATGAAACTTTAAAAGGTGTCATCATTTCACATTTGACAAGTAAAACTTTACTATTACTAAAAATATAACTTTTTAAGCTTCAACGACACATTTAAATATTTTAAGTGGTACACTGTGGCGTATACGCACTTTCTTTTTCAGTAAGAGGTTCCATTATGAATAGAACTTTATTTGGGCAGTTATCATTTTTTAATTCGCCATCTTTTAACATTTGACAATTTAAAACCAGGCTATTGACAGAAATGGAACGATACAAGCTTTAACAATACAATGATATTGTTAAAACTCACTGTTAAGCTAAGTCAATATTGAGTCTCTGTGAAGCACATTCTCGTTCGACAATAGTGAAACATTTTGAAGTTGAGGTACAAGTTAGTAATGTGAAGAATAAAAACTTTGTGTATCATTCAAAAACAACTTTGAATATAACTTCTACAGGACTTAGTGTTGACGAAAATTCTAGTTAGTCGATTCCTTGTTGATCTTTGAAATAAGACATTACACCGTATTTTGCATAAATACTTATGTAGGCCTCAAGGCTTTCAAAATTCAATCAATACAAGAACTAAAACAAGTCGATCATAAGCTAATTGGGCCCAAGAAATGCCTACAAATTCATCAAAATGGTATAGAAGTTTTGTCAACGTGCTATTTCTCGAAGAAGTGGTCGCAATTGGCCAATATTATTTGATTTAACATTTTTAGACTTTTTTTCTCTGGGATCACCGTGAAAGATAGAGTCTATGCTATTGCTTCACATATCGATTCATGACTTTAAAGATGAGAATTCGTAAAGTTTTCAAAGACACACAGATTCGAAAAGTTTTGAAAGATATGCAGACATGTGCGAATTAGTCATTGTAGATTTCATGAAAGGGTATTGGTACTACAACCAAAGCTTTGGAGGTCCTCTATATCACCATTTCAAATATTTATTTACATATGAGTTTAAAAGAAGAGGGGCTAGGACGGAGCCCTACGAGAGTGTATTATTTGGCTCAAGATCAAAAACTAATATATTCTGAGTTTAAATAAAAAATGAATGAAACTGAATCTGCTCTATTTAATTGAAGGTTTTGTCTACAGTTTCTAAACTACAAACAAATCAGTAAAATTAAATAGGTACGTATACGCCCAGTGCACTATTTATTATTTTACTGTAGCGTCGTTTCCTGCAATTTGAATAAATTTGATGCATATTTCATATAGAATTCTGTCGTTTGCCCTGACATTAAGTCCAAATAACAGTCTTTTATTAAAACACAAACAAAACTTGAAGTATTGCCTTAAAATTTTCCATCTTCAAGGGTTGCTAAAAACAATTTATACTTAAATATTTTTCACAACAATTTAAATGCAAAACTAAGGATGTGCTTGAAAAAAAGTTTCGGTAATTGCAACACGGTTTGACATTATTATATTCCAATGCATTACAATCTGCACAAAATCAACTTACTTTAAAACCCTTTCAAATAACGTGTTTTCAATTTTAAATAGTTTCGAACGTCTTTAACATAATTTAAAAAAAAACTCATATACAAAAAAAAAACATTCTCTTTTGACTTTCGAAGCATCAAAACCAAAACAATACGTAACATAGCTTCATTAAGTCAGCTCTGTTCCATAAAGTATCTAATCCTCTTAAAGAGTCACAAAAAATATAAGAGTCTTTTCTATGTATGCTTAAATTCATAAACAAGTTACTTAAATGAATTTCCTTATATCCTTATCCATTTCATTCAAAAGGAAATATAAAACATATAAATGTACACAAAAGTGAATGGCCTTACACATATTTTGAAGTACTTTTACTTTTACAACAACTTTAAAAACCTCTTTCAAGGATATACAAACAAGACAACAACTATATACATATGTACATACAATTCCCTTCACATAACTGTTAAATAAATTGAAGACTTTAACCTTATTTAGACGACTTTTTGAGAAAAATAAAGTAGAATAAAAATACATACATAATAATACATATGTTACGAGTATAGAAACTATAAATACATATATGTACAATTGTACACATTTAGGAATATATTTTATTTATTTATTTAGGAACTTCCTAGTTTTATTAATAAAACTTCAAAATATCAGTTCATTTCCTTTTTTTGTTTGTCCAAAATGTTTACATAAATATCCAATAAAAAAAAAACTCTGAATAGATCCTTTTTCAAAAACTACTTCAAAGGATACTCAAGGATTAATAAAAATAAAACAAAACCTAACTCGCATTTTTGTCTTTAGTTGTTCACCCGAAATAATATATTTCATCCTAAATCCCAAGAGTTCGTTTAAGACAAAACAAAATATACATATACGAGTATAAGAGTAAGAGCAAGAAAAAGGACGAAAACAAAAATGTTGGCCTTAACATAATTTTTTTTTTGTGTTTTGTTGGTTATATGAAATTCAATCCCAAAAAACAATGGTCCTCTATATTTTAAGAAGGACATTCGAAGGTTTCTATATACTCATGGTATGTATACTACGCACATGTACAAAGTGTGTGTTTTGTTTGCTTTAAGCAATACAAAATATTTGTATATAGAAAAATCTCATAAAACACACGACATTGATTACTCTCCATACCTACCTATGTATATGATAAGGACCTTTTATTTCTATATATTTTTTTTCTACACTCATACACCTCAATGTAAAGTTGTCCTTTTTTCCATTCAACTTCAACTATAGCTATATCTACTCTATACCGCACTTTCCTTCATCCATCAGTAGATCCTTATATACATCTACTCTCGATACTTTTTCCATAGGTAGGTAAGGTACCTTGTTCAGGATAGATGATGGAAAAAGTAATATTGTGTTATGAATAGACACGCTGCTGGCTGGCTGAAAAGAAAGCTCTCAAGCCCAAGCCGGATCTGGGTGGTAATAGAAAAAGGATTACATTTTGATTGGAACTTCCAAGTGTACTCTCTCCTCGTTGTCCTCATAGTCGTCCTCGTCCTCATCGTCATCATCGGGATCAATTTTATGTGGATATGGTATATGCATTTATTTTCTATGCCTATTATCCTTCTTTCTGAATTCAAAATAATACAAAAAGTAAACATAAGGTGTATGCATTAAAACTTCATATAGAAAAATGTTAGGATGAGGATCATTTCATACCACCTATTGGTACTATAGGGTTTCATCATATCGTCGTCGTCGTCATCGTAAGTGATTACTTTCCGTTTGTATTTTCATCTTTAATCAATCGATTTCGATTGCACTAACGTATCCGTATAAATGATGATAGAGTGATGGAAATCTATAAAAGAAAGCCCTAGTGTACATCATACAAAATGAAAAGGCTTTTGGCTTTTTGTATAGTTGTCAATGCTGTTGCTGTTCCTCTCAGAGGTATTAAGCGTTGTCAAATAAAAAAAAGTTCTATCAAAAGCCCTTTTTAACTTGAAAGAATCTCAAAAAAAAAAGCAATTTCCCAAAGCGTTATCTGGAGAAATACAAAAAAGAACAAAAGGTGGATCCATGTATTGATGACAATTTATTCAAGTTAGAGTTTTTCCACATATTGATGACAATTTATTCAAGTTAGAATTTTTCCACATTTTCAGGTTTAACAAAAATTTAAGTCCCTTGATCATTTTAAGAGTACTATGGTTTTAGCCTTGTAACCTATAGGAGATTGTTTTTAACTTTATAAAAATAATGCTTCTACATAATATTTTTGTTGAGTGCACACTCAAGAGGTTTTTGGTGCCCTTTTTATACCCTAGACTCGTTATGAGTGTTAGAAAAGGAAGAGAGGGTTTTAAAAGAGGTTTCAGTGACATTGATTTTGAATTTCTGAACGATGCAATGGCAGAGGAAGACAGACTTTAATAAAGCATTCCACATTCGCGTAGTACAGCTAAAGAACAGATCTCTGTACTTGTCAATACGACTCAAGGGTTATTGGTGATGTTTCTTGGATGCACGAGTTTTAAAATATCACAATAGTATTAATAAACTGTTTTCAATACTTTTGTAATCTTTTTTTGTGGCAGTGTTCTTCTCTACTCTAATTAATTGAATCTCAAGAGTAGAAAACTTGAAGAGCTTGTTTGTTTGTTTGTTTGAACGCACCAATCTCAAAAACTACTGATCCAATTTGAAAATTCATTCAGTGTAATGTAACCCATTTATTGATAAGGACTTTATTACATAAAGTTTAGACTGATACGAGCGGAACACTAATAATCAGGTAAGACAGAATAGTTCCCCTTTAATAGTTCTGCAGTCACAGTTAGCTGTTTCGTGAGAAAAGTCTCCTGACCCTGTTATTTCTTCAAGATTTAACATCTTTCTTCTTTTGTATTTGAGGTCACATAAAAAATGAGGTGAAAGTCAATGATTTTCAATAAATTCATGACTATAAAAATGGAATTCGTAAAGTTATCAAGTCGAACAACCGGAAATGTGCGAAATAGACATGAATAATTCTATTAAAAGCATATGATACTGCAACTGAAACATCAACTGCTATTTGGCTTATTTAATTGTTAATAAATTATCTCCCTTTAAACATTTAAATCAACATAAAATGATTTATGCAAGGAAATACTCGTTTTTTTTTAAATATCAAAATGAAACCTCTTATTGGAAATCCTTATTTGGTTGAAGTCCAATTTTGTAAATGAACTATCTGAATCATATTGCCTTAGTCTCTATCTCCAAGGTGCACCCGTATTCTCAAAGTATAAAAGTGAATATTCCCCATATTAGCCTCATGCTATAAAATTAATAGAAGCCATGTTCAAGGTTTCATAACGCTGCATTGCTTTTATGGAAATAGCTTTGCATGCAAATAAAAAGAAACGGCCCAAAGACACAACCCACTGGTATACATGAAAATCACACTATTAATTAAGTAAGTTTTTGAAGATGAAGTGCTGTTACTTGAAGGACATAATTACACATGTTCGTTGTGTTGTCGACCCCAAACTACATATGTTAAAAATTTGAACTATTTGAAAACATTCTTCAAAAATTTTGACATTTACAGATTGGTCTTTGGTTAAAGGGCACATTCGCAGTCAATTTTCAATTTTGTCAAGTCCCAATTAGGACACTTTTTCGTTTGATATTTTCTGGGGTAAAAGTGACTTCGTGTTTACAATTTGATTAATCCAGTGTATGTCGGTCAAAACGACTTTTTTTTATCCTAATGAGGTTTCTTTACCGTACACTCGCACCATTGTTTTGCTTCGCCTTCCTCCCATGTTGGATTTCTATAGACGGGGCATAAAAAGCCTCTCTTCTTTGTCCTAAAATTCTTTGACGATAAAAACAGAGTTTTCTTTTTCAAAACTTTACGACGTCAGCAAAATATCGTATCTTTTAGGGCAAAAAGCAAAGATTTGAATGAAACAAAAAACTCAAACTGATGGTACTAATCTTTTCGAAGCAAAACAACATTTCAAAAGGGTCCTATGTGTATTTTGAAACAAAAGCGAAGAAAAATCAATTCCGAATGTGACTTTGATTTGCTTTTGTTTTGTTTTTTTTTTTTCGAAAACCCACTCAGAATTCAGAAACTCGCTGCACTCTGATTGATTCGAATGCTTTTGTTCTCAGTATATGTAGGTACTGTGTTTCAAAGGGAGCCATTCAAATCACTCACATAGAGTGTCAACAAAACAAAAACAAAACTCAAACAGTGTGTTATTTTCAAAAACGAAGAAAAAAGAAAACGTTTTTGAAGTGTTTCTTTTTTTTTTTTTTTTTGTAGCAGCTTTTAAGCATTGAAAGGATGTTGCATTTAAGCTGTTGAATGGGAAAGAATACGCTCAACTATAGGATGGCAAATTGAAATTTTGTTGGGGATTTTTACGACACAAAAGAAACAAAAACCAGAATTCAGCACCATGGTGAATTTTTTTTATTGTCATTGAAACAAAAGAGAAAGTCATTTTGATTTTTGAAACATGATATGTACAAAAAAAAATTATTATGTATCAAACTCAACTCAATTATTGGTTCAAGGAAATTCACTTTTTGGATTTTTTCATGGATTTTATAAATGGTTTATGAAACAAAAAATAAAAGTCAAAATGAATAAATTTCATTATTTGCAGCTTATTAGGTTTAACAAAAGACCTTTTAAGGCTATTAGCGCGAGTTGTTAAAATAAAATAAAAGAGAACTATGGCTGGGATTGGAAGCGTGGGAATATGGAAATTTAAACTTTTTTATTTCGTTTGAAATGTATTCTATAGTGGGCGGGAAATTCAGTCCAATCGATTATAGGCGCATGATTGGAGCAAATGATAATAAAGCTTAATAATTAAAGCTAATTGGAGGCGTACTAAAATTGGGTTTTTAGGTCACGAATTAGGTTAATTATGATGAAAGTAGGTAGATATAAGGTTAATTATGTGTGTTTTTGATTGCATATGATTTTTGTATGAGGCTAAAATATGAGTAACCAACCGCCAAGTTCTTAGAACTTTTAAACACATTATTTCATATACTTTGGTTACCTTAAAACTAAAAAATAAGTTATAGCATATACTTCACAAAATTTATTTTAAAAATGAGATAACACGATTTTTCATTATAATCTTAAACTAGATATATTTCTTCTTAACAGAGGTTAAAATCTTAACAGAGGTTAAGAAATGGTAAACGAAGCACTATCCACGATGCCAACCTTGTCCGAGTCGTTAAGCACGAAATAAACGGTTGAGATTACGTAACCTATCTCTGGCAGCAAACTAGAGATAAATCGGTCGGCCTAATCTTTGTCCGCCGGGCCCTTAGAGAAGTCGACAACAGAATAAACTGGTGGAAGGTCGAGGAAAAGGGTATTTTGGGACCCAAAACAAGATGGTACTATGGCTGTGCTCAGGAATTCCTTTCTTTTATTCATACGAAACTGTTACCCAAACTAGATAAATGTAGAAAAGAAACTTATATAAGTTTTTATTTACATTCTAATTTATTGAACCATACAAAATGTATATACACTTTAGCTTAATTCTTACATAAATTATATTTAACAGTAACTTAACTTAAAACATTTGTTGGCACAAAGGGGGCCTAACTTTTTACAATGGCAAATTAAAAAATTAACATACGTTTAACATGAAGTCAATGGATAAAAAAAGAGTGTCGTTGGTGAGGTTCATCTCGGGTTTTTCAGTCCAATACCCATTTGTTCAGATGGAGGTTGGTTGGGTATGGCGGCGCGGCGTTCAGCCGCGGTAGTATGCTGACGCTAACTGCTGGAACACAATGGTGTCGGAGCCGGAGTCGGAGTCGTAACTGGAATAGCTGTCAAAGTGTTCAATGTACGCAAATGCTAATGTACGAACACAACGCAACGCAACTGGAATCGGAGCCGCAGCCGGAGTCGGAAGAGTTGACCAACTTTTAACTTTGACGTACGACACATGTGACGTTTCCATTTTTGAAGTGAATAACTTGGTGATTATATTTTTTTTAATAGTTTTTCAATAAAAAAGTGGAAAAATATTTAAATAAGAAATAAAAGTGAACAAAAAAATATTTTCTGAGAAATTTGATATGGTTGTAAACTGCAAATATACAAAATAACATTAAAAAGCCGTACGACGCATTGTGTGTGTACTTTCTGTTAACGTACGACAGCTATTCCGACTATGGCTCCGGCTGCGGCTCCGATTTTTGCATTGTGTTCCAGCAGTAAGGCTGACTCCAGGTCAGCATAAAAGGAGACGTCACTCGTCGTCCTCGTCAGTGGGGAATTTATCCAAGACATCCATACCACAAAGGTATCTCGAGTCCGGGTGTCGGAAAGTTGAAAATTCAGCACCCTATATTATATATACTGTCATAAGTTACTGTGAATTAAAAACGATGAATGACAAACCATATGTGCAAAAATACTCCATTTACCAAGATCGAAATCTTTCGTACGTTTCACTCTCCAAAACCCCGTTTGCTTACATTGTTTTATTTGTAATTTTAACAATTAATCCATGAATACTGAATAGATGTGCGGCACTTTGCACAGAAAAAACAAAATGGGGTGGTTAATAAGTTTTTTTCAGGTTTTTCTTTTTACTTTTTTTCGATGAAAAAGTCAGTTTTAAGCTTTAATTTTGCAGTAATTTTGTTGATAGCGAACCAATGTACATTTTTGTCTTGAAAAAAGCATGTTCAACATCAGTTTATTATAATTAATTCACTAATTTAGAGTAATCACTACGAAATTCTTTAAATTTCATAATTAACCTTGAATTATTGTATCAAAGATGCGTTCGAATAACCATCAAGTTAAGGCTGCGAGCGCAATTTTTTAATTGAATTCTAATAAATTTTCGTTAATGAACGGGCCAAATATTTTGTTTGCAAGTAATTAAAATCTGTATAAATTTAACCAATCCAAGTATATTTATAGTTTGTTTTTTAATGATTTAAGCTTGCAACTATTTTTCAATTTCATTTTGATTAATAAATATTAAATTTAAAAAAAGAGTTATAATCTAAAAATACCTTATCCATAACATTCTTGATTGATGGAAACATAGATGTATTTGCTATCAAAAAAAACTATGCATCAAAGGAACACCAATGTTTTAAAAAAATAATCAGAACAGAGCAAATAAAATGAAAATTTTGACATATATCACAAAATGAAAACGTTCTGAATTCATGCACAACTCATTCAATAGATCAAGTAATCGACATTAATGTTTATTGTTGACGTACAGAAGTTTTTTTTAGTGAATTCCCACAGAAAAATATAATTTTCATTCATTCCTTAAAAATGTTTAGTTACCAAATTTCAAGTTTACTTATTATTGTTTGAAAAGTATGTTTAGTAAAAATGCTGCTAATAATGAAAACAAATTAATGAGTTTTGCGTATATGTATGTTTTTGTTTTTCTTAATATAATAAATAATACGTAGATTACATTTTATAAATGCAGAACATAGAAGAAAATATACATAAACAATATTTTTCAGATAAATGTACAGCAGAGATTAGCGTAGAAAAATATTTTTGACAAAGCCAATAATATTTTAAATATGTTCATTAAAGAAATTTCCGCTTCAGCTAACCTTCATCAACTTTTTAGAAAAAAAATTAGGATTAATAGCAGCCAATTATTTCATAGCATATTTAATTGTTCACATTGTAAAATGTCTAGAAATGTTCATATGCTACAAAATTCGTAATCTTATACGTAAGCATAGAAGATAACATTATTTAGTCAAGAAGTATGAATTTTGGCGCGTTCATCGATTTTTTTTCTATTGGGTGTTCGGTTTCCCCATACTGGAATAAAAAAAGTTACTTAAATCTATTGATTGCACTCATTTAGTTGGTATTGTGTGTAACCATTTTGCCTATTTCTATTCCTTAAAGATGCTTTACATAAAGCAGCTTATTTTTAAAACATGGTTCCCTCAAATTTTTATTCCAAAATCTAACTACAAACAAAATTCTTACTCTAACATAGTCCCTCAAAAAGAAATTTTCAGGAATATTTCTGCAACAAACAAAACTAAAATTTGGTCTTGCAACTATCGAACTGCTTAAATGATGAAAATACTAATCTAATCGAGGAATCTGAACTAGCTAAAGTTGGCAATGGAACTTCACAAGTATGTTTCTCGAAGCATTGTCTGTACAAAAAAAAATACGGAGACACCCGCCTATTGTTTCCACCTAAACTTCTAACGTCGCCGTCGCCTAAAAAATGCTCTAAGCAAACTACAGCTGAAAAAATTGTGTGTTTTCTTGTTTTACAAAGTATTGAGTTACACTTTGTCCATTTCCAATTTTACTTAACCAGTTGCAGCGCATATTGCGTTCGCAAATAATTTAAGTAAACAAAATACAGCACTAATAAATCATTAAATATGTATTTGGTCAATTTTATATTATTTAATATACATTAACATTTTTTTGTATTGAAATTAAAAAGCTATACAAATCTTCCAATTTAAGACCATGTCAGCACTACAGATTCTGTTGGTAAGGATTGTTTAGTTTTTGAACGAGGCCATGAAACATTCAAAATGAAGCATTTTGATGTGTCGAAACACTAAATGTGAGAATGTGTTTGGTTTTTTGCATCACTTCACGCACACTTTCTCACATTTAGTGTGTAGTTAGCTTGTAGGCAAACCGAAATGTCAGTCTGAGATTCCGATCTTGGTAATGGAGTATTTTTGCATATGTGTTTCCTTTTTTTGTCTCAGTTTCGTAGTGATAGAGGAGGACAATTTAATATATCGTCCGTCGGCGGAAAGCACAACTGTTCGAAGGTGTTAACAAATCATATGGAGTTAAAACAATTTTGTTTTCCGTGGACGATAAGTTAATCTGTACTAAAGAAATTTGTACTTTAACCCAAGTATACTCAATTTTTCACAATTTTTAAACTTGAATGCTATGGCAGCGTAATCTTGTTATCATTTCCGAAATCAAAATATTTTAACAACTCATATTGCAACCCATTTATGGTGTAAGAGTGTATTTCTGAAAATGTATTTTTACATATATTATTATTTTTCCTCTTATCGTAGTTTTGAAAGTTTGTCCTAAGACCTTTTTTAATGTAGATCGTTATTTTCGCTAGATTTGGATGTGAACTAAAAGCGTTGAGAAGTTTTGAATATAACGATTTTAAAATATTGTATTTTGACTTTGCGCCACAACCTACCGGTTGTTTGTTGATTTCACTGGTCGACAGGATTTGAATTCTGGCATTAAAATATGGTGCTTTTCTGATGTGTTTTGATAGCGTTAATACAAAATCACTTTATCACGTCAGGTTTTTAAAATTCTCTACTTTTAAAAAAACAAACAACGCATATTTTTGTCAGTAAAATTCTTTAACTATTTATGATAAATTTAAATATAATGAATGTTCGATTTTGTAATGAATAAGTCAAGTTTTTGAAATATATTGAACAAATATAGAAATAACTATAAAAACGGGTATTTTTTAAAATCGAAGATTGCGTTCGAAATCAGCACTTAAAATGTATTCCAAAACGTATCTTTCAAAACCATGAAAGCCTTAAATTCAACTTCATTTAGAGTCAAATAGGGACTTATAACTATAATGCAAATTTTCTGAAACTAAGTAAGATACTAAAATAGTTCAAACCAGATTTTAGAAGAAACACATTTGGACTTTTCAAAATTATCATACAATTTATTGTAAAGAACTATGTTGTGTCTTACAAAAACCTTAAAAAACACTGTTTTGTTTGTCTTTAACATTTTAAAAGATGCATATTTTGAAAATCAGATGTGTTAGCAATATTATAAGGTGAGATTTAAATTCAGGCCAACTTAATCCTCTAAAAAAAATTGTTTTATTTGTGCAACAGAACAAAACTTAATTTTGCAGACCAGCTTGCAATAAACATGAGATATTAATTTTGTGACATATCAAAATAAAAGGAAGAATCAATTAAAAAAGAAGTGAATTGTTCTCAATAATTATATTTTGCAGAAGTAGAACATTTGGATTGTTTTAAAATGTTGACCCTAAATTTTATCGACCATGTTTATTTTATATGCTTTTAACATAAATTTAATTTTCTTTTTTTTATTATTATTATTGTACTTTTAATTTTTCTGTATTTTTAAATAAATGCGAGTTATTTTAAATTTTTAATTGGATTTCCATTAACAAAATTTGTTTTTTTTGTTATAAATTTTTACTATACATCAAATTATTATGAAATATAATAAATACATATAAAAGAACAGTATTTTTAAGCACTGCCTAACGTGTACCATAAAATAAAATGCAATTTTGAAAATAATAAAAAATACAATAAACATTCACACGTCAGTCGAACCCACAAACAAAAATTTAATTTATTAAATTATTAAATTATGTGTATATCTAAGTTACTATTTTCAAAAAAAAAAAAGTTTTAAAATAAATTATTTATATTTTCTTGTCATTTAATTCAGTAAGTAGAATAGAAATATTAAAAAATTATTGTGTTAATATAATTAAATTACAAAAATAAATTCCATAGCTTAATATTGTTATATGTATATTTAAATGCAAACGTAAATAATAATTATGTGTTTAAAAGAAAACAAATAATTATATTGTTATAATTAATCATTATTTATTATTTAACTTAATAATAATACTTGGTTATATAGAAAGTAAAAATAAATAGCTGCAAAACTTGAAAATAAATATAATGTAGGTACTAATATTTTATTAAGAAAATATAACAAAAATTAAGATTTAAAAAAGTATTATTTCACGCAATTTTTGTTCAACACGTACACAAACAAAAAGAAGAAAAATTGTATTGAATAAAAATAAACAAAACAAAAAACATAAATAATAGTAAGATAAAAACACACACTCAACGCTTTGCTTTTATGCATTGTTTAGTATTGACAAAACAAAAAAAAAGCTAAATTGTTATAGGTATAAACATATCAAGAAATATGATAAAATAAATTAAATAAGCAAAACAAGAGCAGTATCTTTTGGTAAGGAAATTAAAAAAAAAAAAAAAATATTATATTTAAGAAATACACAACATACAACATACATAATATAAACATAATTGTAGTTTAAGTAAATATAATAATATTAATTTAAATAAATACACAAAAACAAAAAAAAACATGATATAACATTTAAGAAAATAAAATAAAATGAAAATAAAACAAAAATGTTGACTGTTTTGTAAATTGAATGAAGTAAATAATATAAATAAAATTGTATCAAAGAATTTGATTGTTGCTTTTTTTATTTTATGTAAAGGTTTGTAAAAGGTAAGCTGCAACATATTTTACTTAAAAAAATGTTGCTTCACTACAGAATACTTAACATAGAAAACTATCAAAAAGACGAAGAGAAGTGATTGGAAATAAAAACCACTGAACGGATTTCTTTAAAACTCGATTATGTGTTTGACAATTTGTTTATATTGAATGTTTATATTGAAACTAAATAACGAAGAATTTGGTCAAGATAAAATTCTCAAGGAAATAAATTGGAAATCGGGATATTTATTTATGAGAAATGTAAATACTTCATAGGGCTGTAATAAAGGGGTTTTCAATGAGGGCGGGTAGATATTAAAATGGAATAAAACAATCTGTGTGTGAGGTATTTGAAAGGCGATTGTATGCCATTAAGTGTGGAATATGACATCATTCAAATGCCCGCCTCGGCTTCTGCTACTGCTACTGTAAGCACGGATCCGAGTGGTCCAATTTTCAATGGCTCTTCCGCATAGATCCCGCTGAATTTGAGCGATGACCTGTTTTATGTTTACCTTAAGGGCATCGGTCGATTGTGGTTTATTTGCATAGACCTGCGACTTCAAGAAACCCCACATCAAAAATTCTTGCATGACCTTGGTGGCCAATTCACATCACCCCTGCGAGAGATAACCTTATCCTCAAATCGGTCATGCAAAATGTCAATCGTGGCGTTTGCTGTGTGGCATGGAGCGCCGTGCCGGCCGTCCTGCTGGAACCACATGTCGTTTAGGTCCATATGGTTCAATATAGGTACGGTGACCATCCGTTCATTATTATAATGAACAGTTCATTATTTGAAGAAAATGTTCATTATGCATTATTGTGTGTCGGAAAACATAAAAATGTTCATTATTTTGTAAATTGCTCATTATTTGTTTGTTATTTTATGATTTTTTTCTTTGAGGAAAGCCTAAGCATGAAAACCATTAAATGTTTAATGAAAACGTACCCTTACATCATAATTCGTTGTCTTTCTTTCACTTCCAAATCTCACAATTAAAAAAATCAGATCATATTATACATCCTAACCTAATACGCTTACACTTCCGCACAGGATGTTTTTCACCACTGGAAATTAATTTAACCATTGAGTTTTACTGAACTTTCAGTGAATGTGAATGAAAATCATCTTTTTTGCATTTGGACTAGTTATGGCATTTTCCATAAGTAATCTTGAGAGTGCACTCCGACTGTTGGAATTATTGCATTGTTGAAAAACTCTTCACTCCAAAAAAAAATGAAGAGTAAAAATTACACTCCTTCCTGGGACAAATTGGAGTTGAGTTTAATGTACGAGGTCTGTTCAAAAAGTACCCGGAATTTTCGTTTTTTTTCAAAAAAATATTTATTTATTCGTTTACATCAATGTGGTCTCCTCAAAGTAGTCCACCCCAGATATAATACACTTATGCCAGCGTTTTTTCCAATCTTCGAAGCACTCTTTATATTCACTTTTTGATATGTCCTTGAGCATTCTCAGCGATTCGGCCTTTATTTGTTCAATCGAGGAAAAACGCCGTCCTTTCATGGATCTCTTCAACTTTGGAAACAGGAAAAACTCACACAGAGCCATATCTGGTGAATATGGAGGTTGGGGCATGACTACGGTATTGTTTTTGGCCAAAAAATTACGAACAAGCAACGACGAGTGAGCAGGTGCGTTATCGTGGTGCAAAAGCCATGAATTGTTTTTCCATAAATCTGAGCGCTTTTTTCGGATTGCTTCACGCAAACGTCGCATAACTTTAAGGTAATACTCCTTATTAACCGTACGACCTTGTGGTATGAACTCTTGATGCACTATGCCATTATAATCGAAGAAAACAGTAAGCAAAACCTTCACTTTTGATCGAACTTGACGTGCTTTTTTCGCTCTTGACGTTGGATGCTTCCAGGTGGACGTTTGTACTTTGGTTTCGACATCATAACCGTACACCCATGTTTCATAACCAGTTATGACCCTTTCAAGCAAACTTGGATCGTCATTGACGTCATTTAACAGCCCTTGAACGATGTTCATGCGATTGTTTTTTTGGTCAAAATTCAGCAGTTTCAGCAAAAATCGCCGAGCTCATAAAACACGTCGAACTTTAGCAACTACCACAGACAAAGTATAGCTGAAAATTGCATCATACTTTATGGGCATGTATACCAACACAATTAAAAAAAAAAATGACCTTCGGCCTCTCCAGACCCGCGAAAATTAAAATTTCATGTGTACAAAATTATGTTTCTTCAGAAAAAATTTTTGAATGAAAGGAGAGCCAAATGAGTGCGGAGATAGGTGTGTTGAAATTCTCAAGTTTTTCAATGAAAAAATGATACAGTATGAAAACATTTAAAAAATTGTAGAGTTTTGTTTATGCCTTCCTGGGTCTAATGCTTCTATAGAGAGAGTTTTCTCTATTTTATACAAACGAAAAAAAAACAATATAAAAATTGAAACAATCAGGTCCATTTTAATTTGCAAATGCAATTATGAATTAAATTGCATCGAATTTTAGAATTATTAAAAAGGAAAGCCAGAATTAATTAAAAAAATGTATTCTTCCGAAAAATACTTATTTTAACAATATTAATATATTGTAATTCAATGTCAAAGTTGTTTTATTAGCCAATATGATATAAAAGAGTTTAAGGTTTTGTTTATTTTGTTTTGTAAATAAGTTAGAGACTGAAAAAATCTGTGTTATTTTAATGTTTGTTTTGTTTATTATCGATGAAAGTTCCTTTTTTGTTTATTTTATAAATAAAGGGTGTCCCAAAATTAACGCAAGATTTGAATTTGCCGCCATTTGTGCAGTGAAGTGTTGGCAACCCTGAAAAAAAAGCGATTTGACAGCTAACAGTATAGGGTTATTAAAAATGGAGCGTTACACGATAGAACAACGTGTCTTCATTATTAAAGAATATTTCAAAAATAGTGAAATCTTGGCGGCTGCAGTTCGAAAATTTCATACAAAATATGGTCGGAATAGTGTTTTAACTTCGTCAACTGTGAAGAGATTAATTGAAAAATTCATGGAGACTGGATCCGTTGGAGACGCCAAACACACTGGTCGTCCAAAAACAAGCCGTTCAAATGTGAATGTCGAAGCAGTGCGTGAGAGTGTTGCTGACAATCCAGGAACCTCAATTCGACGTCGTGGACAAGAATTGCAAATTTCAAGAACCTCTCTACAGCGTATACTCACCAAAGATCTGTGTCTTCATGCTTACAAAATTCAATTAACACAACAATTGAAGCCTAATGACCATGGACAGAGAAGAGAGTTCGTTGAATGGATTATTGAACATCAACAAATGGACCCTGATTTTTCGAGCAAAATCATCTTAAGCGATGAAGCACATTTTCATCTTGATGGCTTTGTCAATCGCCAAAATTGCCGCATTTGGGGTTCAGAGAACCCACATGTGATTGTCGAAAATCAAATGCATCCACAACGCGTGACTGTATGGTGTGGATTTTGGGCTGGAGGCATAATTGGGCCATATTTTTTTGAAAATGATGCTGGTCAAGCAGTGACTGTTACTGGTGCTCGATATCGCGACATGATTACACAGTTCTTTCTGCCAAAATTGGATGATATTGATGTGTCCAATATGTGGTTTCAACAAGACGGTGCCACATGTCATACAGCCCGTGAAACAATTCAATTACTGCATGAGACATTTCCAGGTCGTGTACTCTCTCGTTTCGGTGATCATTTGGCCTCCTAGATCGTGTGATTTAACACCATTAGACTTCTTTTTATGGGGTTATTTGAAATCACAAGTCTATGTCAACAAGCCCACAACCACCCGTGCTTTAAAGGAGGATATTCAACGCTGCATCAACGAAATTCAGCCACATTTATGCAGAATGGTCATGGAAAATTTCAACAAAAGAGTGCGCATGTGCATGCAAAGCCGTGGAGGCCATTTGTCCGATGTGTTATTCCATACATAACCCTATTCTATGTACTTTACGAGTCAATAAAAATATAACTATCAAAAGACTAAAAACGGCGTTTTCTATTTAATTCAAATCTTGCGTTAATTTTGGGACACCCTTTACATATACCTAATTATACTATATTTATTAATTAATTTATATTATTTATATTTACTACTACGCAATAAAATACAAAAAAAATCTTGAAAACTGGTCAACATTTTTCATTTTTTTGGTACTGTTCATTATTTTGTCTCGGATAATATGGTCACCGTAAATATAGGCCATAAGAATTTAGTTATCATCGTTATGTAGCGCTCGCTGTTCACGGTGACCGCCTCACTAGCATCGTTTTCAAAAAAGTACGCACCAATTACTCCGCCAGCCCAGAATCCACACCAAACGGTAACTTTTTAAGGATGCATTACCACCTGGTGAACCTCGCGTGGGTTAGTGTGGTCCCATATACGGCAATTTTGCTTCTTAACACACCCATTCATCCAAAAATGCGCCTCTTCACTAAAGATGATTTTTCGGCTAAAATTGGAGTCCTCTTCCAAACGATTTGAAGCCCAATCAGCGAACAAACGGCGGCGTTGTCTATGGTCATGAACTTTGAGCTCTCCTGTGTCAGTTGGATCTTGTACGGATGTAGGCCCAAGTCTCGGCGCAAAATTCACCAAGTTGAAGTCTGCGAAAGGCCGGGTTCTTGTTCATGGCGAGGAATAGACTGCTTTAGGTTCTGCTGTAGATACACTTTCACGGATCGCGGAGATGTTCTCGGCCGATCTTGCGTTCCTTTAACGTACGGGTGTTGGCAGATTGTTTACTGAACCGGTCGTCTCAAATTTGGCCACCAAACGTTGAAGAGTCGACTGTGAAGGGCCACCACGTCTATTGTAAAATGAGCGCAAAGCGCGCAACGTTTGCGTTAACGAACACTCATTTTGATAATAAAGTTTTATCATTTGAACGTGCTGTTCAATCGTATAACTTGCCATGTTTATTTTTTATAAACAACTGAATAATAAACAAAAGATTTGACAGATGTCACCAAAACAAAATAGCCGACACGGGGCGCTAAGATTTACCGGCTCCAATTGAAAAACCTTTTATTTGTGTCACACATCTACAATGCAGAAAAGTTACCAAAATAGTCTGATAAATTTGTTCATACCGTAATGACAAAATTAGATTTTTATATGCATAATTTACCATAGTTAAAGATTTCAAAAAGCCAGAAAATAAAACATCAAAAATGTCAAGGAATTGAAACGATTTGCAAAAACAAATTCATCAAACGCATAAAAAGGTATTCACGGTTTCATGTTGAAAATCTCAGTTTTCAGCTAATAATTATTTTTCAAACGTTAACAATAATGCAAACTAGTTTTAAAAAATGAAAATTATCTAAAATATCAAATGGAAAACGGTACCTTGTACCTAAAAACTTTTCATATAATGATTTTAGCTTGAGTGTTTTTCTATTAGAAAATATATTTTTATTCTTATTGTTTTTACCAAACACGTAGTTTTTTTTTAAAAATTAAGCGCAAGTTATAATAATTAAGTAAAAATTTTCACTTCCAAACAATAGAGGTGTAGAAGGAGTAGGTTTTGTAACCGTGAAATGGAAAAACAATTTGTTTTAAATGATAATCTTGTTCCGTTTTAAGCTTAAATCATGGCTTTGGGTTATATAATATTTAATTAAATTTGTTTCAAATCGCTTACTTAATATTAAAAATACACTCAAACCTAGGATTAGGGCTTTTCGAGACGTTTGGCATGATAATGATGGTCAGAGGTAGATACGAGTATATTAGTCTTCTAGCTGTTAAAGCTGAAAACAGGCTCTTTATCATTTAAGCTTTTTGTTATCTTCAAGTGATAAAAAAGTAATGTTTTTTTTTAGAAGCCAACATTAAAAAAGGTTTCTTATGGTTCAAAGCAAAATAGAAATTTGAAAACTTAGAAGTTTGAGGATGACTACATCGTAAATATTATAAAGCAGGGAAGGAGTCTGATAGTAGAACATCATTTCTTCCAAATATTAAGCAGCATAGGTCAAAATATCGCTATTGAAGGACTAACTTCAAGACTTTTTTTTAATAATAACCCAGACAAAAATATGAAAGCTTTTTCCATAAATTTTAACCACTTCCTTGATTTATGTATATGAATTTTTTTGATTGCATAATTTTATTCGTATTGTTTAATTAAATTTAGAAAAAAAAACACCTTCATTTAAAAAGGAAGAAAAGAGTCTTTGATGGGATCCACAATGACAACTGTCCATTCGTGCCCGTTTGCTGAAATTTCCAGAAGTTTAAGAAAATATTAATAACAATATTTTGTGTAAGATACAAAAAATTAGAAGCAATACCTTTTCTTGTTCCCAAAATTTTTAGTCGAAGTCGAAAACAAATTTTTACCAATTTTAGTAGCTTTTTGTATTTCTTTAAAAAAAAATTCCAACACAATTTTGCTTCGAACACTTATTTTGTGTTTTTTCTTAAATTTTCCCAAAAATAAAGAACAATGTTTTTAAGATAAAATATGTTTCAAGAAAATGTCTTTAATTGTTGCCAAAATTTTCGAGTCGAAAACAATTTTTACCAGCTTTAAGATTTTTTAAGATATAGTTTGAAAAAAACTGTCACTTCGTTTCTTCAATTATAATACATACTAGATTTCAAAAACGATATTCTTGGAAGCATACAATTATTTTAAAGGTAATGTTATTTTTTGTTTGCAAAATATTCAATGTGACATTTTTCAATTTGATATGGTAGAAATTATTTTTTTTTAGAAAAATTTCAATATTATAGCACCAAGCTTATAAAAATGGCTGTTAAGAGAAATAGCTAGTACCTATAAATTGAGACTTATTTATGTTCTTTGAACTATGTAAAGAGACTTAAAAACATTTTTTTAAATACAACGCAAAACATTTGAGATATTTCAAAAACTTTATCATCGGATTGAAGTACAATTATTAAAACATTTATAAACGGATTTCGATTTATATATGTGAAACGGCGGTAACGTTTGCAGCGGTTTATTTATTGGAGTTTACTTCGGGTTCAATAATGACTTTGAGGTCACATCACGTCGTTAGAATGTTGGCACCAATGACTTATTAAAATGAAAATATTCTAGATGAGTTAAATCACACGAACGAAGCGGCCAATTTTCTGGCCCATTTCTGTAAATAACACGCTAGTCAAACTTACTCTTACTGTTAAAAACACATGTCAACTTAGTCCATATCTTCTTATTTAGGCCAAAAATTATCGGTAATCATGGTACGACAGCCCTGGCGATTAACAGGTACGTGACGTTTCTAAGATTATTATCGCACACTAAAAAATATGGATTAATAACGCCTCCGCCATGTTTCCTCTTCACTGAAGATGTATTGCGATAAAATTCATTATATTGGCGTATCTTCTGCACAGCCCAATTGAAGAACGTAAGTATTGCTTTAAATGGTCCATTGGCTTCAATTCTTGAGTCATCTTTATTTCGTATGGGTGTGAGCAAAGTTCCTTTTGCAAAATGTGATCTGAGCGATGCCCGATCTTATGAACGCAGTGGAATTGACTATGTAATTTATATCGTTTGATACTGATGCCCGAATGACAGCGATATCACCAACACTTTGACCAATCGGATGTCTAACTGACGCAGCAACATCACACAAAAAATATGAAGACTCAACTTTGTGCACTAAACGTGTTATCTCCTACTATGGCAAGAATAACGTCTGAAAATTTACATTACCACTATTAAAGTTGTGGTGACCGACTCCGAAGTGAGCTATTTTATCTAAAACTGCCACTACCTTCTAAACGGGGGAAGAAAGACCCCCCTCCAGTTGTAGAAAAAGCTTGTTTTTTGTTTGCCCCTCTACAAAATACCCGATATATAGGCTTCGATTATTAAGTATTAAGTATTAAGTTTTATAAAAAAGAATTAAAAGTTTTTATTTCAAAAAACATCTTTCATTTCAAAATATACAGTTACATACAAAATGCGTATATATTTATTTTACGTGACTCTCCCCGTTCAAAAGTATAATTTTATATTTAACGGCCATACGCAAATACACATAAATACGATTTTTGTTCTCAAAACCTGCTAATTAAATCGGAATTTTCTTTTCGACAAATTGGACCAAATAAATTATGAATTCTATTTTGAGATGTGTTTATTTTAAAAATATACATATATAAAAGCTATGCATATAATTATTCTATTTCTGTTAAAATTTGCAATCTTTTCTTAGTATTGTTTCTTTTCTAAAAATATTTATAAATAACACACCCACGTTAGCTTACAACTCTTAATTGACTCCCATTTTTCATACCCTATCCCACTCGAATAAGACTTTCCAAACAACATCAGATGTTTGTGCGTTAACTTTTGTTAAAACTCTTACCAACAAACTTTCATTAGCAATTAGCAACACCAAACCAAAAATTCCATGACTTCATTTGCTCTTAAATACCCGTCGTCGACGACGACGATGACGATACCGTCACCGCGCCACCGCGTCGCCACCACGCGCCACTGACGCCCTCCGCCGCCGCGCCGGCCAACCCACACCCGCACCTCTTTGTGTTCATAATTAGCAACTGTGTGCGGTGCTAAACTAATATTTGCCAAACTCTGAATAATGCCAAAACTAATATCATTTTCATTTCTAAAGCATCAGTGTTCAAATCGGTTCCGAACTACGTTGGAGTTTGGAGAGCACTTCAATTGAATTCTGGTGTTGTGGATCTGGACCATGTTGGAGGATGGAGGATGTCGGACGAAGTCGATATCTATTCATAACATAGCTTGGCTATAGACTGATATATGTACACATTTATAATGCCCCCATCTCTATCTACTAATCAGCTTATAAATATTTTATTTGATCAAATATTGGATTGTTGGTCATACGCAACCATGACAAGCCATCATCAAAAACAACAACATCATCAATATCAACTCCAACATCGAACTTTCATGGCAAAACCATCGTCTAACATTTTATCGTCCTGCGTTTTAGTAGCTTTTGTCGTTGAGTCCTTGATTATTATGAATGAGGACAAAACACTACGCTCTTGTTTTGTACATTGAATTTCTAATCTTCGGCCTATCGATACGAGTATGTTCCTAACTTCTAACCTAACCATTGCTACATTCCGATTTGGCAATCAAAGCTGATTATTTTGTCAGCTTCTTTTTTGTTGTTGTTGTTTGATCAATTGCGAAAGTTTGTTTGAGAAGTAGTTTCGTTATTTTTTATTTATTTTGGGCATCAGCAGATATATTATTGGTAGATTGATAGAACTGACAAGTCAGCGTTGCCAGATGCAATAAAGAAGAGATTTTGGGTCTTCGAAATCGTTTGTTCTCAGGTTTTCGCGTTTTCTGGTAATTAAATTTTAATGATTTTAAAATGTATTGAATTAAAGTTTTATAGACTTTGGGAGATTTCGAAGTATTTGAGTTCCTGGATTTTGTGTCTCCTGGATCATGGGTCTTAAGGATTTTAAGTTTTATGCAATATAAATTTTTATGAATTTAGAAAAAGATTTATGATTTTCTGGATTTGAATTTTGAAAAACAGTGAGCTTAGATTTTTAAATTTATAGGATTTTGAATTTCTTCGAATTTTATGAATTTCGAGTCCTCACAACTGTGTGCCTGTATTTTGAGTTTTTTCAATTTTACAATCTTGGGTCTCTTAGATAATAGATTTTAGAGTTTTGAGCGTTATGGAATTTTAGTTTACAGGATTTTTTAAATATATCTGCAAACATAAATCTACAAATCTGCATTTTGAGTTTAATAGATTTTGAGAAATTGGAAATTTTTTTCTAAATTTCTAAGGTTTTGTGTTTTCATGGTAATGAGAATTTTCGTTTTCAGGCCTTTGGATTTTGAGATCTTTAAGTTTTTGATTTTTCAGAAATTTTTAATTTTGCGTTTCGAGGTTTGGATTTGGATAATCTCGATTTTAATAGAATTTAGATTTTCGAGAAATTTGTAATTTATTATTTTAAGTTTTGGGATTGATACGATTATTGGTTATATGCATTTTTGGTTTAGTAGATCTAGAAACTTATATTATTTTGTGTTTCTTAGATTTTGGAAATTAAGAAATGATTTTGAGAATTATAAGTCTTAGGGAATTTACTGCACTTAGCAATTCCTGTGTTTGGGTTTTCTTGCGAATTTCAAATGTTGTGTCTATTGGATCATGGGTTTTTATAGTTTGTATTTTACGGAACTTGGCTAATCTGAATTGCGTTTCGGTTTTTGATTTTTCAGTTTCGGGGTTTAAGGTGTCCAGCACCATGGGTTTGGGTAGGATCTTAAGTTCTATGATGGGATTTATGTAAGTTTTCTAGATCTTGAAACTCATAGGATTTGGGTTTCATCAATTTTGGATATAAAGATTGGGTTTTCAGCAATTTTGTTATACATATATTTGAATAATTTTTGGAATATGAGAAATTGTGAATTTGGCACTTTTTATGGGTTTTGGAATTTATTTATTTTTTAATGTTTAAATTTTGGATTTCCTTAATTTGAAGCTTATAGATTTCGAATGTTGGTAATCTGGGTATGTTGAGTATTTTGGTTTCAGGTCTTGTTAAATCGTTTTTTTTATTGACTTTGGGTTTTATGATTTTAAAATGTGTCTTTTGAATTGTTGTATTCTTGGATATTACTGATTTTTTAGGAATTCAGCATAATAAAGTTTTGAAATTAATGGAAAGTGGGTTTCTACATTTTTGATAAAAGAACGTTTTAAGTAAAGTTTAGCTTTAATTTCTGGAGTTATTGTTCTTAAAATATACAAGGATATTAAAAAATATCGTTAAGGTAAGCAACTTTTGATTTTGTGTAAATAAGTTTGAATTTAGTGTGTTGAACTAGTTTTCTTATTCCTTTGTATTTTTTGTTTACTTCAACTAGTTTGAATTAAGCGGGTTGCATAGAAAAATAATTAAACTATAATTGAATTCAGATGTATACTTTTTACCTCCAATTTGAAAATAAAGGTTAAAAATCCAAAAAAAAAATGAATTCTGAAAAATTTTTTTCCCTGTTAAAATATGTCTTAACCTTCAAGCTAAAATAAATAATAATTTTTTTAATAACCCTATCAAAATATCATCAAAATGACAAATTTAGTGACAATATTCAAAGTTGAAACAAATATAGTAATGTCTCACAAAAAAAAATTTCCCCAAGAACTTTAATGGCAACACTTTACGTATTGTAAATACGCAATACCAAATTATGTAGATTGTATAGCATTTTGATGTCCTTGGCCATATGGCGGGCGGTAGTGGTGTTGGTGGTGGTGACAATGGCAGAAATGGCAGTTAGAATGACAGAACTGCCAACATCAACATCATCCAACCGGATGTTAAAGAGGAAATGATTTTGAAATTATTCGGAATCGAAGAGGATATTGCCTATATATAGAGTATAATAGGTATGTATCCTCTGCTCACTATTCTTACCATGGCATCATTGAGCTACTCTGGATGCTGCTTTTGCGCTGCGAATTTAATCATCTCATCGTTTGGAATAGGATATACATAGATATTTACATGGAGAGAAATTTTATACAGATTTTCTAATGTGTAAAAAAATTCATTAAGGTCATGTGGAAAATCTACACTAAGCTTTGTTAAATTTTGCAATGAAGAAAATACAGAAATAATGTGTTTACTAAAGTAAACTATTATGTGCGTGTTTTCGAAATTATTGATCTTTTGACTGGCTGAAAACATTTAGAGTGATACTTACCTCAAAACTTGTATGATGATCAAGTAGAAGAACTGTGATCAACTACAACGTTTTTTACTTCAGAAAATAGATAATTGAACGTGTGTTTTCGCAATTATCGATTTGTGGACTAGCTGTCAATACTTAGGACACTTATTTAGCAGAACTAAACTTAGCACTGCATTGTTTTTCACTTTCGAAGCTTAAGAAAGTATTCTTTTCACTTAAATGAGTTGACTAGCTTTTAATATTAAATCGGACATTCTTACTTACTTACTTTAGGTGGCACTACAACCATGTTTAAACTATTGCCTTACCCAAAGAACTTCTCCATATAGCTCGGTCCCTAACTAGATGTATCAAGTTGCGCATTCCAAGTAAGGTAAGGTCACTTTACACTTTTGTGCGCCACCTGATCTGCGGTCTTTCTATACTGCTCAGACCTTTATGCTTGCATTCGAAGACTTTCCGGGCTCTTCATGACCCATTGATAATGGCATGGTATTGCACTTTTAACCTTCTGACTAAGTCTAGGTTGTTGTAAAGCCCATAACAACGAGCTGTTCCGGCTTCTCCCTCGCTCAACTTTAATGCATACGGGACCGTAGATTACACAGTTATCAGTGAACCTTTGTTGGGGAAGGTTGCCCCTGTGTTGTGCGTCTCCGTTCTGTCTGTGCTCGTTCTTTTTTTATTTTTTTATTGTTTGTAAATCGTTTCGTGGAGCAGTTTATTTTGTATCCTCAACTGAATTATAATTATACATATACACAAAAAAGTTACAAAAACAAACAAAAAAACAATAATTTGTCACAACAAAAAATCACACATTAATTAATAAGTGTGGTTCCAAAAAAAAAACAACAACGAAAAAAAAAACAATAACAATAGTGCACCCCCAAATAAAACAACAATAACGAAATCACGCCACTCAAGAACAACAAAAAACACCAATAACATAAAAAATGATAAGCCACTCAGCACAGCACATCACAGTGAGTACCATCCCATTATTACTTTCCCCTTCTTCCAAGGTTTCACAGCCTAGTTTATGTATCAATTGCAATTGGAATTGGTGCATATGCTAATCTGTGTTTCAGCAGATTATTTGAATTGAATTTACTGTTTTGCATCACAGGGTCGGATCGGTTCTCGTCACTGCTAAGGCATAACACTAGCAGTGAAGGGAATTGATAATTATTCTGTGTTTCAATTCAGTGAATTTTATTTTTCATCTCTATCTGTATTGGTTTTAGACATTTTTTTTATTTGCAATGACTGGACAATTCAGAGTAGATTATTGTAATATTCGTGGGCTAAGGGCAAATTTTTTGCTGGCATACCGCCATACTGTTTCATACAGGCCAGCTGTTTTGGCACTAAGTGAAACCCAAGTAGGTCAGGATTCCGATCCTGCTGAATTTTTTATTCATGGATATAGCTTGGTGCCTTTATTCTTTTCCCACCATGGCCTCGCCATATACATTAGGAATGATGTTGCTTATCAGCTCTTACCACAATATGGTCTTTGCACCAATTCCTTTTTTAATTATATGTGGTTTAAATTCTCCGTAAATAAACAATCACTACTGCTTCCTTTATCGAAGCCCAAATTTAGACAGAGTATCAACTTCTCGTGAATTTGATGCTTTGTCTGACTCCATCCAAAGAATTGTTTCGTCCTATCCTCGCACTGAAATCGTTGTTACGGGCGATTTCAATGTACACAATTCTTCATGGCTTCAACATTCAGGCCAGACAACACCCGATGGAGTGTGTGCAGAAATCTTCGCTGAGTTGAACCACCTAACTCAGCTGGTCAACGAGCCCACCCGAATATCGGACGTTGAAGGTCGAGCAGAAAACACTCTTGACTTGTTTCTTACCTCTGACCCTGATAAGTACACTGTTAGTGTTCTATCTCCTCTAGGCTCATCTGACCATTGTGTCATATCAGCAAATTTCTCGTGTCAAAACTCTCCAGTTAAAGAAAGAGCTCCTAAGAGAACCGTTTGGCAATACGAGAAAGCCAACTGGGACGGTCTCAATAATTATTTTAGCATCTTTAACTGGTCACTATGCTTCCTCGATAGTGACGTTGACGCCAGCGCTGATATGATCACAAGTTTGGTTCTCCTGGGAATGATAACTTTTATCCCGAATAGGGTTAAAAGCATCAGACCTAAGGAAAACGCATGGTTTGATGCGAGCTGTAAAGAGGTTATTAGGGCCCAAGAGGTAAGTTTCCGTTGCTAAAAAGCCAACCGTACTGAGGAAAGCCGGGAAGGCCTGTAACGCCCATATTCGACGGACCAAATTTTTACATGACCAAAAATTACGGCAAAAAATACTGCAATGTCCCAAAGGCAGTAAAAATTTTTGGTCATTTGTAAAAAACATGAGGAATTCTTCCTCTTCCTCGGTTCCTACACTCGTTGTCAATGACACTCCATTTGTTAGCTCTTTAGAGAAAGCTAATCTCTTTGCTAGGCAGTTCGCCGCCAATTCTACGCTGCCAGTGAGTGTTATGACTCCGCCTGTACTTGAGCGAGTTAGTGATTCTATGGGACCAATCTTTTTTCGCACTCGTACTGTGGCAAGAGTCCTTAGAGATCTAAACACACATAAATCCGCTGGTCCGGATGGTATCCCCGCTATTGTTCTGAAGAGGTGTTCTTCAACGCTGGCAAAACCACTGCGTAAGCTTTTTCATCTGTCCTACTCCTCTGGTCTCGTTCCGAGCGGATGGAAAACTGCATTTGTCCAGCCTATTCCCAAAAAAGGCGAATCTTCTTCACCCTCTAATTATCGACCGATTGCACTTACGTCCCTTCTTTGCAAGGTCATGGAAACGCTGGTAAATTATCAGCTTAAGAAATATCTCGAAGACCGAAAGCTTCTTAATGACCGGCAGTACGGCTTTCGCAGCAATAGGTCCACTGGTGATCTCATGGTTCATCTCACCGAACAGTGGAGCAAATCTTTACATCGCTTTGGAGAAAGTAAGATTATTGCACTTGATATTTCAAAAGCATTTGATAGGGTTTGGCATCAGGCTCTCTTATCGAAAATGCGTGCTTTCGGTTTTCATGAATCCCTGCTTCATTGGATTAGTAATTACCTTTCGGATCGTTCAATACAAGTAGTATTGGATGGATTCAAGTCTGAAAACCATAAAATAAATGCTGGTGTGCCCAGGGCTCTGTTCTATCTCCAACACTCTTTCTCATTTTTATTAATGATCTCCTGTCTGCAACATCTAATCCAATACATTGTTTCGCTGACGATAGTACTCTTAGCTTTTCATATTCGTTTTTAGACTCACATCCCTCTTCTTCGGATGTAGTACTGCAACGAGAAAATATGATAAGCTCATTAAATTCCGACCTAAACAGCATTGTTCAATGGGGATTAAAAAACCGCGTGGAATTTAATGCTTCGAAAACGCAATGCTGTCTTGTATCGTTAAAGCGAGATATACCCCCATTGCCATTATCCATGGATGGAACTTGCATCAATGAGACTGAACACCTCGATATTCTCGGTATGTGTGTCACCAACCACCT
Source organism: Eupeodes latifasciatus (assembly GCA_920104205.1). Lineage (NCBI taxonomy): Eukaryota > Metazoa > Arthropoda > Insecta > Diptera > Syrphidae > Eupeodes > Eupeodes latifasciatus. The sequence continues at coordinate 20,021,683 of OV049926.1, read as the reverse complement.
CTTGTGGAATGATCACATACGCGATGTCGCCAAAAATGCCGCAAGGTGTTTGGATTTCCTTAGGCGATGCAAGAAATATTTCACCCCTTCTGATCTGGCTGTTATCTACAAGACTTACATACGTCCAAAGCTTGAGTATAACTCCCATCTCTGGGCTGGTGCTCCTGCAACTTACTTAAGCCTCTTGGATAGTATTGAACGTAGAGCATTTAAATTGATAGATGATAATATCATCATAAGTTCATTTACTTCGCTTGAACATCCTCGTAAGGTCTCTTGTCTGACCCTTTTTTACCGTTATTTTAACGGCTTATGCTCTAGTGAAATAGCCAGTTGCATTCCTCCCCTTAAACAGTTCAACCGTAATACTCGCGCCTCTAGGAATGCTCATCAGTATACCCTCGAGCCCAACTTCGGCCGTACTGTCAAATACAGAGATTCGTTCTTTAGCCGTACTACGCGAATGTGGAATGCCTTACCACACTCTGTCTTTCCTAGTCATTGCAATATTCAGAAATTCAAAACCAATGTGAACCGACATCTCCTTTTAAACCCTCTCTCCTCTTCCTAGTGCTCACACTGTGCATCTGCATAATAAGGGTAGTAATATCCCCTTGAGTGTGTGCTTATTATAAAAAAAAAAAAAAAGATTACACGAAGAACTTTTCTCTCGAAACGACCCAAGGTACTTTCAATAGCTTTCTTAGCCCAAAGAAACAGCTGTTAGCAAGAGAAATTCTTCGTTTGATCTCAGCGCTAGTGTCGTTTTCTGCATTCATAGCGGAATGCAGAGAGACAAAGTTCTCTCTAACTCAAAGTTACTCCTGTCAATGGTGACGTTTTGAGCAATATGTTGTTGTAGGTCCTTTCTTGATGACAGCATGTACTTTGTTTTAACTTCTAAACCCATTTTGCCGCCTCTGCTTCAATACTCACAAAAGCCTCATTGACATCACGCTGAGTTCTTTAAATTCTGTTAATGTCATCAGCATACGCGAGTAATTAGACAGACTTTTGAAAGAAAGTGCCTGTAGAGTTGACGTAGGAGTTCTGTTCTATTCTTTCAAGGACGATGTTAAAGAAATCACAATGTGAACATATAATCGACCTACTTCCTAGTCTGAGGCCACACTGATAAGGATCTATCAGGTTGTTGACGATGGGCTTTAGATGATCACATATTACTTAAAAGAAACTTTGTATGCGATGTAAAGGAGGCTGATTCCTCTATAGTTGGTGGTATTTAGAAAGGTCGCCTTTATTCAAAATCGGACAAACAATACTGAGGTTCCATTCATCATCTGGCATACTTTCTTGCGATCAAACCAAATTATCTCCAGCTGCTTTAAAAAGCTCGGCATTCAAGTCACTAGCTCTAGCGGCTTTTGTTAGATTTCATATTAAATATGGTGATCTTTGCTTCGCCTAAAGTCGGGAAGACGGGATTTTTCATGTCACCGTTATACAGTCTGCAGAATTAGTTCTTTTATATCTTCAGAATTTACTGTGGTTCTACTATGATGTTTTCACATTTGCCTTTGCAACCTTCGATTCGAATCTTATGCACTTGTGAATTTCGTTTCACCTGCTCATAAAACTTTTGAACTTCATTTCTGTTTCTGAACCTCTCAACGTCTTCGACCGCACGCTTCTCATGCTTTCCTACTTTCTTTCTGAGAAGTTGATGTTCCTTTCTATTCTTCTGCTCATAGAGCTCGTGAAAGGATCTCGTCTTTCAATGTAGCGTGGCTTTGCGTGTGTGTTGTTTGCCTGCATTTGCCTGTCGACAACCCTCATCTAACCAAGAGTTTCTTGTTGGTGGCTGTTTGAAGTCCATCACCTCAGAATCGGCTTATCTGATTTCACCTTGGCAATGTTGCCACCGGTTCTCGATACATTGTGTTGGTTGCAGTCGGCAGAGAAATTCGAAAGAGGTTACTTTCGACTCGGTTGGAGAAGGATTGTTTAGCCTTAGGGCTGTGAACCCGAAGTGCAATACCTTGGCTGCAATGACTTTGAAAATCCATGATACTGGAACTTTGTCTAACGTCAAGAGTTTACTTCCAAAAATTTAATAAATTCTAGAGTCAAGGAAAAGATAAGTTACATCCATAATTCACTTAGTTGAAAAATCGAGTCCTTTCCCCGTACAATTTACAAAATTTTTGTCTCAGTGTACAAAATTTACACTAAAATCTGTTTTTCAGTTTGTTTTTTCTTTTTTTATGTGTTGCGAGTGAGAAAACGAGAATTCGAATCTGTTTATTCAGACAGAAGATTGGAATTGACGATGTTTGTCATTTGTAGTCAATTATATAGTTAGTCCGAGTGGAGTGAGTGTCAGATGTTAACATCATCAGCTACATCTACAGCTACCGTCATCTATCTGTCTATTTGTGTACACAACGTATAGTGAACACTTAGTGTAAAAGTAAAATGTATAATATAGGTTCTAGCCTGGGCCTGTGCCTGTGCTTGGTCCTGTCCATGGTCCTCATGTCCTAAATGGAATTAAATTGAAAATGAAAATTTGTTTTTTAGCTTCGTGTAGCTGATGTACGTATTTATTTTTGTTTATTGTGCCAAATGCAATTTGGCTAATTTCTACTTTTGATGCAAATTGATATTAATTAGTTTGTAATTATTTATTTTTGTCGGGCTAAATAGAATATATACAGTTATTTATTATAGATACCCATGACTTGCCTATGCAGAGGCTTGATATAACGATGATGATGGTTCTATAGAACCTTCAATATGCCTCTATGATACAACAGGTGGATTATATGGTATATGGTTAATGATGAATTGAATTGAATTAGTGCAATTATATTGGCATTGAATAATTATAGGTTTTTTTTTATTTTGTTGTTTGTAAAATGAATTAACAAAACTAATTAAGAATCACATATAGTTGGGGTATATCCCGCGTCGGTTGGTCGGTCGTATCTATGGATATCAATCAATCTCAATTTAATGTTAAAACAAAAAGTAATTTATTTGATATGACTTGCTTCGTGTATGGTAATGATTTTTGTTGTGATTTTAAAAATTGATTTGACAGTACATTATTGTTGTTTGCTGTTCGTGACTTTTGTCCATACACAGCTAACTGCGGCCGGCGCGGCGGTGAGGTGACGCTAAGTTTTCAAACAATACTAAATTTTATTCATGATGACATGCAATATATTTCTCGGTTTAGAAATTTCTCGCAAAGCTCGTTACCGGATGAAATGTGTCATTATCCTTCAAAACAAATTTTAAAATATTCTGAATTATATAAAAACGCTAAGATATCAAAGTTTTCGGCACGATAATAGTTTTTTACAGATGAATTATTACACGTTACGATACAAATTTAAATGCCCGACTGGAACACATACAATTTCTTTTGTGGTTAAAGGCTTAAATTTTATTTGAAAAATGGCATTAATGAATACCTTAACTGTTTTCCAAGTTTAAGATTGCTATGTAGTATATAACGGTCAGGGGAGGTATTGGAAAAGAATTGTAAGAAAAATATAATCATACATTTTGTCTCGGTTTGTGAATATTTTGAATTTTTTGCTCATTACAAATTTTTGAAATTATCCAAACTTTATTTTTAAAAACTCTCTGCCTGGTAGCTTGAGACTGTAATCTGACGTCTTGCAATATTCAATACACTCCCGGTTCTTTCTCTTTAAATAAATAAATTAGGTGACGCAACAGTCCATGAAGGACCAGGGCCTAGCGACTTACAACTCTCAACCATCCCTGTGTGCGAGTAAGAGAGATGGAAGGGACCTACAGTTTATATGCCGAATCCGAACGGCTAATTTGAGAAAGCACTTTTCATGACAAGAATTACTCTTTAAGGATTTGTCAATTCCTCGCAAGAGGCAGTACCCGTGAAAAAAGTAAGGTGGCACAGGCAGGGATTGAACCCAAGACCCCTTGCATGACAGTCCAACGCACTAACAATCATGCTACGGGTACTACAGTTCTTTCTCTTTAGTGCGTCAAATATATGTTCTGTTACATATTTTTTACATTAACGTTTTCGAAATTTTGTTTTATTAGGAATTAATGCTTCTTTTCCGAATGTTATTAAAATTATTGATGAACTTAAAAAAGACTTATGCAAAATCAGTATGTTTAACATGCTACTAGAAGTTATTGTAATCGTTGAAATTTGAGGAATCGAAAAAGTGTGTACTTCCGGAAAAGACCTTTTATGACATAATACGAGTATAGTCAAAACTGTTTTTTTTGTTTAACCAAAAATTTAAAGAACTAATAAAGGATATTGACTTCAAACTTATTTCATTTTGTATACAATATGATTAGTAACATTTCTCAACATTTTTAGAAAACTTCAAAAACTTATAACTTCCTATTGGTTTCTTTTATTTCTTGAAGTAAACCTTTTTAATGAAGAACTTTTGTAGGTTATATTTTTTGTTTATAAAGAATACTGTCCCTTGAATTTTTACAAAAATACAAATTTAAATGTTAAGAACAAAGTTTTCCGCGCCCATCTGTCGATTTTTCTTAAACTTTAACAAAATATTAATGACAACATTTTGTAGGTTTTGTAAAAAAAAGATTTCAATTGAACTTTTCTAAGAAAAAAATGACTTAAAGTTAGCAACAATATTTTGCATATGATAAAATAGGTTTGATTTTAATATCTGTTTTAGTGCGCGACATTTTTAATCAAGAACCAATATTTTTATTAATTTTAGCAGAATTTTTTTAAAGTTTCTATTTCTTATAAGAAAATACCGGTTGGATTTTTCCAAGAACACTATTTTAGGTTATCAACAAAATTTTGCATAGAATGAAAAATAAAGATCAATAAGTAGGAAGCACACGTTTCTTCACAGCAAAAATTATTTAGCGAGTAAACATAATGAAAATAGAAAATACAGAACAATAATGTTGGAATTTTAACAAAGAAACAAATTGGGAAGGTAATCAAACAAAATAATTTAATCGAAACATAGAAAAAAAAATATAGGGCGCGGGTAGATTTTGGCGCCCCGTGGCAGCCATTTAATTTTGGTGATATCTGTCAAACTTTTTGTTTATTATTCAGTTGTTTATGCCAAATTACACGTTTGAACAGCACATTCAAATTATAAAATTTTTTATCAAAATGAGTGTTAAGTTAACGCAAACGTTGCGTGCATTGCGCCCATTTTACGGTAAGGTAGTGGCCCTTTACAGTCGACTCTTCAACGTTTGATAGCCACATTTGAGACGACCGGTTCAGTAAGCAATCAGCCAACATCCGTACATTCAAGGAACGCAAAATCAGCCGAGAACATCGCTGCGGTCCGTGAAAGTGTACAGCACAACCCGAGACAGTCTATTCCTCGCCGCGCGCCGTGTACAAGAACTCGGCCTTTCGCAGACTTCATAAATAAATAAATTAGGTGGCGCAACAGTTCATGAAGAACCAGGGCCTAGTGACTTACAACTCTCAACCATTCCTGTGTGCGAGTAATGTTGTCAGAGATGGAAGGGACCTACAGTTTATATGCCGAATCCGAACGGCTAATTTGAGAAAGCACTTTTCATGACAAGAATTACTCTTGGAGGATTTGTCAATTCCTCGCAAGAGGCAGTACCCGTGAAAAAAGTTAGGTGGCACAGGCAGGGATTGAACGCAAGACCACTTGCATGACACTCCAACGCACTAACCATCACACTACGGGTACTACAACTTGGCGAATTTTGCGTGGGGACTTGGGCCTACACCCGTACAAGATCCAACTAACTCAGGTGCTCAAAGTTCATGACCATAGACAACGCCGTTTGTTCGCTGACTGGGCTTCGAATCGTTTGGAAGAGAACCCCAGTTTTGGTCGAAAAATCAACTTCAGTGACGAGGCCCATTTTTGGATGAATGACTGTGTTAAGAAGCAAAATTGCCGTATATGGGACGACACCAACCCACGCGAGGTTCATCAGGTGATAATGCATCCTCAAAAAGTTAACGTATGGTGTGGATTTTGGGCCGGGCGGCGTTATTGGTCCGTACTTTTTTGAAAACGACGTTAGTGAGGCGGTCACCGTCAACAGCGAGCGCTACATAACGAAGATAACTAATTTCTTATGGCCCAAATTGAACGATATGGACCTAGACGGCATGTGGTGTGGCCGGCGCTAGGTACCACATAGCAAATGCCACGACATCTACACACAACATCTACCCGCCCTTATTAAAAAAAACCCCTATAGATTATGTTGCCATATCAAAACTTTTTCATAATTTTAACAATACCTTCCTCTATTTATTTGGAAATATTCCAATCAAACATCAGTTTTTCCCATATCATCCAAAATATTTCATGTTTTTCAACATTTGGGCATTATGACAAAATGTTTGTTTATTTTAGGCACTACGACATTTTGAGTTTTAAATTTTATCGCCCAAAACTTGGAACTTCAAGATAGCGAAGCTAGTATGTTTGGCTTTATTTCACTTTCAGAAATTGAAGTAAGGCCAATGTTCAAAGTCACATACCAAAAAATGGCTTGCTTACTCACAATGCTAGCACCCATCATTATGGAGTATAAACAGTGAAATATGTATCTAACCTGCCCTACAAAACCCCCTCCTAGGGTTCACAAAATTTTTTGGGGTAGGTGCTTGGTTGTGTGTATGTAAAGTTTCTTTAAATCTAGATTCTTTAAATGCAAAGAAACCTTTCATAGACCTAACTTTGCACCTACCTCAAATCCTATACTGAGCCCGAGCAGGACCCCTACATACTTCACTGTATATACGAAACAAGATATCTGGCGTTACATTTCTAAATTTGGGCGCTACGACATTGAAAGTTGGTTTAAGTGATATGACATTTTATTTGGGCTATGTTACGTGTTCTTAGTGATGTTTCTTATGATTATTCTCTTTTTGGGGCTTAAGGGCCTTATGTCCTTTAATGATTTGGGTTGAATGTGTCGTTTTGTGGTAAAAAAAATAAGAAACAATAGAAATCAGAATTGTCCTAATGCCCAAAATAAATGTCACAAAGCCCCACATACATATCTATGTCATAAAACCCAAACTCAAAATTAAAAAGAGGCTGGGATGCGACCCACACTGATAACTTCCCATCCCGTCTATCGATTTGTCTTGCTTAAAAGTTTGTCTAAATGTATCAATTCTTACCAAATTTGCGTTCTATTTTTTGTAGATTTTATTTTTTTTATGGAAAAACGGACTGTTGGATTTTTATAAAAAAATTACTGAATATAAAAACCAATATTTTCTGTGAAATAAAATAAGTTTGAAGCCAATATTTTTAATTTTTGAAAAGCTATTTGAGCCGAAAATCAATTTTTACCAACTTTTTTTTTATTTTTTTTTAGGTTTTTATTTTTTGTAAAAAAACTGTCAATTCGATTTTTCTCAAAATTTTTCCTAATGTTGAAAACAATATTTCTTATAAGTTAAAATTAGTTAGAAGCCATAATCTCTAATTTTTGAAAAGATATTTAAGTCGAAACTCAATTTTTACCAACTTTTGTAAAAATTTTTTTTCGGTTTTTAATTTTTTGTAAAAAAAACTGTAAATTCTATTTTTTTCAAAATTTTACTGAATGTTGAAAACAACATTTTTTGAAAGATAAAAGTAGTTTAAAGCCAATATCTCAAAGTCTTGAAAAGATATTTGAGTCAAAACTCAATTTTTAGCAACTTTTTTTTTATTTTTTTTAGGTTATTATTTTTTGTAAAAAAAACTGTCAATTCGATTTTTCTCAAAATTTTATCAGATGTCAAAAAAATTATTCTTCATTGCACAAAATTGTTTTGGAAATGAAATCATATTTTAGTCGTAAAATTTTCGAAGTGACAAATTTTTTTTTCAGTTTTTTTGATTTACAAAACAAACCGTTAATTGAATTTTTTTCCAAAAATATAATTGTTTTGTATCACGTTACAATATATAATATAAAATTTAATTCAAGTCTCTAGCGTCATTGGTTCATGAGATATTTAGGGTTAACCAAAATTTTCACCTTTTTTTTAAACTGCTATGGTAAAAAAACCACCCACGCAATTTTCTTGAGAGCCCTTTCTGTATCTTTCTGCCTTATTATCTGTATAACAAAATTTTATTTAATGTCGATATCTCTTCTGGTTCTTGAGCTATGGACGACGAAAAAAACGTCGCGAACGTACGGACGTACGTACACACACACGCACGCACAGACATCTTTCCAAAAATCTTTTATTTCGACTCTAGGGACCTTGAAACGTCAAGAAATGTCAAAATTTTCAATTCGACAAATCGAACCCATTACAATAACTTCCTATGGGAAGTTAAAAATATAGGCCCCGTGGCGGCCATTTTATTTTGGTGATATCTGTCAAATCTCGTGTTTATTATTCAGTTATTTATGCCAAATTACACGTTTGAACAGCACGTTCAAATGATAAAACTTTTTTTTCAAAATGAGTGTTAGTTAACGCAAACGTTGCGCGCATTGCGCCCATTTTACGGTAGACGTAGTGGCCCTTTACAGTCGATTCTTCAACGTTTGGTGTCCACATTTGAGACGACCGGTTCAGTAAACAATCAGCCAACACACGAACGTTCAAGGAACTCAAAATCGGCCGAGAACATCACCGCGGTCCGTGAAAGTATCCAGTAGAACTCGAGGCAGTCTATTCCTCGCCGTGCACAAGAACTCGGCCTTTCGCAGACTTCAACTTGGCAAATTTTGCGTCGGGCCTACACCCGTACAAGATCCAACTGACTCAGGAGCTCAAAGTTCATGACCATAGACAACGCCGTTTGTTCGCTGACTGGGCTTCGAATCGTTTGGAAGAGGACCCCAGTTTTGGCCGAAAAATCAACTTTAGTGACGAGGCGCATTTTTGGATGAATGGCTGTGTTAAGAAGCAAAATTGCCGTATATGGGACGACACCAACCTACGCGAGGTTCACCAGGTGATAATGAATCCTCAAAAAGTTAACGTATGGTGTGGATTTTGGGCCGGGCGGCGTAATTGGTCCGTACTTTTTTAAAAACGACGTTAGCGAGCGCTACATAACGAAGATAACTAATTTCTTATGGCCCAAATTGAACGATATGGACCTAGACGGCATGTGGTGTGGCCGGCGCTAGGTACCACATAGCAAATGCCACGACATCTACACACAACATCTACCCGCCCTTATTAAAAAAAACCCCTATAGATTATGTTGCCATATCAAAACTTTTTCATAATTTTAACAATACCTTCCTCTATTTATTTGGAAATATTCAAATCAAACATCAGTTTTTCCCATATCATCCAAAATATTTCATGTTTTTCAACATTTGGGCATTATAACAAAATTTTTGTTTATTTTAGGCACTACGACATTTTGAGTTTTAAATTTAATTGACCAAAACTCGGAACGTCAAGATAGCGAGCTAGTATGTTTGGCTTTATTCCACTTTCAGAAATTGAAGTAAGGCCAATGTTCAAAGTGACATACCAAAAAATGGCTTGCTTACTCACAATGCTAGCACCCATCATTATGGAGTATAAACAGTGAAATATGTATCCAACCTGCCCTACGAAACCCCCTCCTAGGGTTCACAAAATTTTTTGGGGTAGGTGCTTGGTTGTAAAGTTTCTTTAAATCTAGATTCTTTAAATCCAAAGAAACCTTCCATAGACCCAACTTTGCACCTACCTCAAATCCTATACTGAGCCCAAGCAAGACCCCTACATACTTCACTGTATATACGAAACAAGACATCTGGCGTTACATTTCTAAATTTGGGCGCTACGACATTGAAAGTTGGTTTAAGTGATATAACATTTTATTTGGGCTATGTGACGTGTTCTTAGTGATGTTTATGATTATTCTCTTTTTGGGGCTTAAGGGCCTTATGTCATTTAATGATTTGGGTTGGATGTGTCGTAAGAAACAAAACAAATCATAATTGTCCTAATGCCCAAAATAAATGTCACAAAGCCCAACACCTACATATGTCAAAATTAAAAACTCTTTTCGGCAAAATGAATACTAACAATTTGGGCGTTCTTTTATTTAAAATTTGTTTGGGCGTTTAGACATTCGGTTTGGGTTTTTTGGCGCTATTATTTTCTTCAAAAAGTATGCAAATAAAAAAGTGGGTAGGTATACGCCCAAGTGCACCATCTCCACCAAGTCGTTGTTTAGAGAAAAGAAAAAACAAATAAAATTGTAAATGAATAAAGTGTTATTAAAGTGTTTTTTTTTTTATTTTTTAAAATTAAAATTAAAACTATAACAAATATATTTGTAAACATAAAAGTTTTGTTTTGGAGATTTTAGGAAACATTCTTAAATTTGTTTCATTGAGCTAATTTAAGCATGTATCAATTTTTAATCTTGTTTTAAAATATACTTAAAAAAACATTAAATTTTGACATCAACATCGATTTTTCGAACCGACACCCATTGACTCCAATTCAAATATATTGTCGTTAATAGCTTTAGGAGATTTCAGCAGAGTTTCTGTATAACTTAAATTCTGTACCTCAAATTTCTTCCTTTTTTAAATATTGCATTTTTAAAAGTTTTCACTTTCTAACCTTAATAAAACGAATTTTCATTTCGAGTCTATTTACAGAATTTTGAAATACAAAATTTTACTTAATGTTAGACCATAAACAATGGAACTAAATTTATTACAAACCTTAGTTGGAAGTCAATGATGTATGTAGTAGTCCATAATTTTCTTCATATTTTATACTTATTAGAAAAATAGTTCTTGTTATTCCTACAACACTTCAATAATATTTCGAGGCCCCTTTGTTGCTCCCTTTGGAACAGTGCCATTAAGTATGGTTTCACCATAAAATTCTTTTATATTGTTTCATTCAAACAACCTTAATAATTTAGTTACTTATAATTAAATTCAAAACACTTTAGTCGCAATTTATGGGCAAAAGTCATTAAAAATTCAATTAATATTATTTTGTCTAGGCATTTAATGAAGAATGTATCAAATGAACCTTTGTCTACCCAAGTGCAATAATTACTCCATCTTCTTTCCATGGGTGTTGAGTGCATGACCTGATGCGCAAAGATGCCGAAAGAACACCTTTCTGGAAGTTGCACATTGTCATAGGAACAGTCATTTTATTTTCAACACAATCTTTCTCTTCTATATGTTTTCAAGGAAAAAGCAAAGAGTACGATATAAACTATAGGTACTCAAACTTAATAATAAGCTTCATTCATAGCTATGTATCTTCTCAGGTTCCAGTTCTAAACACGCACTTGACAAGAACTTATATCTAAAACCCCACCCCCACATAAACACTAAGAGAATAGTCTAAAGGATGTGGGTATGTCCCATACAACCTACCTACAGAATAAAGTACATATTCGAGAGAAAGCCACTCACACGACTTTTCTTCGTCTTTCATATATAATAATGAAGAGGTTCTATCTTTTACTATGGGTACGACGAGTATGTTGTTTTAAAGAAAAACAAATAACACGTCCTGATTATGAAGCCTTGGCCTACTATCCGCCTTGAAGACGAATATACATGTTGTGTATATTGTTATTAAGTCTAGATAGAGGGGTATCTTTCTCCTTCCTTTCTTTCGTTCTGCAGCCGGTAGGTGCCTTTTCTGAGATTTAATTTAATTTATAGTTTTTGTTTACCTCAGACTGATTCTATATGCATCTTCCTATTTCATCGAAAATCTCATCAAAGAAGTGTGTTTGCTTATAAAGATGAAGTTGAAGAAATTAATGCTATTCCATGAAGTAGAATTGTTTGCATACAAAAAATAACAACAACAGCAACAACATAAACAAGGATCTAGAGTCCTTATGTATATTTTGTGGATGTATTAATTTATTAATCAAAAAACCTGGCGGTTGCTCTGCTCTCGTATGAAACAATTTGCATTCATAATCAGAATGACTATATTTAGTAGGTTGTATGGTATAGATATAAGATAAAGGTGGGAACACTTGTCTGGGGTAGTGGCAGCGTGAAGCGTGAAAAGTTGAAACGGTGAAAATGCAAGCAGAACAAAATCAAAATCAACCAAGACGTTGATGATGATGATGAGTACCTAACATATGAAGCTCATCATCCCCCTGTGCATACGTATATTCCCATGAATGCGTGAAACCATGAATAAATATGAAATAAATTCGGAGAAAAAAAAGGAAACGATCACAAAGTTCAACAGCGGAACATACGAGTACAGAGTTTCCAAACTAATTTTTTCAAATTAATTGTTTTTAAATGTTCTTTATAAAATTAAGGCAGCTTTAAAAACATCAACATCAAAATATCAAATTAGAAAAGAAATTTTAAGGCAATGTACTGAAGTCAAACGTAATAGTTGGGTCTTGATATTAAACTAAAAATGGTACACCAGGTCGAATACGTACTTTTTTCCAATAAGAGGTTTCATTTTGAAAAGCCTGTTATGTGCGCAGCTGTTTTTTCTTTGAATCTGCCATCGTAAAACATTTGACAATACAAACAATGCCATTACTAAAAAATGTAACGATACACGCTTCAAGGGCGCCTTTAATTTTGTGAATGGTGCACTGGGGCGTATGCGCACTTTTTTCCAATAAGAGGTTTCATTTAAAATAAAAAAATTAAATTTGGGCAGTTGTTACGTTTATAGCTGTAAGCTTTTATGATTTGACATGTAAACACAATGTCATTATCAGAAATGGAATGATAAGCTCTTCAACAAGACACTGAAATTGTAAAAACTCACGCTAAACATTTTTAAGTCAAAGTTCCCAGAATTAAATCAATTTTAAATCGTCGGAAGCACTTCTCTCCCGACAATAGTAAAACTGGGAAACAAATTTGAGTTGTAAGGATAAGTAAGTGACGTGAATACTCGATACTGTGTGCGTCGCTCAAGAACAACTAAAAATATTACTCCTGTAGCCTGTAGTGTTTGACGAAAACCCAAATGCAAATGCTCCACAATTTATTCACGATCATAAATCAAAGATCAAATTCGTGAATTTATAGAGCACATAGAGCCACAAATGTTAGAACTGGTCATTACAAATTTCATGAAAAGGATTGTAGCCTTGGCGGCCATTTGGCTGATTTCGTTTTCCATTGTTAATGGCATAATAGAAATACCTTTAATTGTTCCGATTTAAACCACGATTCATAAAGCTGATAAAAATCAAAGAAAAATTACTTTGTACAAAATTCTTGCATCTGGCATTTCTCTCCACAATAGTGATGGAACCCAAAGAACACACGAAAATTTGCCTCCCACTCCCACCTTAATTAAGCATCCGCAGCGAAGCGGTACACAAGACACAAGACAGAAAACACACAACATAACACACGAAAAGACACACAAAACAAAAACGAACTCAAAGCCGCGACATCTTTTCTAACGTGCGAATGCATAACAATGACACATCAAGCTTTCCCTGTCCTTTAGGAATCCTGCAACACTTCCACATGGAAAAAAAAACGAGCATTGTTTTAGGCAAACAACAACAAAAATACAATAAAATTTGCAAGAACTGTAGGTTAGGTCTAAAAGGTATGTGGGATTGTATATACATATGTGAATGCGAATATGGTGTGGGGTTTTTAGCATATAAAATAACCTTGACTCTGGCTCCTTGCTTTTGCTTTTGCTTGCTTGCTAAAAATGTAAATCAGAAAAAGGATTTGCAAAAAAGGATGAACAAACTTCTTTACTCTGATATTATATATTTTCTCACTGAAACGAGACAAAATAGTGTCCTTACAGTTTTCTCTGTTTTTTTTTTTATTTTTGAAATTTGTGTGACAGAAATAATAAGATGGAAATATCCTGCAAAAAGGACGATGCTAATGTTAATGCAGTAGAAACTAGAAATGACTGTTATTTGTCAAGATTTCAGATGAGGAAGCCAATGAGTTAATGACATCTCTTTGTGTCTTCGTAGTCGTTGTCGTCGTTGTCGTCGTCGTCGTTGTCCTCGTTGTAGTCGTCATCGTATCATCGTCCTCATCGTCCTCGTTTACGTCTTTGTCGCAAGGCAGCGATGTGCAGTGCCAAGAATTTGATGTTGTTTTTGTTGTTTCTTGTTTTCTAGTTTTGATGGTCCTTGGCATGCATATTTAGAATATTTTGATGCGTATATACAAAGTGATGTTCTTGGCATAATGCCGTTGGTTCGTTGGTTGGTTGGTTGGATTTGGAAAACATATAAACTGTCAAGAATTAATTAAATCGTTGATTTTCACTGTTTGTGGTCCAATTATTATCAAAGAAGATTTCCATCTTCAGTACACTTAAAATGAAGCTTTTTTCCTTTGAAGATAATCAAGGTCAACAAACAAAATTACCTTCATTTCATTGTTCAAATAATAATAAATATACCTTGAACCTTGAATAAGTATATAAATTTTATACTAAGCTAAATTCACAACTTCAGTACTCTGTTATTTGAATAAAATAAAGCAAGAAATTATTTGTAATGTAAACTCCCCAGGATATGTACCCGTAACACTCAATTAAGGATAATTAAATTTTATTTTTTTATAACTGTTTAAAGAGAAACTGAGAGAGTGAATTTATATTTACAGGCTAACATTTTGTATTTACCTTTCAGATTTGTTGCTAAAAAGGACATACATTAAATTTCATGAGTTTCCAAAATTTGGCATTGAGTAATATAGTATGTGACATATTGGAATTTGATGGATGGTTAGTGCGTTGGACTTTCATGCCAGAGGTCTTGGGTTCGAACCCTGCCTATGCCATTTAAAGTTTTTTCACGGGTACTGCCTCTTGCGAGGAATTGACAAATTTTCCAAGAGTAATTCTTGTCATGGAAAGTATATTCTCAAATAAGCCGTTCGGATTCACCTTAAAATTGTAGGTCCCCTCATTTCCTGACTACATTACCTCCACAGCAATAGTTCTCAACGGACTGTTGCGCCACCCAATTTATTTTTTATTACAACAAATTAAACTATCCGGCAGATTTGTTTCCATTGGTTGGGGTGAACTTTCAAAAATTAACTCTGTAGTTCGATACCATGAGTGTTACATTACCCGTGTTTTGTTGGCAAATCTATCCATGGTATAGTAGGATTTTACACGAATAACAAAAACAATATACATAGTATGAATAACACCGATAAAATTTAGAGTAGAATCTCACTATGGATAGGTTTTTGACATTTATACGAGCCTCGAATGGATCTTATGTGATTTCGTTCTCAAATGTTGGTACGATTGATATTGCATTTGTATCTCGATGGCTGTGTTCGTTGAGTAGTTGTGCATTTGGAATCATGTGTGTTTTCCATTGGGGAAAAAAACAATCTATTACTGTTGATATTAAATAGTTTTGTTAGTGAAAATGGAATAACTGGGCTTATTTAAGTTTAATTAAGTTTTGCTATGTTTCCACCAAAGGTTTATCTAAGTTTAGATTAAATAAATCTTTTTGGTGTTTCCATCGCACAAGAAGATTTAAAAATGATTAAGTTTGACAGCACTTTCTAAAATGCAAATGGTGTTTCGATGTTTCTTATGAAGTGCAAGTGAGATAGTTTGATTCGTGTTAAACAATGAAAAACTGAATAGTTCAGCACCATATAAGAATATGCTACCTACTCCATGTGCAATTTTTTTTGTTTTGTATTATTATTATATTATATTATTTAAACAAAACTATAGTTTTCGAACACAAACATGCAAAAAAACAGACCATAACGCATTATCTGTAAAACCAACTCCTCCACACAGGTTTTTCTTCACAAATTTTGACTCGACTCTGATCCCCGACCGGAATCGAGGCAAATCAAGCTCATTTCAACTCGATTCAGGTATATAAAGAATTTAATCAAAACCACATGTTAATGTAGTAGTCTACGAACAAACCCCCTTCTTGAAGTTTTTTATTTTATTTCAAATTGTTCGGTTAAAACTTTGAAATCGACTATCACATTACACAGACGTATTTTCTTGATTTTGATAGTCAACTATCAAAAATCAGCTTACACGATTTCACCCCTGGTCTGAATTTCGCTATTTTTTTTGGAATTTTTTGATAAATTATTCTGGCAAATATTCAGTTGTATCAACTTTCAAATATAAAAACCGGACTACTGCGGATCGTTTTGTTGGCAATTTCTCACTTTACTATATATGGAATGCGAACAAAACGCACTTATTTAATACATGCTGAATTCAAAAACGTATGTCCAACACTTTTAAATGAATTTTCCACTTAAAACCTTTATTACTTTTAGAAGAAATTGAGTGACAAAATTAAAATCTCGTTAAGAAAAAGAACTTTGAAAAAAAACTTTTTAAAAAAAGAGGCTGAAAAGCAACCCATACTGATAACTTCCCACCAATTAAAATTTTCTAAGAATTTAACAAATTTATTAATAACAAGATCAAACAAATTATCAGTTTTTTGTTGTTTTTGTAGGTTTTTGTTTTGTTAAAAAATTTTTCAATTAGATTTTTCTAAAACATTAACTTCAAGTTAGCAACAATATTTTTCATATGATAAAATAAGTTTGATATCAATATCTGGTTTTATTCTTGTCGAACACCAATTTTTATCAATTTAAGCAGCATTTTTGAAAGTTTTTATTTATTACAAACAAAAAATGTACAACTGTGTTGCACGAACTTACCCAAAGAGTTAGTTTAAAAATACTTCCTGTGATTTAAGATTTAAAAAATGTACCTGGAAATTAAATTTTTCATCAAAAATTTAAATGTCATTTAATTAAAGTAAAAACCTTGATTTATTCAATTTTTTTTTTCAAAAATATGTTTTTAAATTATTAAATTTTGTCTTAAAAATATTTTTGGTATGCAAATATTTAGTGCTTATATATAAACATTCAATATTAAAATTTCGTTAAAAACTGTTGACCCCTTTCTGAGATACCAAGTTTTGAAAAAAAAAATAATATGTTTTTAAAAATCGAAGCAAAAAATAATGACATTTTCGTTAATCAAATACCTAACATTAAAACAGTGCAGAAAAATTATGGAAATCGGTTAATTAGTGCTTGAGAAAACCTAGGTACCCTTCTAGAGCAAAACAAATTTAATTTTCGATTTCTGACCGAAAAAATTTGTATTATTTTTATTCTTAAAAAAAAGCAGAAAAAAACGCCTAACCCAAATCGGCTTATAACCTTAATTTCGAAATTTGAACTCAATCGACGAATGGTTTGGGATATAGGGGCGCGAAAAGACCGACAGACAGACGGACGGAATCGGGGACCTACTTTTTTTGACTTATCTACCATCGTTATGTTCTGTTTGAATAAAATCTCAAGTTCGGAATTTTTTACGAATGCAAAACTTGCCATAAGGTTCCTTTATGTCGCAAGTAAAAATTGACTGGCTGTTTTTTTTTTACTGTAGAAAGTTAAAATATAAATGTAAAATTTTGGTTGAATCCAAAAATCTCCCAAACCAATAACACTAGCGACTTCAGTTAAATTCTCTATTAATTTTTTTTATTTTTTTTAATATATTGTACGCCCACCCAAGGGGATATGAATACCCTTATAATGATTATACACAGTGCAAGTAATTAGTAAGGGAGGATAGGATTTGAAAGGAGATACCGATGCACATTGGTTTTGTATGCCTGCACATTGTAATGAGTGGGAAATATTGAGTCTGTTAAAACATTCCACATTCGTGTAGTGCGACTAAAAAGAGAATCTCTGTATTTTACAGTACGACCGAAATTGGGCTCAAGGGTAAACTGATGGGCATTCCTAAAAGAACGAAAAACCGTAATGAATTGTTTGAGGGGAGGAATGCAACTGGCTATTTCATTAGAGCATTGTTTATGAAAATAGCGATAACACAATGACAGATATGAAACTTTACGACGGTGCTCGAGAGATGCAAAAGTTTCAGTTAGACAACGGTCACCTATCATTTTTAGAGCTCTCTTTTGAATTCTGTCCAAGAGATTCAAGTGGGTTATAGGAGCACCTGCCCAAATATAGGAATTGTACTCAAGTTTTGGACGAATATATATATTATAAATTATAGCCAGATCAGAAGGGGTAAAAAACTTCTGCACATACCTAGGACTGATAGCTGTTCAGTCTCCTCGATGCAAGTACCACTCATGGATAGTGGCATTGGGGGAAGGTTACGCTTTTGTGACAGTAGACAGCATTGAGTTTTCGAAGCATTAAATTCTACACGGTTTTTGATTCCCCATTGGACAATGCTGTCAAGATCAGAATTTAATGAGCTTATCATACGCTGCCGTTGGTAGTCCACATCCGAAGAACAAGAATGAGAATCTAAAAACGAATATGAGAAGCTGAGGGTACTGTCATCAGCGAAACAATTAAGTGGGTTAGAAGTTTCAGACAAAAGATCATTTATAAAAATAAGGAAAAGTGTCGGAGACAAAACGGAGCCCTGGGGCACACCAGCGTTTATTTTGTGGATATCAGATTTGAACCCGTCCAATACTACTTGAATTGAACGGTCCGAAAGGTAATTTCTAACCTAACGAAGAAGGGATTCATCAATACCAAATGCACGCATTTTCGATAAGAGAGCTTGGTGCCAAACTCTATCAAATGCCTTTGAAATATTAAGTGCAATAATGTGGTGTTATACCAAATTGGTATACAAATTTTGTATAAATCAAAAAAACTGAAACAAAATATTTTTACGAACGAAATATAATATTAAATCCAGAATTAATTGTATGCAACAAAAAATAACATTTTTGACATTTAGTAAAATTTTGAGAAAAATCGAATTAACGGATTTTTACGAAAAATAAAATCACTAAAAGTTGGTAAACATTTATTTTTAGCTCGAATATCTTGGCAAAACATTAAGATTTTCGGTTCAAACTTTTTTAACTTATACAAAGATATTGTTTTTAACATTTATAAAAATGTATTTTTTTTATTAAAAATAGAATTAATAAAAAATACTACGCAAAATCGGTAAAAACTGGTGTTTGATTCGAATAATTCGAGAATAGATGAAAGTATATCCATATTTTTGTTTTTAAGAAATAGAAACTTTTAAAATAAATCTAAAATTGATTAAATTCGGTTTTCGACTGAAAATGTCAGTAAAAAAAAAAAAAAAATACTAGAACCAAACCTATTTTATCATATGCAAAATATTATTGCAAACTTTAAGTTGTTTATTTAGAAAAATTAAATTCACATTTTTCTACAAACAACTAAGAACTACAAAAACAACAAAAAAAAAACTTTTTATTTTCGGCTCAAATTTTTTCATTTCACAGAAAATATTGTTATTAATATTTTGTTAAAAGCTTAGGCCGCGTTTCCATTTGCAAGAAAACTTCTGCAATAAATGTCCGATAGTCTGTACGACAGTGAATTGCAAGTGAAAACTACCAAGCAAGTTCTATCGCGACAGTACTTTCATAACTTCTTGCGAGTACTTGCAAGTGCAATTAATTGCTAGTTTAAACACTTTTGCATCGACTCGCGACAGTTCTTGCAGCTTATCGAAATAGTTTCGTATATTTCGCGAAAGTGGCTGGTTGACGTCTTTGCTTTATACAAAAGCAGAGTCAATAGGAGTCTTTTCTTCGGTGATATTGACTCACGGAATCGAGTGTCTTGTTTTTTTATAACTTTCACTTTCAATATCAAAACTTCCAAATCAATTCCGGTCATGCGAGTGAAATTGAAGTATTGCTGAGCATCTTCTACGAGTATATTAAATTCGTTTAATAAATTATAGAAGGCACCAGCTTCCCGTCTTTTCAAAATCCAATCTCGAACCCAAGTTGATCTTTTTTTCTTTTTTAACTTCCCATAGGAAGTTATTGTAATGGGTCCGATTTGTCAAATTGAAAATTTTGACATTTCTCGACGTTTCAAGGTCCCTAGAGTCGAAATAAAAGATTTTTAGAAAGATGTCTGTGCGTGCATGTGTACGTACGTTCGTACGTCCGTAGCTCGTTGTCCATAGCTCAAGAACCAGTAGAGATATCGACTTCAAATAAATGTTGTTCTACAGATAATAATGCAGAAAGACCTCTCAAGAAAAATGAGTGGGTGGTTTTTTACCTGTCAATTTGATTTTGAATTTTGGTTAACCCTAAATATCTCACGAACCAATAATGCTAGAGACTTGAATTAAATTTTATATTATATATTGTAACGTGATTCCAAACAAGTATATTTTTTTTAAAAAAATACAATTAACGGTTTTTTTTTATAAATCAAAAAAACTGAAAAAAAAATTTTTCACCTCGAAAATTTTACGAATACAAAATGGTTTTATCACCAAAACAATATTGTGCAATGAAAAATAACGTTTTCAAAATTTGGTAAAATTTTGAGAAAAATCGAATTGACACTTTTTTTTATAAAAAATAAAAACCTAAAAAAAAAACATTACTCAAAGTTGGTAAAAATTAAATTTCGACTCAAATATCTTTTCAAAAATTTTAGATTATGGCTTCCAACTTATTTTAACTTATAAGAAATATTGTTTTCAACATTCAGTGAAATTTTGAGAAAAATCTAATTGGCAGGTTTTTTACAAAAAATAAAAACCTAACAAAAAAACAATACTAAAACTTGGTAAAAATTTACTTACGAATCGAATAGCTTTTCAAAAATTAAAAATATTGTCTTCAAACTCATTTTATTTCACAGAAAATATTGTTTTCGATATTCAGCAGTTTCTTTTATAAAAATCCAACAGTCCGTTTTTTTCATAAAAAAATAAAATCTACAAAAAATAGTACGCACATTTGGTAAAAATTGATGTTCGGTTCTTGATATCTCTCAAATTAATTTCATTCATCCAATTTTTAAGAATTTAAGAAATGCTACTTAAATTGGTAAAAATCTGTTTTCGACTAAAAATCTATTTAATAAAACTAGATTTTCAAACTAAACTATTTCTTTATATGAAAAATATTGTTGGTAATTTTAAAATTTTTAAGAATAATTCAACTAACAACTTTTTTAACCCAACACGAAAACCTACAAACTTTTAAGCAAGACAAATCGACAGACGTGATGGGAAGTTATCAGTGTGGGTCGCATCCCAGCCTCTTTTTAATAATAAAATTATCATCGCAGCTGCTAATCGTTAAGTAAACAACCAGATTTCTTGCGACATTAATTGCTCTCCTGGTGTAAATACATCTGCAATAAATTGCGACAGTATGATGCGCGAGCTTCTTGCAAGACATTTATTGCAGAAGAAATTGCAAGAATTCACATGACAATGTAAACGCGACTGCAAGTAACTTCTGCAAGACTTCCGCGAGTTGACTTGCAAATGGAAACGCGGCCTTAGAGATGACGTTTTTGACAACTGGTACATTTTTATGAACAAATTAAATTGAAAGTTTCTAAGAAAAATTACACTCAAACACTTCTAGAAACTGTTTCGGTTTGAATTTTTGTAAAGGAAATATTATAATCAAATATTTGTTTTTATATGTATATTATATTTAAAAAAAAAATACAATTCAATTAGAATTTTTTTTTAATTGGCGCAACGCATCAAATATCTCTTTTAACACCTTCCTAAATATTTTTCAAAAGTCTTTTATTATAAATATCATTTTTGTTTATTAAAAAAATTACTTGCAACTTTTTAATGAAACCAATTAGTCAGATCCCAGCTTCTTTTTTTTTCAAAAATTGATTTGAATATCGAAGCGAATTCGGCAGGTCGTTGTACATTACATAAAAAACATACCTCAGCCAAAATCTTGTTATATATAAAATATAGATATATGTAGATATATGGTTATTTAATTAATTTGATTTCCTTCCTTATTAAATTTAATCACTTAATTTAAATAACTAGTACCAGAATCTTAAAATAAAATTAGATGAGATTCCTTTGTGCTGGAACAACTCTTCCTTCATATGAGTACACTCATAAATTTATACAAATAATTCTAAGGAGACCTCTCTTCCAAGGTGACAAAAACTTAAATCCTTTCAATTATAACATCACACACAAAATGCCAAGTGCCGAATTAAAATACGAAAAAAAAACAAAAAAACAAGAAAGGAAGATTACAAACTAAATTTTCTTAAAATTCCCACAAGTGACATAAAATCTCTGAACATCCTGAGAATTAACTATGGTACACTGAAATTGACCCGATTCCTGAACCATGATAAGAGCAATTAAAAACGAATCCTTTCTCCCCATATACTCGTATACAAAAATAACACAAAATGAGCAAAAATTTAGGTCAGTCTTATAAAAACAAACTTTCGCATATACTCGTAAGGTATAAGATCCTGATTTTCACTGTATAAACTATATGTAGGAAGGCTGGACGACAAGTGACGATGGTGACGAAGGAGATGATGCTGTTTTGAGATGGAAGTCTGGTGGGAGAGAAGAAGTTCATGGTTTAATTACGACGACAGGACTTAAGATTGATCACAGATCTACTCTTCTATACTCTACTTCAAGTCTTGATGTCGAGGAAGAGACAAGAGTTTCTTTTATTATACATTAGAGCATTTTCGAGTATGTCCTTAAAGCTACTTGTGTCATTTAGTTCTTTGGAAGAATAAACTCAAAACAATATAGTTTTTGTGCTTTTATTAGCAAAACATTTATTTTTGTTTTCTTATAAAACTTTGTACATAGGTACACAATTGTTTCCTTAGAAACTATTAGAAAGTTGGCAAATAAATAATAAATAAGACCAGAAAAGTTGTACAATATATTGTAGTAGGTATTTGGTTGAAGTTCATGGACTTGACCAATGACCCTTGTTCGACTTGGACATCTTCTATAATGATGATATTTGTTTTGGATTGTTGATTGTTTTGCTATTGTATTTCACTGGAATTCTAGGTCACCTTATTTATGTCCTGTTTCGTCCGCTTTATTCATATTTTATTGTTTTTATTTTTGTTCTTGTTCCACGAATGCTCGTTGTACAATTTATAATCTACTATCAACTGTCACAAAGTTTGAAAACTCCCATTTTAAAACTCTTTATTTTATATCAAAAGTTTACCAAACACATAACCATTTTCCTAGAACTGCAGCTACTAAGTTGTTTATTATGACAAAAATGGTCTTTTAGTTTCAATTTGGGAATTAAAGGTTTTTCTTTGTTGGTTTAGAATTCCACCACAAAATACTTAATAGCAGTTATTTCAATTTAAGCATTGTTTATAGTCAAATCTTCTTTTAACATTTTTCAAACAAGTTATGACCCTTTTGTCCAGTAAAACGAAGTATAAAAAGTAACAAGAGAGTACTCACAAATTTATTAATACAAAAACGCTTAGTTTATGTCATTCTTGGGTATTTGAATAATGTGCAAGGATTTTGAATGGAAAAGAACAGGACGAACAAAAAAAAGTAGAAAAATAAATCCTTTCTTTTTTGTACAGTTTGTTTTTGTGCCCAAGACAAAGGATGTTTAGTTTTGGTTAAGAATAGAATTTTCAGATTTTAAAATTAAACCATCTTTAAAGTTCCTGACTTACTTCCTTCATTAGGCACATTGGAATATATAGGGTTATACATTAAAGGTGGGTTAATTTTAAATTGAATAAAATAAGTTGCATATGAGATATCAGTATTGTTTAACTTTATTTGAGAGGACTACCAATGACATAATGTGTGAAATATAACATCGTTTAAATGGCCCATAAATTACGCTTATTCCCATAGACCTACGACTTAAAAGAGCCCCACAAGAAGAAGTCTAAGGCAGGCAAATCACAAGAGTGGCCAATTCAAATTTTCTCGGTGCGAGAATATCGATTGTGTCTTCAGCTTTGTGGCAATTTAGGCCACAAGAAGTTGGTGATCATTGACCTTTAGAGAAGGCTGTTGAAATTGATGGCTTCAGGCTTGGCCTGCATCATTTTTGAAGAAGTGTAAACCGATGACACCTCCAGCCCAAAATTTACTTTATTTGGACGCATTGACACCTCATAAATCTCACGTGAATTGGTATCATTTCAAATCCAGCAATTTTACCTATTCATTCAAAATGGACTTATTGCAAAAGATGATTTTTCGACTAAAATTGGGATCAACTTTCAACTTCTCCAAAATCCAATTAGATTCATCATTTGCATGAATTGCTTGACGCTTTAACTTGAAATGATTATTTGTCTCTAGTGAATTATTAAAAGAAAATATAAAGACAGAAAGTAAACAAAACACCATATGGCCGTCACGAGCTGTCAAAATCAACCCGTCTCTAATGGAAAAAAGCTTTATAAAAATCCTTTTTGTTATTGAATTAACTTCAATGATAACTTTGATGATGGATGCATGTATTTGCGTTATTTTTCAAAATTTAGATATTTAAAGAATATTAAAACTTATAAAATAAATTAGGTGACGCAACAGTCCGTTGAGAACTTAGGCCTAGTGACTTACAGCTCTCAACCATTCCTCTGTGCGAGTACTGTTGTCAGCGATAGAGGGGACCTACAGGTTTAAGCCGATTTCATGACAAAAATTACTCTTGGAGAATTGGTCAATTCCTTGCAAGAGGCAGTGAAAAATCTTTAGATGGCACAGGCAGGGATCGAACCCAAGCCCTCTGGCATGATAGTCCAACGCACTAACCATCATGCCACGGGTACTACTCTTAAAACTTACACAAACCATATTATTTTTTCACTAACAATTAATTTTCAAAAAAATGTCAGACCCTCTATCTCACAGAAAGTTTAACATACGAACAAAATTTTGATACAGGAATTTCCGCAATTCGAATATTGGTAAATTTTTAAAGTATCAGCATTGTTTTAACTATGGATATAAAAAAAAAAAACTATTTCGTGACTTTAGACCTTCCGTGATTTACGACTTATGAGACCTTTAAGAACTTCAAAAAGGAGGTATAAGCTACTACTATTATAACTCATTTGGAGACAAAATCCTAATTTTACAGGACTATTTTAATATTGATAATATAAATTTAATAATTTTAAGTTTTTGTAACAAAATAGAATTTACAAGACTTTTTCAAAACTTATAAGAAAAATATCTAGCAAACCAGTTAAAAATGAAGAATATTTTGTTAGAAGATTCAAACATAATTATGGTCTAATCTTGAGGTCCGATTTTTGATGACTTTTTCCAACATCTGTGGCCGTATATTGATAATAATCCCTCGAGTTCTGTCCTCCAAGTGGTCAATCGTTTAGCTTTCCGGTTGACTTCAAGTTGCGTTAAATCTCACGATCTTTGATTCAAATTTACGAGTAAGTAAGTAAGTAATTTACGAGTACATGCAATAACCTGAAAATATGTTGTTACCAAACTTTTCATTGCATAAATCAATGCCCATCTTGTTGATACCACAGCCAGTGAGTAATCATGACTGTAAAGTTTTGGCCAGTATTAATTTTAAAGATTCAACCATAAAGTACTCGTACACCAAACAGTACATTTTTGTGGATGTAACGCTGCCTCAACATACGCTTAAAGATTATCGCCACTTTCAATACGGCAGTTTTGTTTATTGGCGTGTTTCCATTTAACCAAAAATTATCTTCATTGTAAAACAAAATTCACGCGATATGTATCTCGAACAGAAACATGATTTTCAAAATGAATTTGCACAATATCGAAGCGTATTTCAGGCGTCATTTTATTCATTTTGAAATGCCAAAAAATTTAATTTTAGATTGTTGACCCAACAAATGTAGGTAAGGACTACTGTTGTATTTGCTTTAAGTAATAATTTCGAACACAAATCTTCTTAAAACCTCCATTTGCATGTTTGAACTCAATCAACCCAATGGCTTAGGCTGTACGGACGAGGACAGATGAACGGACTGAATCGACAGACCTGCTTTTTCGACTTCGCTTCCATCAAAATTTCATGTTTTGATTAAAATCGTGTTACAACTGCTTATGAATGCAATACTTGCCATATTATTCCTAAAAGTTACTTATAAAACTATGAGATTTTAAATGGCACCCAACAAAAAAGCCTAGGCCAACGAAAACTTTAATTCATACTCCTTTTTTACATTTGTTGTTCTAAAACCGAAAACTCAATACAATAGAAAACATGCTAAGAGCATACATATTTCGTGGAAATTAACATCCTACCTAAACCTGTGACCAATTTTTTTGTAGATTTAAAAACGTATCCTAAGTATCTTTGTTGCAAGCAAAACATAGTAACTAACAACCAAAACGTTTTATAACTTAGTGCCATATTGAATTTCAGGAATGTATGTTTATTTTCCTAAGTACATAAACATATATTTAATACCTGCATATACAAATGTTTATAGTCTGAAATGCAATGTTTTAATTTCAGTTCCTAGAAACCGTTTATATGGCTTAGAGAACTAAGTTTTTGCACCATTTACATGTAAATTTAATGGCTGGGGACCTAAAATTTGCTTGCCAAATCATAAAAGCGAATTTCAGAAGACAATTTTTAGTTTAAAAATTAATCTACCAGTAATATGTATATTATTCTTGTAGGATTTGTCAATTCCTAACAAGAGGCAAAAAAAAAAAATACAGACTTAAACTAAGACCTTCAATGACATGACAATCTTAATATTCACAACCATCAGTCCTTAGACACTTTAAATTTTGGAATCTTTCACTTTTTATATAAATAGAAAGAGAAACACTAAAAGCACAATCATAACAGCATTAAACAAACATAAGCTTATGTCTTAAACTTAACGAAGTTTTTACATAGGGGAATTTAGCTAGCTACCTGTCAAAATATAAATAAAACTGGCCAGGATTGAAAGACAAAATCAGAATTCCAACGTACCGTTTGCACTAAGAAAACTGGGATTCGACTAACACTGATAACTTCCAATTAGTGCCCCTTAAAATGATTACTTTTTTACAATTACAATTACAATGGCAATAACATTTTTATTTAAAGAACGAACGAGTTATTTAACGAAAGTATTAAATCAATAACACGAGTTAGAAAAAATAATTTTTTTTTCGATGCACAAAAAGAAGACAATACTTTTTTAAAAGATTAAGTTGTTCAAACTTATAATTTTTCTATCACATCAGGTTTTTTTCTAAAATATGTTGGCTTTAGCATTCCACATTCTCGATGTGCGGTTACAAAAAAAATCTCAATGCCTGACAGTACGTCCGAAATGGAGCTCAAGAGTAATCTGATGAGCATTTGTTGAATTTTGTTTAAGGGTTGGAACTCAACTGACTAATTCAAAAGATTAATTTAAGAAATCTAACAGCTTATGAAAATTTTTGAAAATTGTATGATACTCGTATTTTTATAAATATTTAAATTGAATTTCGAAGAAAGTGATGGATATGTATTTGGAAAACCATCACGAACTTTATTTAAAACTTCTTCATGAATAGGTAAAAATAGTTTTTTTTTCGAATTTTAAATAGTTATATCTCAAAAAACTGACTAGATAAAGTAATTTTGTAGTCGAATGTGAATTAAGGCCATCAAAACACAATGGAAAAGTGCAATTTGATTGCGAGAAACAAAACCTTTCTCTGAACTGTCAGATTGAATCGTGTCCGAACGAACTTAACGAATCGCATCCGAATTGCATTATGGTTTATGAATAGAGATTGTGTTTAATTCTTCGTTAACGGATGCGTATAAGTGAGTTTAATTCTGTTTTCATTTTGCCCTAATGCTAGATCTCAACTTGTGGAACAAAATTTTACTTTCTTTCGCTATGGCTTTTGGTTCATCGCGTCATTATGTAATTTGCAATAAAAAATGAAATCATAAAATGCCACTTGATGCCATTGTCTTGATGTCTTTATGAGCTCAATATGCCTAAATTGTTCTTTTAACTGTTCAAGAAATCTTTTTCGTCAGGCCTTAATTATCTTAATATATAAAAATCCAGTGTCATATGTACATATGTTCCCAGTCAACTCTCCACCAAGTCAACCGATTTTGATGAAAGTTGGCACTTTATGTGGTCTAACTTGTGATATAAGATAGCTTATATTTCGATTAATGGTCTTAATAATTTGTAATTAACAATAAACTCATTGTCAATGTTGATGTTTCTTATTAATCGTAAGTTTCATAAGTCTCGAACAGATGGCGCCTTAAATCAGATTTTTTACAGAAAACTGTCGGACCATCTATCGTGAACTTCTCATAGATGGCGCCACGTTGGAATTCGATATTTCTTTTTCAACAACACGTGGTGCAATGTGATATTTTGATCGATCTATAACGTAACATCGCTTTTTCTTGATTATTTCTCATTTAATTTCATCTTAATATATAAAAATCCAGTGTCATATATATGTTCCCAGTGAACTCTTCATCAAGTCAACCTAGATTGCTATAGAAATCTTTAGAAATTCCTATTGAAACCAACCGAAGGTGTAAAAAAATTAGGCATCAAATGTTTTTCATCGCTTACGCTGCGAAGAGAATTAATGATAGGACAAAAAAATATTTTCTAATTTTGTGATTTATGTTCGTTTTAATTAGCATGCTTATAACTTAAATATCTGTTCCTATTTATGTCTACCCGTGCGAAGCCGGGACGGGCCGCTATTATGCTATAATTTTTCTTTAAATCTGATTCCCGGTCTTCTATAAAATTCTAATTTTATGTTAAAAATAATGGTGCAAAATTTTAAAGGATTTAATAAAGTCTTAAAGCCATTTTTAGCAATTTACTAAGCTTAAAAGATGATTTACCAAATTTTAAACGATTTTAACATTTTACTATATCTGAACAATTTGCACTAAAGTTAAAATCACGGAATGGTTACTTTAACCTTTAACTTTTAGGAATTTGCTAAATCCATATGACATCTGTACATTTATTCTGATAAGAGCAGTGAATGGTGCGGTCAACAGTTGAGAATTCCAATTAATAGGTCCGTTTAGACATGTTTGGATGCTTGTTTTTTAATAAAAGGCAATTAGCAATTTACTAGTTAGCAGACGAAAAGAAAAGTTTAAAATTTTGGAGTTCCTTATTAAATATTTAGTTAATTGCTAACTAGTAAATTGTTAAACTCTAGCAATAGGTTGTTTAAAATTGTCCGCCAATATTTTTAAAAACTTCTTTCCAAATTGCAACTCTACCTCACAAGCTGTACGTATACAGGTACTCCGTTAACATGTTGACAACTAACAAGTAAAAACATATTTCTTATTTCGTGTTCAAGGATACTGGGATAAGGCAATTTCGGTCTTGGTCCTGTGAATTACTGATTTCTCGTTTTTATGTTTTGTGATGTTTCTTCGTTCGTTGTTTGTTTGGTAATTGATTTCTCGTGTCGCACATAAATTTAAATTAATTTTTTTCTTAAAAGAATAAAGGTGTAGATTTGACGCACGTTCTGTTTTCATTTTATACGAGTGTCGAGTATTCATCAATCTGAGATTTGAGTGGGAGTGGGACTTGGGTGCAAAAATATAAATAAGTATTTAGAAAGAAAAATTCATCAAAAAAAAACATAAACAACATAAAAATGTCAAAATGTCTTTTTGTAGACACATTAGGTATATCCTTAAGTGCCATTTGTACATAAACATTGTAAAAAAGTAAACACGTGCTTTCATCAAAAAACAAACAAAAAAATACAAACATACTTTGTACTTATGTTTATGTTTTTTTAACAAAAGGTTATTCTGGATGTAATTTTTTTGAATTGGATTTTGAGAAAGGAGCGATTACGATTTCAAAAGATAATGTTTATCTTTACACCAAGGGAATTCAGTGGAAGGTAATCGGTGGAAATTTCAATTTAAAAATAAAAATACTTACACAGATTTGTTATTGTTGGTATAAATATTGAATGTATGAGGAATTTGTATTATCATATTACCGTTACAGTACTATAGAAGCTATATCGAATCCTAGAATTTCCTTTTGTATAATACAATTCTATAGGTTTTTCTCGTACGTTGATTTGATGAAAATGTTATTTTTAGTGAATTTTTTGACATTGACATTCTTTCAATTCAGAATTTCTGAATTGCAAAAAATATCCTTATAATTATCGAATGTACATAATGTATTTTATTATTACACATTTGATATTTAAACACGATGTCATTACCCAAAATGGAACGATACATCCTTAAACAACACATTTAAATGTTTAAAATAATGCACTAGGGCGTATACGCACTTTTTTCCAATAAGAGGTATCATTTTAAATAGTCCGCTATTTAGGCAGCTGTCACGTTTAAAGCAAATATCTTTTAAAAATTGACAAGTAAAACCTACAATATTACTGAAAAGTGACCGCACGTTTGTATAATTGCATTAAATTTTTTAAAAATATGCACTAGGGCGTATGCGCATTTTTTCCCACTAAGAGGTTTCATTTTAAATAGCCCAATATCTTTGTAGTTGTCAATTTTGTAGCTATTTTCTTCTTACATTTGGCAACTGAAATTCTACGCCATTAATTAATATGAAACGGAACAAGCTTCAACAACGTCTTTAACATTTTAAAATGGTGCACTAGGCGTATTATTCACTTTTTCCCAGTAAGAGGTTTCATTTTAAATAGCCATTATTTGGGTAGTTGTCGCTTTTAAAGATGCCATATTTAAGCATTTTACGAGTAAAGAAGTCATTACTAAAAATGGGACGATTGAAAATGCTTTGGAATTATTTCAATTCACAATAAAACTGATTAAAAATTTGAGCTATCGAGATATACATATGTACATATGTGAAAATCAACAACTGAAAATTGTGTCGTTGTGCTTAGTGTTGATTAAACTCCAGCTTTATGGAGTTCCCTACGATTTGTTAAATTAGGCATTTCAGAAACGACATTAAACTGTATGTTGCTTTCTCAGCTGATATTTGTTTTTAAAACCTTAAAAAAAATTTTCAAATATTTTGCGAGCACGAAAATCTATAACTTCTATTCTACTCCACCTATCATTTAAACCCATCTCAATAAAACAACAATGTTATTGGCGGTCTGATAAAATCAAAAATAGTAAGTTATAGCCAAAACACAAACCCAAATAAATCCCATGAACCTAACCTTCACGTTCACGCAACGAAAACACACATCTCCCTTAAATCGCCTGCAACTTTCCCTTCATAAAAAGGATACCGCATACGATTGTTGAAATAATACCCAAAGAAAGCACAATTAGATATGCTTAATATATTGTTTTACACAAGAGAGCACAAATAGATATAAAAATTTGGCTGGGTTGCTGAGTTTATATAGATACGCATATATTTTATTATTTTTTATTTTATCCAAAAACAAAATTGCCTTATATGGGATATGCGGCCAAAATCCCTTTTTGCCATTTTGAATTTGAAAATGTGACAACAAATCCACTTTGGAATGAAAATAAAACGTTTTTATTTTCATTTTCAGCAGTCTTACAGTCCTCAGTATTACAACTTACAACCCTCAGCCTTCAGCCCTTATATATATTTATTTAGCTGAGTTCCATTCTGTTTCGTTTAGTGTTTAGACAAGATGAAATTTTTCCATCAAGATTGTGATTTATCTGCGTTTTAAGGCAAAGCAGACGACACAAGACATACAAAATACAAAACACAAAAAACATACACACAACCTTTTTCCCATTTTAATTTGAAAAAGTGTTTTAAGTGAGCCATCTTGTCGCAAAACAGAAAATAAAACGATTAAATTTATGGGGAAAATTCTTTAAGACCGACAAAACAAAAACGATAGATCTAGAAAAAGAGCGTTTCTAACTGTCACAGATGGTTAACATGATGGCAATGCTGCGATATGGCGATGGGTTAGCATTTTTGGGATGAGCATTAAAATGAAAAGAAACAGAGAAAGAGGAAGAGAGAGAGAGAGAGAGTTAGAGAGGAGATATGCTGATGGAGCCAGTACTTAAGAAATGAAATTGTTTGGTCTTCATCTATGTTCTATGATGTTATCCTGATCCAGTTGTAGACTAGGTACTTTATTAATTAATTATAATTTCACCGTCTTTACTCGTTTAAGAGTGTGTTGACTGCTGTCTACTGTCAACATTTTGAAATTTAATGTTATTTTTAATTTCTAACTCAATGTAAATTTTTCAATTATGCCTTTGATAGGCTTCCAGTACTTGAAGAGATTAAACTATACCTACTTTGAAAAGTATTTCCAAAGAAAAACATGGACGGAACTTCAACATTATGTGCCTAGTTTTCAATAACGCTGACTCCCTGTATCATCTATATAGACGCAGTCTTTCATCAGTCACTCATAAGTTTCCTATTATTTCTCCATCAGTCTTCCCTTAGTCTCTTATCAGTATTAAACCAGTCTCATGATAGTCACCAAACAGTCTCTCACCATACTACTATGAATTTCCCATCAGTCTCTCATCAGTTTTACATAAGTCTCACATAAGCCTACCAGCAGTAACCCATCAGACTCCCATCAGTATCACATCAGTCGCCCATCATTCTCTCATCAATTTCTTATCTGTCTCCCATCAGGCTTAAATTAGTCTCTCATTAGTATATCATCAGTCCCTATCAGTCTCCCATCAGTCTTACATCAATCTCTCAAGAAATTCTCATTAGTCTTACATCAGTCTTCAGTTTCTTATCATTCTCGCATCAGTCCCCGATCAGATCAGTCTCTCATCAGTCTCCCATCAGTACCCCATTAGTCTCCCATCAGTCTCCTATAAATATTTCATCAGTATCCAACTATTCATCCATCAGTCTCACATCAATCTCTCACGAAATTCTTATCAGTCTCACATCAGTCTCTAATAAGTTTATCATCAGTTTCTCATCATTCTCGCATCAGTCCTCCATCAGTCTTTCATCAGTATTCCATCAGTATTTCATCAGTACCCCATTATTCTCCTATCAGTCTCCCATCAGTTTCACATCAGTCACCATCAGTCTCCAATTATTTTTCCATCAGTTTCTCATCAGTCTCCTATCAGTCTCCTATCAATCTCTTGTCAGTCTGTCATCAGTCTATTTTCAATATCCCATAGTCTCCTATCAGTTTCCCAGTCTTTCATCAGATAATGTCAAAATTTCAAATGTAAATGACGTAAAAACGAACTTTAAGGTTTTATTTTGAATATTTTAGTGTTTTATAAATTGCCCCTAATTAACTTTGAATTATTTCTGACAGTTTTAAATCTGTCATGCAATGTTTTCTATGTTTTCTATGCTGCTTTGCTAGCTTTGACTTAACTTAGCAAAGTACATATAAAAACGGGTTTAAAAGTCCTGTCTTAGATACTTTTCTAACTCATAATTTTCCATTAGTTAGTCGTGAATTGGCTGTGACAGTTTCAAGTTTTTCGTGCAATGTTTTCCATGATTGATTTTTCCTTAAATAGTTGTCTTTCGTGCAATGTTTTCTGTGCAGCTTTTCTAACTTTGTACAAAGCACCATTAAATAATATGTGGTTTAAAGTTTAAACGTGTTGCCTATAATATTTTTCTAGCTCAAAATTTTGTCATTAGTTAGTCGTGAATAAATTGTGACAATTTTAAGTTTGGCAGGCAATATTTTCTATGTTTTTTAAGTCTTATTGCTACATAGATGCCGTTCTAGCAAAGCATTCATAAGAATTCTGTTAAATTTGGTTATGTTGAATACATTTCCTATCTACTTGAATTCAATGTTTTTCCGTTATTAATTTTAATCATAGGTTAGGTTAGGTTAAAGTGGCTGTTGGTTTGGGACGACCAACACACTTAGACCAAAGTATGGTCCGTTGTGATACCACATGGATCAGTTAATCAGCTTAACTCGTTGAACCAATTGGAGCTTCGAATGAAGCGTAGGAGACAACTAATGTCTGAATTTTTTAGATCGCTGGTATCGTTAAAGTAGTAGTCTCCAAGGTGGATTCTACGTCTTTGTGATAAGGCAGGGCATGTGCACAGAAGATGAGAGATTGTCTCCTCTTCTTCCTCGTCCATGCAACTCCTACAAAAATCATTTGCAGGGGCTCCAAGTCGAATAGCATGCCTTCCTATTAAGCAGTGCCCAGTCAGGACACCTATAACGTAGCTAATGTGCAATCTACTCAGAGAGATTAATTGTTTTGAGCGCTTGGTGCTAAGATTAGGCCAAATTCGTTTAGTCGCTACACAGGTGGTGGTGTTATTCCACCTGAAGTTTGTTTTCTCTATGGTATCTTGCTTTAGCATGAGTTTACATGCAGCTAAGGGGATACCTATGCTAGAATTGTGAGCCAGCAGAGGTAAAGTTGTTCCGCTTTTTGCAAGTTCGTCAGCTTTGCAATTTCCTGGAATGTCTCTATGGCCCTGCACCCAGAAAAGGTGAATTTTGAACTGTGTAGCCATCTCCGTAAGAGATGATCGACAATTTAGGGCTGTTAGTGAATTTGTAGAGACAGAGTCTAAGGATTTTAACGCAGCTTGGCTATCCGAGAAGATGCGTATATCATTAGTTGATATAACGTTTTCTCTAAGCCAGGATAGGACTTCTTTTATAGCCAGGATTTCAGCTTGGAACACGCTACAATGATCGGGTAGACGAAAGGAGAGACTTAAGTTAAGTCTTTCTGAGTATACGCCACCACCAACCCCATCCTCCGTTTTTGATCCGTCTGTATAAAAGTTTATAGGACCATCGTTCAAAAATGATGTATTCTCCCAAGAAGATCTGGGAGGTATAGTCACCTTGAAGCTATAGTTATTAAACTGAGGATGGGATATGGTGTAGTCAATATTACTACTTATAGTTCTGAACGAGTTCAAAAAAGTGGTGTGGCCAATTCCATTATTGATCCACAGAGAGGAGGCTTGAAGCCGTATGGCAGTGTTAGCGGCCGTTTGCTTGCTGAAAAAGTCCAGCGGTATTAGATGGAACAGAACATCTAGTGAAGCGGAGGGGGTGGAGCGAAGTGCTCCTCCCATACACAGGCAGGCTGTTCGTTGGACTTTGCTGAGTTTATCGCGATTTGTCGCTGTATCTAGCGCCTTCCACCATACCGCTACTCCATAAGTAAGGATCGGTCTTATGACCGACGTGTATAGCCAATGTGTAATGCGGGGCTGTAGGCCCCATTTATTACCAATGGCCTTTTTACAGGAGAACAGGGCTACTGTGGCCTTGTTTATTCTCTCTTGAATATTAGGTTTCCAACTTAATTTCTTGTCTAAAATGAGACCCAAGTATTTTGCTTGATCAGAGAATTTAAGTGGTACACCGTTTATAAGGGGAGGGTCAATGTATGGAACTTTGTATTTCCTTGTGAAGAGGACAAGGTCGGTTTTTTGTGGGTTAACGCCTAGTCCACACCGATTAGCCCATCTGGTGAGCTTATTTAAAGCGTTTTGTAAGAGCTCTTTTAGTATATTGGGATGTTTACCCGTTACTGCAATAGCAACATCGTCCGCATAGGCAAACACTCTGTATCCCTCTCTTTCTAGAGTAGTTAGTAATTCATTTATTACTAAATTCCAGAGGAGAGGGGATAGGACACCACCTTGTGGCGTACCTCTGCTGACACCCCTTTGTGTAGTAAAATCGCCCAGTTTTGAATTGATAATCCTGCTTATCAGCATCTGATTAATCAATTCGCTGATCGACTTATCTACCTTCAGAGATGCCAATACACGTGCAATTGCAGATGTGTCGACATTGTTAAATGCACCTTCTATGTCTAAGAAGGCAACTAAGGTGTACTCTTTATGATGGAGGGAATATTCGATTGTACGTACTATACTGTGTAGAGCCGTTTCAACTGATTTCCCTTTGTGGTAGGCATGTTGAGCCTTTGAAAGGAGGGACTTATCAATACTTGCCCTTAAGTGAATATCGATCAAACGCTCAAAAGTTTTGAGAAAGAATGATGATAAGCTGATAGGTCTTAAGTCTTTAGGGTTTACATGACTGGATTTTCCAGCTTTTGGAATAAAAACAACTTTAACTTGTCTCCAAGACATCGGGATGTATGCCAAATTAAGGCAACCCTTGAAGATGTTTTCTAGGATGGGTATTAGAAAACTTGCATTTTCTTGCAGTTCGGCTGGAATTACACCATCCAGACCAGCAGATTTGTATGGTTTAAAGCTGTTAATAGCCCAATTGAGTTTTTCCCTAGTGACTAGACCTTGTGGGGGTTGTAAAGTATTGTCACCATTATTAAGTGCAACGTTATTAATAATATTAGAGCTACCAGGAAAGTGGACGTCTAGTAGCAAGTTGAGCGATTCTTCGCTTGAATTGGTCCAAAGGCCAGAGGCGTTTTTCAAGCAACTTGGCATGATTGGATTTTTGGAGAGGATTTTGCGCAGCCTGGATGCTTCGGAGCAATCTTCAACGTTACTACAGAAGTTTCTCCAAGATGATCGTTTGGTTTTCCTCAGTTCTTTTTTATAAATCTTCAGTGATTCTTTATATGAATCCCAGTCAGACATGTCTTTAGAAGCTTTGGCTCTGTTAAAGAGTTTTCTGCATTCTTTTCGAAGTGGATCCAGCCCTGAGTTCCACCAGTGTGGCTTCTTTTTACCTCTTACTTGTATAAGAGGGCATGCAGTATCTAGAGCTTTGTTTAGGGCTAATGTTAGATTATTGACTTTGTCGTCAAGATCTTCGATGTTGGAGGGAGTATTAAAAAGTTCAGGTTTTATTAAACTATTTAACGTTCTCTTATATTTTGGCCAATTTGTTCTTTTCAGATTTCGAAAGATCGGTTGGCAAGGTGGTTCATTTATAAAGTCAAACTGGATGTATCTATGATCAGAAAAAGAGTGATCTTTAGATACCTTCCAGTTCAAAATATTATTATTAATGAATTCGGAGACAAGAGTTATATCTAAAACTTCTTGTCGATTTTTAGTAATAAAGGTTGGCTCATTACCAACGTTACTTACGAGTAGGTTAGTGTTAAGAACATAGTCGAAAAGAGACTCACCTCTGTCGTTTATATCCGTTTTAATCATAAGAAATTACCAAATTTTGTCATCAAACTAGAAATTAGCCTTATCACTAAACACCGTAAAATGGACGAAGTGATCAGATCAGATTTCAAAACCAAAATTTAATGAACAGAAATATCAATACAGTTCGATATTCTCAACTGTCAAACCATAGACAACAAACACTCTTTATAATCATTTGAAGGGCATCATAAAGTTTTGTGCGGTATCTTTATCTGATGTATACTTAAATTTTTGACAGCTGTTGTGAAAAAATCCGTTATTTGTTTTCGTAGTTTATAGTCAAGAATCAATCAAACTTGGGGTAATCAAGCTTCCATTTAGTATAATATCAAGTTATGACTGAAGCCCATATAATTCAAGCTTAACCAATAATCAATTATTTTGGTCAAATAACGCATAAGACCTGAGTTGTCTTTGAAATAATCATTAAAAAAATTCCTCTTGCAGAATGATTATCGTCCGGATTTAAAGCAACATACCTACAACTTCCAAAATATATCATTCCTCCTGTATGCAGTTTAGAGTAAACCTCAAATAATGGCTTAACCGATATTCCATTTGGGATTTGTGGAGAATTTTAGCTTAAATTGCAATATTGCTTACCTACCAGAAACTCCACATTTAACGCAGACAGTGGCAGAGTGATTATCTTGCCATCGAAATGCACATAATTAAAACA
The DNA here is from genome assembly GCA_920104205.1 of Eupeodes latifasciatus. Classification (NCBI taxonomy): domain Eukaryota; kingdom Metazoa; phylum Arthropoda; class Insecta; order Diptera; family Syrphidae; genus Eupeodes; species Eupeodes latifasciatus. The sequence continues at coordinate 19,984,116 of OV049926.1, read as the reverse complement.
TTCCTCCTTGAGGATTTGGAAAGGAACAACGGATGACAGGAAATACACAAGGTAACTTTATGTAATCTAAGGTATGCAAATGAAAGAAAAAAAACTTAAGCACATACAGTCTAAGCAGAGAGATAATGAATTATAGCCAACTTCAGGTGAACACCCACAAAATTGCATCATTCAAAGTGAAGATTAGTCTTTGTATAACTAATAGCTGAAGTGAAGAAGGATCTTCTTAGAAAGAGATAGATTAAGAGAGAGAAAGAGGGGGAAACCACAACAGAAGCCAGCTCTACAAATAATGGCTTGTTTAAACCCATTAGCGGTGATTAAGTGCATAAAAAGATTACGTAACACATGGTTTATATATTCTATTATTTAATGTATAAGGATATCTTTGATGATTGAGATGATTATGCATATGTTTCCACAATTCACATAAAATATGCATAAGTTCTTAATTATGGGAATTAAAGAAGAGTCATAATTTTTGTAAATTGGATTCTGACAGTTAAAAGATTTCATTCATAAAATTTTTAAATTGAAGAAAAACGACAGAAAAAGTATAGAATAAAGGGTGTTGTCTTAGCTGCATATGACATGTCGATGGTTATTGTCTATGGTTTGACAGTTGAAAATGTCAAACTGTGTTGACAGTTCTGTTGAGTAAGGTTTGACAACTCATAGTGAATCATTTATTAACAGAACAATACTTCCAAATTTTGGAAATTAACTTTGATAAAAAAAAATAAATCTGTTTGCAAAGTTCATACATAAAGTACTTCGTCCATTTATGGTTAAATGCCTTCAACCTCTGGCGGCATCATCGGTTCTTATTTCTTTAAAAATGGGAAATAAGCTGTCATTTTATGAAGAATGGCCAGAACCATCGAGAATATCTGACTAACTTAAAAATTCACGAAATACGATTTCAACAAGATCCAAAATCAATTTGGTCAATGCTTTATTTCGGGAAGTGCTACTTACTGGCCTCCTCGCTCCTGCGACTTAACGGATCTCGATTATTTGTATGGGGCTAAGTACTATGCAATTCATAGCAATGTCAGATGTTTACTTCAAATCATATTTTAAAAAGAGGCTAGAATGTGACCCACATGGATAACTTCCCATCCCTTCTGTCGATTTGTCTTGCTTAAAAGGTTTGTTGGTTTTCGTGTTTTTTTAAATAAGTTATCAGTTAAAATTGTAGTACCCGTAGCGTGATGGTTAGTGCGTTGGACTGTCATCCAAGGGGTCTTGGGTTCAATCCCTGCCTGTGCCACCTAACTTTTTTCACAGGTACTGCCTCTTGCGAGGAATTGACAAATTCTCCAAGAGTAATTCTTGTCATGAAAAGTGCTTTCTCAAATTAGCCGTTCGGATTCGGCATATAAACTGTAGGTCCCTTCCATCTCTGACAACATTACTCGAACACAGGGATGGTTGAGAGTTGTAAGTCCTTCATGGACTGTTGCGCCACCTAATTTATTTTTTTTTTTATATCAGTTAAATTATTTTAAAACATTTAAAAATTACCAACAATATTTTGCATATGATAAAAAAATTTGATTTCAAAATCTATTTTGGTTAACGAGATTTTCATTCGAAAACCAATTTTTACTAATTTTAGTAGCATTTCTTTAAAGTTTTTATTTCTAATATAAACAAATATAAATTGAATGAATGAAATTAGTTTGAAGCCAATGTTTTCTATTTTTCACGAGATATCGAGAACCGAACATCAATTTTTACCAATTTTGCGTACTATTTTTTGTAGATTTTAATTTTTTATGAAAAAACTGACTGTTTGATTTTTATAAAAAAAAATTACTGAATGTTGAAAACAATATTTCTTATAAAATAAAATTAATTTGAAGCCTATATCTTAAATTTTTGAAAAGATATTTGCGTCGAAAATCATTTTTTACCAACTTTTTTTAATTTGTTTTAGGTTTTTATTTTTTGTAAAAAAAAACTATCAATTCGATTTTTCTCAAAATTTTACTGAATGTTGAAAACAATATTACTCATAAGATAAAATTAGATTAAATCCAATATCTCAAAGTTTTGAAAAGTTATTTAAGTCTAAAATCAATTTTTACCAACTTTTGTTAATTTTTTTTTTTAGATTTTTAATTTTTTGTAAAACAAACTGTCAATTTGATTTTTCTCAAAATGTTACTGAATATTGACAACAATATTTTTGAAAATATAAAATTAGTTTAAAGCCAATTTCCTAAAGTTTTGAAAAGTTATTTGAGTCGAAAATCAATTTTTACTAACTTTTATTAATTTTTTTTTAGATTTTTATTTTTTGTAAAAAACTGTCAATTCGATTTTTCTCAAAATCTTACCGAATGTTGAAAACAATATTTATTTAACTTAGAAGTTAAGTTGGAAGCCATAATCTCAAATTTTTGAAAAGATATTTGAGTCGAAATTCAATTTTAACCAAGTTTGAGTAAAGTTTTGTTAAGGTTTTTATTTTTTATAAAAAAAAAACTGTCCATTCCATTTTTCTCAAAATTTTACCTGATATCAAAAACGTTATTCTTCGCTTCACAAAATTGTTTTGGAGATAAAAACATTTTTTTTTCGTAAAATTTTCGAGGTGACAAATTTTTTTTCAGTTTTTTTTTTTGATTTATAAAAAAACCGTTAATTGGATTTTTTCCAAAAATATACTTGTCTGGTATCACGTTACAATATATAATATAAAATTTAATTCAAGTCTCTAGCGTAATTATTTTGTGAGATATTTAGGGTTAACCAATATTTCCACCTTTTTTTTTAAACTGCGATTGTAAAAAAAAACCACGCACGCAATTTTCTTGAGAGCTCTTTCTGCATTTTTCTGCATTATTATCTGTATAACAAAATTTATTTGAAGTCGATATCTCTACTGGTTCTTGAGCTATGGACGACGAAAAAAACGTCGCGAACGTACGAACGTACCTACACACGCACACACAGAAATCTTTCCAAAAATCTTTTATTTCGACTCTAGGGACCTTGAAACGTCGAGAAATGTCAAAATTTTCAATTCGACAAATCGGACCCATTACAATAACTTCCTATGGGAAGTTAAAAATAAATGCCATGAAATTATCTACCAGATAATAATAATACAAAATTAATTCCAAAAATATTCCTGTCTCGTATTTTCTCTTAAAATAACACCCTATACATGGGATACCTTTTTTAACAATCTCTATCAATGGGTAATTTTTTAAATCCAAAACGTCCACATAAAGCTTTACCACAAGTGAAAATGAAAAAAAAAACACATTTAAAACACCATCTTGATAAATTAATATTTTCTTAATGCGAATAACTTTTTATTATATTTTTTTATTGCATAAGAAATAAAATTTTGAATTATTAAATTATTTTATTTTGTGAAGGTTAAGAAGGGTTAATTGAAACTTTTACTATATTCATTTTTGTGTAATAAAACAAACTTTTATTCAAGTTAAAACACATAATAATAATCCGCTTATGGCCTAATTTACGTCTTCAAACGTAAACTTGATGTTGTAACATTCTGTTGCACAATCATAAGCTTTATATAGCAAAATTTCCAATTAACTTGTGTCATAATAATAATCAGATCAATATACTGATATCGTATACAACATCAGGACTTCAGATAGCCGCACATAATCTCCTTATAAATGGCATAAATATCGTCACTTACCCAAAATTCCTTCCTTATCGACCTTTCAGCTTTTGGTTTTAGTTTAAGTTAGCTTGGGGGATAATTTCAATTATTTAATTAGGTATATGTAAACAAAATGCACAAAATGTCTAAAGAAACACCAAAGACACCACAAAACGAATATAATGGCCAAGCAAAAAGGACAAGGCAGAGTTGAGTGTGCTCTATATATGAGTTCACATGCATAAAGTTCAAGTTAACACCCTTAAAATATATATGTATGTACTGTACATAAAAACATGTCTATATTGGCGGATATAATTTGCCCCAATGGGTCCTATTAGCCGGTATATATTTTCCATTGGATTACACCATATTATCCTTATCGCTATATTCTCGCCAACAGCTGCATCACAAGGATCTTTGGTTAATTTAACTTTATTGCATGTGCTTTACTTTGCACATATAAAGTATGATATAGAGTTCTATAATAACAGCTCCTAGTTCTTACCTACACATACGCACATACATATGCATATACTGCCACACTATTCCTTTGGTTTGTAGGACTAATCAAATAAGACACTTGAGGTGTTTTGTTGTAGTTGTATAGTTTTGCCCAGATTATCAGATGAGCATACTAACTCGCAAGGATATGCTAACATCTTCCGGTCATATCAAATCCAACAACACTAGGTACTTAAAGTCGTATATATACTTTTGTAGGTACAACTTTCTTGGAAGTTCATGGTGGGTGGGATTAAACGGTGCCGTATTAATAACACGTGACTAATTGATACAAAAGATAAATATTTGCAGGGCGAAAAATTGAATTTATATAATTTTTACATATTATTTTCTATATACTAAATATCTTTCGTTAAAAAATCTATTTTTTACAAATCGTTGAGTTTTTCAGTTCAGTTTTTAGTAAACCCCAATTGAGTTTATTTGAATTATTTGATTTATTTTTGTTGAATTTATCGTTTCAATTTTGTATTTCCTATGTTAGATCGTTATGTTTCGTTAAGTCAGTCTTTTACTGGATACACAATTATTTAAGCGCAGTTATATAAGTTCTGAAATTAAGTTGGAAAGGTCATTTATATATGCTTTAAAAGTTACTTTTAAATCACAGTTTTCCAAATTTGAATTAAGGACAAGAAAAAACGTGACTCAAATACTAACTAAGACCGTTTCGTTAAGTTAGCCTTTCACCCTAATGACCTTGTTTTTGAGAAACAGAACAGGGCTAATGAAAAGTAAAATTTAATTTAAGTTATAACTAATTTCGAAAACCCAGAAAGATCATATTTCTTCCGATGGCTTTCGTTAAGTTTTTAAGAATGAACTTTACCATTATTTTATATTTTTTTGTAAAATTTTACAGCAAAATAAAAATATATATAGATTTTTAAAGAAAATTGAGCACAGTAATATTTAAATTCTAACTAAGTTAGATTAAGTTCTACGAAGCGTGTCACAGTAGAGGGTAAAATTAATCGGTCTCTCTCTGAATCATATTCGATAAGCCACTATTCGGATTCTTTAATTTGGAATATTTTCTTTTATTTGTTGAGTTTTTGCTCAATTTTATTTTAAATCTGATTTTAAACCACAATTGGGAAAATAATTTTTATATTTAGTGCGTATGTTATTTAATTTAATATAAACTATAAAATCACTTTTTCGTTTCATATCTCATATTCTTCGTTAAGTTTGTTTAAGAATGAAACGTTGCCATGATTTTATATTGTTGATATTATTAATATTGAGATATTTAGCATTTAATTTGTATTTAAATTTTGTTTACAAGGTGCTTTTCAATTAATTAAAACATATTTCTTTCGAAATGTTGTATTCAAGTTGGCATCAATTTTTGTTGTGTTTTTTTTTTTAAATAAAGGCAGTTGAATCAGTTGATCTTTGACTTTGAAAAATTACTAACTGATCCTAGTTTCTTCCTCAACTTATACATTACTTCGATGTTGGTCTAAGAATATTTTATACTATATGTATACATTTTAGGTTTTTCAATAAATTTAAATTTAACGATGCAATAGTCTTGCCTTTGCAACCTTTTAATTTTTATTTTATAATAAATAATTGAATTTTGTCATCTTATTTTAATAAAAACAAGGCATACTGTATCGTTCAGTTTCAGGTAAAAATTCTATTAAATGCTACTTCGTTCAGTCTTAAGTTTTTGTTAGCATTTAAGACACAGAATCGTAAATAAAATTTTGTTTTTTAACTATCGTTAAGTTTCGTTAAGTATGAATCTCAAATTTTAATTTTATTTAATATTATTGATGTATACCATTATCCGAAATAGCTATATTTTGAAAAATGGTTTAAACCAACAAGTTTTTTCTTATTTTTATTTTTCGTTAAGTTTGTATTTATAACTTAGTTTTGTGAATCCTTAAGGCCTTCATTCATTATTTTATTGTGTCTCTTTTTTGTAAAGTTCAAGTTAAGTTTGTTATGTTAAGTTATTCTGTGACTCTTTAAGGGAGTCTTTTATTTTGTAAAATGTTCGTTAAGTTTGTGATTATTTCATGTCCGTTAAAGTTTTCGTAAAGGGCCCCAAGATTATTTTACCTTGAAGTGATATCTTTTAATAATCCACCATTGGGCAATACTTATACCTTACCTATTCCTTTCCATTATAAAAGAACATTCTCAGGCATTTTGTGCAAAACTTTCAACTTCCGTCAAGAAGGACAACCACATAACCACCAAAACCAACATAGATATACCAAGATAACTATAGCATCTGAGAAAGGATAATACTACGTTATGTTGGTATGTATATCCTTTTCCAACGAAAGGGCAACTTTAACGTTCAATTCACCCGCACGAGTCTGTTCTAATTGGCTATTAGGAACTAGAACTATAAGAAAAGAAAAGATAGAGAAGGACCATAGAACCATTTCTGTGGCACTAAAAAAAAGCAAGGCAACTTTGGAGTGTCGGTCGGTCGTCCTATTAAGCGCAATAAATGCGACTTTTCTACTTATTTTTCTGTTGATGCTCTTCTCTGGAAACATTTCAAAAACATTTAAAGAAAGAAACAACAGCAACAATCCTGCCTGGGAAAAGGGTGGATGACGCTCTTCCTCTGCTTACAAAACATACATTTTACATCAAATAAATAACAATTTTATGAATTTTTGCTACTTTTACGTATATGCAACTTAAAATAGGTACACAACCCTGTCAGGATGAATGAAAGCTTATTTGCAGTCAAAATGACATAAATGTTATGGGAGCCAAAGGATAAGAAGATAACTACAACTACGCCGCCGGTTGATGCCTGAGTCTGAACTTGAGCCAGATAAGTTTTGTTGAGGATAAATTTTCTTGATTGGAGCCATTCACACGTGTTGCACTTGACTTGATACATGAAATGAAAAAGTAAAAATTTTCTTTTTTTATAGTTTTCTATTAATCTGGCTGAGTGCTGTTGGGACATAACGAAGAAGTATATTTTGTCAATAACACTCACAACATGACTACTTTACCTAACCCGACGTCATGGTCGTCTATGTATAAGAGGAAAACTAAAGCAAAGCTATATAATCTCATATTGGCCATTAAGGGAGAAGTGTTCTTAATGCTGGTGTGTATGGTAAAAGCAATAATCCGGTTTAGTGTCATATGAACTTTTTAGGCAGGTTAAGAAGGCTTTTATTTAGGCTTTTGATGAGGGCTTATTGTGTGGCCTTTTCAACTCTATTTATGTACATTATAAATGAGATTTTGAATTGCAAAGAAAGGATGTTTTTGCTCCATATAAAAATTGAATATTGAATATATGCCAAAACCAATCTAACGCATATCTTTGATTTAAGAAACTCAATCTTCGTCAAGTTTGTTTTGAGAATGGTTATATGATTTTTTGACAATTTTTACGAAGCTTTATGTCTTTTATTCCAAATCATTAAATTTTGAATAGCTTAGTTAGATTTTAAGCCAAGTTTTTGAAGCTTATGGAGAATTTACAAGTGAAAATCTATACATCGTTTTGGAGAAAGTAAGATTATTGCAATTGATAAAATTTAAAAGCATTTGATAGAGATTGGCATCAAGCTCTCTTATCGAAAATGCGTGCTTTTGGTATTGATGAAACTCTTCTTCGTTCAATTAGAAACTTATATTCATAAATGATCTTTTGTCTGCCACTTCTAATCCATTAAACTGTTTCGCCGACGACAGTTCCCTCAGTATAGAGATTCTTTCTTAAATCGCACATCGAGAATGTGGAATGCTTTGGCCAACTCTGTTTTTCCCTCCCATTTTGATACTCAGAACTTTAAGACCAATGTGCACCGGTATCTCCTCTTAAATCCTTCCCTATTTTCCTAACGCTCGCACTGTGTTTAAAAATAAACATATAAAGGGTACTAATAACCCCTTGAGTGCTTGTAAATTATTAAAAACAGAAAAAAAATAATATCATTTGTTCTTTATTTTGTAATGGTTGCCAACTACAGTTGTAAGTCTGTTTCTCTTATGCTCATAGTAGAATCATTTTATTTTCGTCAAGTTTTTCAAGAATGATTTCTACTCTAATTCTTTGATTTTTTGTTAACTTAACGAAATATTTTGCCTTTTTCGTGTTTGACACTTCATTTTTATATAATTTTTGATTTCTAAATTTTGTTTTCGCAGCAAATGCTAAACATTTGGAAGGATCATTTTGACCAGCTGTTAATTGCCGATGAAGCCCTCGATCCCGCCAACAAGCAGACCCGACAAATCCATTTAGTTGATGATTTGGAGTTCTGCCCACCCGACCTGAATGAGATTAGAGTTTCCATCACCAGACTGAAGTCGAACAAAGTTGCCGGTGATGATGGTTTACAGGCGGAGTTTTTCAAGCACGCGGGAGCTGATCTGGTAAGAAGCATGCACCAACTCATGACCAAAATTTGGTCGGAAGAAAGCATGCCCGTCGAGTTGAATTTAAGCACTATCTGTCCGATTCATAAGAAAGGTGACCGCCTTCTCTGAGCCAACTACAGAGGCATCAGCCTTTTAAAGATCGCCTACAAGCGCCTATCTAGCGTATTATGTGACCGCCTGAAGCCATTCACAGATGAATTGATTGGCGATAATCAACCATCGACTAAATTTTCACTCTACGCCAGATCCTGGAGAAGACCTTAGAATATAACATCGATACGCATCATCTTTTCATTGATTTCAAAGCAGCCTATGACAGTGTTAACAGGAACAAACTGTACCGCGCAATATCGAGTTTTTGGTATCCCTGCCAAACTGATACGACTTATCAGGATAACTTTGGGGAATTCTAGTTGCTGCACCAAAACTGGTAGAGTCTCAACTGAAATCTTCAAAACCACCAAAAAACTTCAACAAGGCGATGCTCTGTCATGTAGCTGCTTCTATATTTTTCTCGAGAGAGTAGTTTGAAAAACCAATGTCAACACCAATGGCACCATCTTTAAAAAATCCATACAATATCTTGGATATGCAGATGACTTCGACTTTATGGAAAGAACCAAACGAGCAGTTACGGGTGCCTTTTCCGGTATCGAGTCTGAAGCGAGCAAAATGGGTCTTGTGATTAACGGGGACAAAACGAAGTACTTACTGTCATCGAATAGAGTCGATTTCCATCGTAGACTCTGTCAGAATGTGATTATTGATAGGCATAACTTTGAGATGGTAAATGAATTTATCTATCTGGGTACTGCACTACTGCTGTTAACTCTGCAAATAATATCAGCTCTGAAATCAAATGTAGAATTTTTCTTGCTAATCGCTGTTTCTTTGACCTTAGTAAGCAATTGAGGAATAAGGCCCTATCGCGAAATATGGGCAGAAGCATGGACTCTTTCCCAGGTGAATGAAAGATCCCTTGATATATTCGAGAGGAAGGTTCTGCGTACGATATATGGTTATGGACCGATTTGTGTCGACAGGCAAAATAATATTTGGCAGAGAAGATACAATCACAAACTATACGAGCTGTACAGGGACGTGCCACTGGTCAAAAAACTACAAGTTTAACGATTAGGTTGGGCTTGTAGAACAAATGAACATGGAAGCTCCAGCCGGCAGGGTATTAAACGCTAAGCCTGAGGGAACCAGAAGCAGATGCAGTCCCCATTTCCGGTGAAGTGATCAAGTTGAAGCCGACACAAGTCGGCTAGGGATTCGAAACTGGAGACAGCAAGCTAGAGATCGAGTAAGCTGGCGGGATCTATTACTTGAGGCCCAGGAGCACGATGGCACTGTAGCACCAACCAAAGTAAAGTACGTAAGAAATTTTGTTTTCAGGTAATAACAAAAAACTAATTTATTCACTACAGTTTTTTACTGAGTTGATCGTTAAGTTTCGTTAAGATAGAAATCCAATCACTAAATTTTGAAGGATTCAGTTAAATTTTAAGTCAGTGCTGAGAGAATAGAAGCGGATATAAAATCATTTATAAATCATCGTTGAGTTTCGTTCAATATGAATTTGTCTATTTGCGGTTGCATTAAGTTCCGTACTCTCAAATTTTGTGTGTCCTTTATTGTAACAACTGTTGCGGCTTCGAAAAGTCGTTAGAATCTGGAGCCAGTTAACACCTTCGGAAGTAAAGCTGTCACCGTCTTGTTAACTAATTAATTTTCTATAAACTTCGTGAACAGATTCCATTATTTTAAAGTAAATTTCCATTATTCTGCCGTTAAACGATTGAATAGAAATGTCAACAGTTTGATTAAAATTTTACTTTAATTGATGAGTTTTCAGTAAAAATTTAACGAATATACACCACATTTTATTATGACAAAAGACAGTTCATACCCTTGCAAGAAATAATAAATTCCCACTTCTGATTTTGTAGGCATCGTGTTTCTTTGTTTTGTTTGTTTGCTTTAATTCTGTTTGTTTTATTTAAAGATAAACCTTTGTCCATTTGTCATTAAATAAAAAAATTAATTCGAATTTAAATTCCTGACTCGCTGACGTGATATTTAAATTTTCATGAAAAATTATGCATTTCAGAAAATGAGAAATAATGAAATTTTGTTAAGCAGATAGTGATTCCGGACAAAGAGAGTGTACATCATTTTAATTAGAGAACTATTATACTATATTTGCTGTTGTATCTTTCAAATGTAATTTAATTTTTTTTTGTTATTATTATTGGAGTATTAAAAATCTAGGTACCCCTCGCTTTGCTCCTTCATTCTGTTGGGATAGGTATGACCGAAAAGTATGTGCGTTGTTTACCATCATGGTGCACAGTTTGTTTACATATGCGTGCATAATTGAATGCTCAGAATGTAAATAATGTCAAGCTCTCTGGCAATTAAATAAAAAAAATAAATGAATGTAGGTTTTCATCCTTTTTGGATTTTTGCCACATCCTGTATTGTGATGCAAGAGAGAGGACATCCTGCTTTGCTCATCCTACTCCTCGACATCAACGAAATTATTTAAATTAAACAAATTCCCTCATCCGTACCACTTGCTGACCACTGAAAAATGATCCTTGATTGTCATTGAATCCTGTCCATAGTGTCCTCGTCCAATCTTCCTCGTTTTTAATCCACCTCCAGGCCTCCGTACTCCGTCATACTGCTGCTCATCGTTGTTGGCTTTGGCGTTGGAGTCCGTCGTTGTTGTCCTCCTCTGATGGATGCTTAATTTTTATGTGGTCAGGTCAGTATATTTGTTGTATGGAGGTATCCGGAGAACAGCAGCAACTTGTCTTTGAATGACTCACTGAAGTCGCTGTCCTTCGGAATACAATTTTTGCGCTTTAAATTTTTAATTACACTTCAGTCATCATCGAAATCAACTCGGCCGGGTTTTGGAATCATTAAATTTGCAATTTTCGGCCGCAACATGGCGCTAGCAGGTATGATGCTTATAGGTAAGGATATGGACAACGACCGAGCGACGACGGATGGTACAAGCGAGCGAAGTAACCTAGTTGGAGTTTGGATGGACTTAAACGACAATGACGACGACGGACGATGACGACGAAGCGACGGCGGCGGGACGAACGGTTATCCGTTGTCCGTCGTCGTTGGAATTTAAATTGAATTTCAATATTATTGCTGTGCTTAATCCTGTGTGTGTGGTTTCCATTAAATGGAAATTCAATTTTCACCCAGAGCGCAGCCAGTGCAGCGCCCCGTGATGATCATCCTGATGCGATGCAATGTGGGTTGTTTATGGCGAGGCATTGGCATCAACTCATGGCAAGGACAATAATTATTGCCGTTTTATTCGTTTCAAGAACTCGGAGGAACGAGTTTTTGTTTGGGATTGTGACTCTCGGATCATGATTTGGTGGGTGTCCGTAGCTGTTGTTGCCTTGACAGAGTGTATATAGCGCTACAAAGTTACTTCGTTTTTGCGACATAAAAGTTTACCTATCTACATATATCCTCCCTTTACTGGCTTTTTGTGTAAAATGTATGACTTTACTCTTGTCACAACAAACTATGGGTTCTATTCTGTTCTGTTCATTGCATGTCCTGTCGATGACAACGATGTTGCCAGGACCACAAACGTAACCGCATTTGCTTTGATTGATTATAAATAGAAATGTTTGCATCGATTATATTGGTTCATTTCAAGCGAAGGTTTAGTCATGGTAATGGGATGACATTTCTAAAAGTCCATTTTGTATTGTCAAAAAGCTGGAATTGAAATAGGTACATATGTAGGTTCCATCACCAATTACCAGCCTCCAAAGTCCAAATATAGCACATTCAAACTAAACCATTTGTTCTAGAGAAATGAGAGCTACATATTTTTGGGGAAAATGGCCTGAATTGGATGTTTATGACGGTTTAATGATATCGCTAGACTATAGTAGGTGCATTTGACAGAGTATTAGAATGAAGTTAATGGGTCCATTATGTACATACCAGAATGTTTGAAATTGTTTGTGATTGTGTGACTAATTTTGTTTATTAAATTGACACAATGAGTAGTGTAGATTTATGTGTCAATAGTCCTAATTAGTGGCCTACATAGCTTACACTTTAAAACCATGACGGCTTATGTACTCGTACGTTTTGTAGGTGTTCAATTACTAGGAGGGATACCATTTGACAAATTCATTTAAATATGTTGTCCGAAAACCAATAATGGACGAATTCTAGATTAACAGAGGGTGGGCATAACTCTCAGCTGAGTTCGATCAGAGCTTTCTTGTTTATTTATGAAACAAAATAAAGACTGAAACGTCAAAAATTTTAGAATTTCTTATCTGAAACTGTCATAACACAAGACATAAAGGTTGAGAGAACGCTTAATAAAATAGCTCAGAATAGAATAAATGAGCAGATCGAATTGAATGCTGACTAAAAGTATCAGAATCTTAAGCCCCAATTTCTTCAAAAAATAAATTTAATGTTTTTTTTTTATTACGAGTATTATAAGTTTTTCTATTTTAACTTTTATTCTTTTTACTAAACTACAGCCACGATTTAGGTCGGCAGGGCTTTTGAGAGGTTTCTTACCGACTTTACGATATTTTGCGATATCATGATTTGCAAAACGTAATTTAACTTAAAACCTTGGGCGTTAAGAAAACAGTTTACTTAAATTTGTTTGATTAGTTTAATAAAAAAGAGGCCGGGATGCGACCCACACTGATAACTTCCCATCCCATTTGTCGATTTGTCTTGCTTAAAAGTTTGTAGGTTTTGTTAAAAAAGTTGCCAATTGAATTACTCTTAAACATTTAAAATGTACCAATAATATTTTGCATATAATGAAATAGTTTGATTTAAAAATCTATATTTGTGAACGAGAGTTTTAGTCGAAAACCAATTTTTACCAATTTTAGTAATATTTCTTAAAAGTTTTTATTTCTAATATAAACAAATACCTACAAATTGGATGAACGAAATTAATTTTAAGTCAATATCTATTTTTCACGAGATATCGAGAACCGAATATCAATTTTTACAAAATTTGCGTAGGTACTATTTTTTGTAGATTTTATTTTTTTATAAAAAAACGGACTGTTTTATACAAAAATTTACTAAATATCAAAAACAATATTTTCTGTGAGATAAAATTAGTATGAAGCCAACATTTTTTATTTTTGAAAAGATATTTGAGTCGAATGTAAATTTTTACCAAATTTTAGCATTGATTTTTTAGGTTTTTATTTTTTGTGAGAAAACTGTCAATTCGATTTTCTCAAAATTTTACCGAATGTTGAACCTAATATTTTTTATAAAATAAAATTAATTTGAAGCCTATATCTCAAAGTTTTGAAAAGATATTTACGTCGAAAATCAATTTTTACCAACTTTGAGTAATGTTTTTTTTTTGGGTTTTTATTTTTTGTAAAAAAAACTGTCTATTTGATTTTTCTCAATTGAATATTGACAACAATGTTTTTTAAAAGAAAAAATTAATGGATATCATAAGCCTTTAAAAGATATTTGAGTCGAAAATCAATTTTTACAAACTTTTAGTACTGTTTTTTTTTTTAGGTTTTTATTTTTTATAAAAAAAACTGTCAGTTCGACTTTTCTCAAAATCTTACCAGATGTTAAAAACATTATTCTTCGTTGTACAAAATTGTTTTGGAGATAAAATCAGTTTTTGTTCGTACATTTTTCGAGGCGACAAATATTTTTTTCAGTTTTTTTGATTTATAAAAAAAACCGTTAATTGGAATTTTTTCCAAAAATATATTTGTTTTGTATTACGTTACAATATATAATATAAAATTTAATTCAAGTCTCTAGCGTCATTGGTTCGAGAGATATTTTGGGTTAACCAAAATTTTCACCTTTTTTTAAATTGCTATGGTAAAAACCACCCCAGGATTTCGACTTTAGGTACCTTGAAACGTCGAGAAATTTCAAAATTTTGGGGAGAGTACGATAACTTTGGCGACAAAGTTTAATGACGGATTTGTATAGAACAGTTAAAAACAAGCATTTTTTACTATGGGAGGGGGGTCTATCTCCCCCCGTTTAGGCGATGGGGGCAATTCAAAAAATATGTACATTAAATGGAAAAAAAAATAATTAAAAAATAACGGTAATACTTACAATTAAGTATTATACCTTTATTTAAAGCCAACATTTTTGTCTATTAGCTTGTTTTTAAATCAAGTCAAAACTATGCATAGTTTTTGAAAAAAAATGTTTTAAACTAAAAATGTATGCAAAAAAATTAAAAAAAAAAGGTTTAAAGTGTAGTTTTTCAAAACTTTCAAATTATCTTCTGTTTTTTTTTAGAATTCATTGCTCTTATTTGTTTTTGATCAAAAACTGAAAACTAGATGACTTTATGTCTTCTTGTTCTTGAGAAAATTGAAAATTACCAAAATAAATATTTTAATTAAATTACTTTTTCCTTGCTTAAGTATTAACGTAGTCTTATTTTTAATAGTAATAATCGAATATGGATTAAGATACACTTAGGGTAAATTAATTTTTGTTAAATCCAGCTTATTTAAATGCAAAAGAAACTTTGCATGCACCCCATCTTGCACCCACCGAACCATGTCCCCTCCCCACCTTGCACGCACTCCAACTTGCACCCACCCCAAATCCTATAGTGTTCCCAAGCAGGGGGGGTTACAGATCCCACTGTTGCATACACCCAAACTCGCACACACCTTACTGTTGCATACACACAAACTCGCATCTACCATTGTTACTATCAATATAAGACCACTCAAGCAAAAAAAAAAGAATTAAATTAAAATAGTAGTTGTGGTTATTTTCAATTTTCTCAAAAAATAAAAGACATAAAATCATCTTGTTTTTAGTATTTGATCAAACACAAATAAGAGCAATAAATTCTGAAATAAAAACAATGGTAGATAATTTTAAAGTATTGAAAAAGTTACACTTTAAACCTTTTTTTAACTTTTTTTACTCAAATTTTGAGTTTAAAATTAAATTTTTATTTTCAATTTTCTCAAAAACTAAAAGACATAAAATCATCTTGTTTTCAGTTTTTGATGAAAAACAAATAAGAGCAATAAATTCTGAAATAAAAACAATGGTAGATAATCTTGAAGTATTGAAAAAGTTATACTTTAAACCTTTTTTTAACTTTTTTTACTCAAATTTTGAGTTTAAAATTAAATTTTTCAAAAACTACGCATAGTTTTGACTTGAATTAAAAACTGGCAATAAAACAGAATGTTGGCTTTAAAAAATGTATAAAACTTAATTGTAAGTAGCACCGTTATTTTTTAATTATTTTTTTCCATTTTAAATAATAATTGTTTTAAATTGCCCCTACCGCCTAAACGGGGGGAGATAGACCCCCCTCCCATAGTAAAAAATGCTTGTATTAAGCCCCTCTACCAAAAACCGTTATTATATCTTGACGCCAAATTATCGTACTCGTGCCAAAATTTTCAATTCGACAAATCGGACCCATTACAATAACTTCCTATGGGAAGTTAAAAATTGTGTATTAATTAAACAACACATATGAAGAATCTGCTATGCACAGATTCTGAAACAAAAGAAACAAAATTACAATGACAATATAGCTGTCAGCTGTCAAAGAACGACAAAATAGAAAATTGATTCATTCGTTGAGCGTTGAGCTAGCACAAAGCTTCAGGTAACATTTCAGATTGCCTCATAAGATTTCATAGTTTCTATTCAATATGTCAAAGTCGGCACAACCGACCGCATGATTGTGGTTAAGCTAGTTTTCTTGTTTCTGTAGAAGAAAATGACAAGCTAATAATTGACAAATGTCAAATATTGACAGCTAAGTGTTTAGTTGTGTTTCAAAAATAATTCTTAGCGCTCAGAACACACTTTGTTCTGAGGAGGTTTAGAGCATACTCGATATGCTCGGATTCTGTTCAGAACTCTTTACCAAGCTTAAAAACGCATATAAGTTCATATTCATATTATTCAGAGCTGATAGATCTCGCTCTGAGCTAACTCTGATTAAAAAAAAAAAACGACCCCATCGCTTAAATATGTCTGAGCGAAGAAAGAAACAGATCTTTCTTTGAAAATTCAGTTCTCTGCTCTAGGCTAAAAAATAAAAGGCCTACGAAGTCTATAACGGTTTAAAGTAGATGATAACATCGTCTCCTCGTGATACGACCATATTAGGAAACTACTCTTGCAAAATGTCAACTGTGGCACGTGAGGTATTTCACGTAATGTTGTTGAATCCACATTTTTAACTTCCCATAGGAAGTTATTGTAATGGGTCCGATTTGTCAAATTGAAAATTTTGACATTTCTCGACGTTTCAAGGTCCCTAGAGTCGAAATAAAAGATTTTTAGAAAGATGTCTGTGCGTGCGTGTGTACGTACGTCCGTACGTCCGTATGTCCGTACGTCCGTACGTCCGTACGTCCGTACGTTCGCGACGTTTTTTTCGTCGTCCATAGCTCAAGAACCAGAAGAGATATCGACTTCAAATAAATTTTGTTATACAGATAATAAGGCAGAAAGATGCAGAAAGGGCTCTCAAGAAAATTGCGTGGGTGGTTTTTTTACCATAGCAGTTTAAAAAAAGGTGAACATTTTGGTTAACCCTAAATATCTCATGAACCAATGACGCTAGAGACTTGAATTAAATTTTATATTATATATTGTAATGTGATACAAAACAATTATATTTTTGGAAAAAAATTCAATTAACGGTTTTTTTTATAAATCAAAAAAACTGAAAAAAAAAATTTGTCACTTCGAAAATTTTACGACTAAAATATGATTTCATCTCCAAAACAATTTTGTGCAACGAAGAATAATATTTTTGACATCTGATAAAATTTTTAGAAAAATCGAATTGACAGTTTTTTTTTACAAAAAATAATAACCTAAAAAAAAATAAAAAAAAAGTTGGTAAAAATTGAGTTTTGACTCAAATATCTTTTCAAGACTTTGAGATATTGGCTTTAAACTACTTTTATCTTTCAAAAAATATTGTTTTCAACATTCAGTCAAATTTTGAAAAAAATAGAATTGACAGTTTTTTTACAAAAAATTAAAAACCGAAAAAAAAATTTAACAAAAGTTGGTAAAAATTGATTTTCGACTTAAATATTTTTTCAAAAATTTGAGATTATGGCTTCTAACTAATTTTAACTTATAAGAAATATTGTTTTCAACATTAGGAAAAATTTTGAGAAAAATCGAATTGACAGTTTTTTTACAAAAAATAAAAACCTAAACAAAAAAATTAATAAAAGTTGGTAAAAATTGATTTTCGGCTCAAATAGCTTTTCAAAAATTAAAAATATTGGCTTCAAACTTATTTTATTTCACAGAAAATATTGTTTTTTATATTCAGTAATTTTTTTATAAAAATCCAACAGTCCGTTTTTTCATAAAAAAATAAAATCTACAAAAAATAGAACGCAAATTTGGTAAGAATTGATACATTTAGACAAACTTTTAAGCAAGACAAATCGATAGACGGGATGTGAAGTTATCAGTGTGGGTCGCATCCCATCGCATACGTACGGACGTACAGACGTACGGACGTACGGACGTACGTACACACGCACGCACAGACATCTTTCTAAAAATCTTTTATTTCGACTCTAGGGACCTTGAAACGTCGAGAAATGTCAAAATTTTCAATTTGACAAATCGGACCCATTACAATAACTTCCTATGGGAAGTTAAAAAAAAACACGATAATAGCACAATAGGTTTTATACGAGTATACAAAGATGACATGGAGCAATAAAAAATGGTGATATGTCAAAAATAGACGCCTCCAAAAATACCAATGGGCATTTTAAGTGACATAAGGGACTTGATGCTTAGCCAAATTTATTAATATCTGATTGGCCAGCTGTCAACAAAGTATCTTCCAAATAAGACAGCTTTATAGAAAAGTTTACTGGAAAGTTACAAAAATCTATCTTAGTGTCAAAATGTCAGCTGATCATTAAAGGTTTACCAATAAAAGGTTGGGGAGAGTACGATAACTTTGGCGACAAAGTTTAATGACGGATTTGTATAGAACAGTTAAAAACAAGCATTTTTTACTATGGGAGGGAGGGTCTATCTCCCCCCGTTTAGGCAGTAGGGGCAGTTTAAAAAAATATGTACATTAAATGGAAAAAAATAATTAAAAAATAACGGTAATACTTATAATTAAGTATTATACCTTTTTTTAAAGCCAACACTTTTGCCTATTAGCTTGTTTTTAAATCAAGTCAAAACTATGCATAGTGTTTGAAAAAAATTGTTTTAAAGTCAAAATTTGTGATAAAAAAGTTAAAAAAAGGTTTAAAGTGTAATTTTTCAAAACTTTCAGATTATCTACTATTTTTTTTTTATAATTCATTGCTCTTATTTGTTTTTGATCAAAAACTGAAAACTAGATGACTTGATGTCTTCTAGTTCTTGAGAAAATTGAAAATTACCAAACAAAATATTTTAATTAAATTACTTTTTCCTTGCTTAAATATTAACGTAGTCTTATTTCGATAGTAATAGTCGATAAGATATACCTAGGGTAAATTAATTTTTCTTAAATCCAGCTTATTTAAATGCAAAAGAAACTTTGCATGCACCCCATCTAGCACCCACCGCACCTTGCACCCTCCCCACCTTGCACGCACTCCAACTTGCACCCACCCCAAATCCTATAGTGTTCCCAAGCAGGGGGGTTGCAGGGGGGGCAGCATGCCCCCCCTTACAGATCCCACTGTTGCACACACCCAAACTCGCGCACACCTTACTGTTGCATACACCCAAACACGCATTACGCATACGCAAATACCATTATTACTATCAAAATAAGACCACTCAAGCAAAAAAAAAAAGAATTAAATTAAAATAGTAGTTGTGGTTATTTTCAATTTTCTCAAAAAATAAAAGACATAAAATCATCTTGTTTTCAGTTTTTGATGAAAAACAAATAAGAGCAATAAATTCTGAAATAAAAACAATGGTAGATAATCTTGAAGTATTGAAAAAGTTACACTTTAAACCTTTTTTTAACTTTTTTTACTCAAATTTTGAGTTTAAAATTAAATTTTTTGACTTTTGACGCATAGTTTTGACTTGATTTAAAAACTGGCTAATAGAACAGAATGTTGGCTTTAAAAAAATGTATACAACTTAATTGTAAGTATCACCGTTATTTTTTAATTATTTTTTTCCATTTTAAATAATTACTTTTTTAAATTGTCCCTCCCGCCTAAACGGGGGGAGATAGACCCCCCCTCCCATAGTAAAAAATGCTTGTATTAAGACCCTCTACCAAAAACCGTTATTATATCTTGGCGCCAAAGTTATCGTACTCGTGCCAAAAGGTTTCATCATACTTATAATAATATTATAAATGCGAATGTAAGTTTGTTTGTTACGCTTTCACGCAAAAACTACGTAACCGATCATCATGGAACTTTGCACATACACTCTTGAAGGTATTAGAAATAACATAGGATACTTTTTATTAAAAAAAAAATAAAAAAATTTTACGAAAAATAAGAAATTTTTTTGTCAAAATATCGTCAAATTTAGCTACTTCAACGCCATCTAGCATCATCTAGCATCATAGTAATGAAGTTTCAACCCTGAATACTGTAATACCAACCCACTGTATTACTGACGGTGACGTCAATATCTAATTCAATTGAATATAGTTTCAACTGTTTCTAATTTTTCTATATTTATTGTTATTTTCTTCTGTCGTTACATGCAGTATAATAATGGGTGATTTTTTTGAGGTTAGGATTTTCATGCATTAGTATTTGACAGATTACGCGGGATTTCAGACATGGTGTCAAAGAAAAAGATGCTCAGTATGCTTTGACATTTCATCATGAATAGACTTACTAACGAGCAACGCTTGCAAATCATTGAATTTTATTACCAAAATCAGTGTTCGGTTCGAAATGTGTTTCGCGCTTTTTTATCGACAAATTTTGTTCAGCGATGAGGCTCATTTCTGGTTGAATGGCTACGTAAATAAGCAAAATTGCCGCATTTGGAGTGAAGAGCAACCAGAAGCCGTTCAAGAACTGCCCATGCATCCCGAAAAATGCACTGTTTGGTGTGGTTTGTACGCTGGTGGAATCATTGGACCGTATTTTTTCAAAGATGCTGTTGGACACAACGTTACGGTGAATGGCGATCGCTATCGTTGAATGCTAACAAACTTTTTGTTGCCAAAAATGGAAGAACTGAACTTGGTTGACATGTGGTTTCAACAAGATGGCGCTACATGCCACACAGCTCGCGATTCTATGGCCATTTTGAGGGAAAACTTCGGAGAACAATTCATCTCAAGGAATGGACCGGTAAGTTGGCCACCAAGATCATGCGATTTCACGCCTTTAGACTATTTTTTGTGGGGCTACGTCAAGTCTAAAGTCTACACAAATAAGCCAGCAACTATTCCAGCTTTGGAAGACAACATTTCCGAAGAAATTCGGGCTATTCCGGCCGAAATGCTCGAAAAAGTTACCCAAAATTGGACTTTCCGAATGGACCACCTAAGACGCAGCCGCGGTCAACATTTAAATGAAATTATCTTCAAAAAGTAAATGTCATGGACCAATCTAACGTTTCAAATAAAGAATCGATGAGATTTTGCAAATTGTATGCGTTTTTTTTAAAAAAAAGTTCTCAAGCTCTTAAAAAATCACCCGATACTATTCACATTTTTGAGGTTATCCGTAATTTTTGTGGTTAGCTGTTACTTTATTATTTTAGATCTTACTCGCTGATGTTAATTCTTACTCTGCTTTTATTTGAAAAAATGCCAAAATTGTTTGTCAAAATATCGTCATGTGGATCTCATTGCTAATGTTTTTCCGGAATTGCAACAAAATTTGTGTAGTGATCAGTGGTTGTGTGCAAGAGCAATATTAGAACCAAGAAATGAAATTGTAAATAGGATCAACACTGACATTTAAAACGAGGTTCAAGGAGAAATGAAGGAATATTTGTCAATGGATACAATTATGGATACGGAACTAAGTACTTCATATCCTGTGGAGTTTTTAAATTCACTTGAACTATCGGGTGTACCGTCACATAAACTTCAATTGAAACTAAATGTACCAGTAATGCTTATGCGAAATCTGAATGCTCCTCGGCTATGTAATGGAACAAAGCTTCGGATAACAAAATTGGGACAGAACATACTTGATGCTACTATTTTAACAGGTGTCGGAAAGGGAAATAGTGTTATAATACCTCGGATACCAATTATTCCCACTGACCTTGCATTCCAATTTAAAAGAATTCAGTTTCCCGTCAAGCTTAGCTTTGCTGTTACTATAAACAAGGCACAAGGACAAACATTACAGGTAGCAGGAGTGCATTTAGAAAACCCATGCTTCTCTCATGGTCAACTTTATATAGCCTTTTCCCGTGTATCTAATGCCCGGAATTTACACATATTTGCACCCGACGGGAAAACTTATAACATTGTCTATAAAAATATCTTAAATTAATACTTTGTATTTTATTTTTTTAAATTGTTAGAATTCAGAATTATTTATTTTTGTTACGGTGAAATATATTTTAACATTTGTTGTTGCATTTCAATAAGCATTTATTAAGGTGTTGAAACTTCATTGTCTGTAGTAATTTTTAAAAATTGTTGATCACAGCCAAGCAATAAAATTTAGTTCTTATATTGACTCATTTTATTATTATATTATTATACCCTTACCCTTTATCTCTCATACTTATTTAATTTCTCCACTGCGGGCGAAGCCGCGGGTAAAAAGCTAGTTATAAATATCCAGATATTTGGGAAGCTTTAATTCACTTTTTAACCTTTCATCTTATGTTTTTAAAACTTTTACAACTTTATGTCAAAAATAAATATCGAAAGAAAAATTTAAGCTTCTTTTAGCTTGTTTGAGAAATTTAAAAAAAATGATACCGTAAATAATGCACGTACATATGTACATATATGTATCCTCTGAATCAAACATTTAATTTTTTGACAAAATAATGAAAAGCAAAAAGAAGGATTAACTTAAAAACATACATAGGTTTATTGTGTATTAAAATTGTGTGGTTTAATTTTGATGACAAATTGCTTTTGAATTCATTGTTTTCTCCAAAAACGTAAAAGTAGCAATAACTAATTTATTAACTAACCATTCACTTTGACAGTTCAAAACTTTCTCCCGAGATGAGTTGTGGATTGTTAAAAGTCTTATCTATTTGACACTTCAATAACTAGTTTAAGAACGATGTTATAACCTCATATTGTTACGAACCGTAACAATCCAAACGTTTTGGAACGACAATAGTTAACGAAGATAGAAAATTAACACTGAAAACGTCAGGTTTTACAATCGATCATCGATATTTATAATAAGGCATTACAGAAACTAAATTTTGCATAAAGACATGGATTTTAATGCTTTTTAAGTTCAGTTAATACTTGGAAAATCAAAAAGCAATTATTTTGAAACCTCTCCATCCTCAATGTCTAAATATTTGGCTTGACTTTTGGTGGGGTGATTATAGACCTAACTTATTCGAAAATGGAACTGATGCTACTGATTTCGATGATATTTATTTTTAACTAAACAGTGTGCTACGTTTCACAAGAGGTGATCGCAATTGGTCACGAAGGTCTTGTGATTTAAAACCTTTAGACGTTTTTCTTCGGAACCATGTGAATGATAAGGTTTAAACCATTGCCTTACAATCGACAATTGAAGACCATTTGGCTAATATCGTTCATCAGCTTAATTGACATATACTTTCAGTTTTACATTGATTTCTCCTAAAAAATACTCGTATTTTTATGTTAAAATGAAACTTCTTATTGAAAACCCTTGCATTTTATTTCCAACTTAAGATTAAACTTCATAACTCTTTGATTCAATAGTTTTGTTTGTATAATTTGGATTTAAATTAAATTTTGACAGCTGATTGCAAACTTGTTGTTTCATTCATATCTGTCAATTTTTTTCCATTCTTGTTATTGGTCAATATGTAATTATTTTTTTTCAAACTAAGAAATGTCATTGATTCTATTTTTAGACCAAGAAATCTGCAAGTATTGTCCTCTTTTAGCAAGTAGCAAAACTTTTCAAATCAAAACTGCTTTAATTCATCCTTCAATTTACATATTTCTTTAGAAAACATAACAATAAAGTCGAAACGTTACAAAAATATCTTCAAACTTTTCTGAAAGTGTTGCCTTATTTTTGTTTCATAATAAAAGCAAAATGACAACAATTTTATAAACTTTTATACACTAACCCGATGAACTATAAATGTCAACAAAAATAAACTGCTCTTCTTGCACAAATCCTCATTATACATGCAGTATAAGTTTAAGAAAAATAAAAGAAGAAGAAAACCATGTTCATTGTTAACATATTCCATCCTGAGGAAAAATGCTGTATTCTCCAAAGATACATAAACGCTGTTGGAAATTCTTATTCCAATATGACATTAGAAAATATTTCAAAAAAAGTATTGAGGATGCAAACTTAAAGCAGACAACACTGCATCGGACGTTCTTACTCCTGTTTTTAAAATACTACTTTCCAGTAGATACTAATCATAATCAAAAACTTTTTGTACAAATGTCTACCCAACGGCAAATTTAAAATGACATATATTTTACGAGTAGCTTGATATTTTCTCTTAGTACCCAAACTTACCCGTTTTTGATGAATAACTCATTAAATGTCCAAATTTCTGAAAAATATTCAAACATGATATTTTTAAACTACAATCATACCGAAGTTTTTAATAAAAAGTTTCATTCTATACCGTTATTTGGGCAGCTGTCACTTTGGAAGCTGTCATTCTATGACATTTAAAGTACAAGTAAAAAGTATGGGGAACGCCATTAATTAAAATGGAACGATACACGCCTTAACTTCAAGAACGCAATGAAACTTCTAAAATCCACTAGCAAAAAAAGAGTTCTTTACAATTGACAACTTTTCCTTTTAAATTACTCGTTTTTTTGACACCAACATTAAACCTTTAATTGGAAAACCCTTTACTCATAGTAGCTAATATTTTTGTCTTCAATCCAATATTGTGCCCTAAAGATTCTTAAGCATAAGATAAAACGCAATAGGAATGCGATAATGATGCTAGATGTTCCCTCAGGAATCCTGAATGCTCAACGCTAACATCTCTCCACCACCGCCAAACTTACAAAATCCCAACACCCCGACCACACCACTGATTCTCAAACCCAGATCGGATAAAAGTTATGTACGAATAGTTTTTTTTTTTAGTTGTTGTATTTGTTATATATTTTTTTCGTCCCACTAGATTCAAACTTATTATCTATAAAGGGTTTTGAAATAACTAGAAACTTGTTGTTTTTTTTTTAATTTTGTTTGTGTAAACTTTTTCAGTTGCGAGTTTTAACTTTTGTGCTGCTGCATGTTTTCATACATTATATTCCGAAAGTTGAAGAAAAAGTTCATGTTTAATGAATGTAACCGTCGTCGTCGTAGTCCTGGTCGTCGTCATCATCGCCATCATCATCATTTTCATTATCTTTATCATAGCTATGGTTATTCGGCATTGCTTTTATAAGTTTATGTTTAGCTGGCGCTATGGCTGAAAATATAGTGTCTGTTTGACTTTCCTCGGAATAAAATGTATTCATCAAGTTATGAAATTGTAACACTAAAATTAATATGTAGAGTGACGAAAACGAGTTTGGCTTATCCTAATAATCAAATGACTACATCAAAAATAATAATATGTGCCGGCAAATAATTATCTTGTTTGGAGGATAATTTAATAAAACACTGCCAAAAAATCAGTTCATTTTTTCGGCAAAATTAAAAAACCAGCTTTGAAAATAAGGACTTTTATAGTTTATGTCATTCGTTAATCTAAAAACAATGATCAAATTCCCCCCTGTTTACCCTCGAGCACAGTTTAAGTCGAACTCATGAGAATAGAGCTTCATTTTACAGCAGCACATCAATAATGTTAAATAATTGATTTAGCTCTGTTTTTTCCTTCCAAATTGAAAGAAATTTAAAAGTGTATTTTTGATGGAACTATTTTTTAACTATCTATAAAAAAAAATCAGCATTTGAATAAGAGGGCTAGACCAACCTAGAAACCGAACAAAAATTAATTTTGGGAATTTTTCAGAAATTCTAAAAAATAAATCACGCTTACCGAAACCGGGTTTTAATATACACATCAGAGTCTGCCCACATTATTTGTTGAAGCTTTTTATTTCAAAATTGAGGCTGTGCAGGATTTTTGTGATGAGGTGCCCTTTTTTGCCTACAAAATTGTGAAATAATTGTTAATAACAAATTAACTATTAAATATAAAAAAAAATTCGTCATTCCACAAAATTTGAGAAGATATTGAGATAAATGCATTTGAAGTCAGAAGTACTATTGCAATACCTTTTACACTTAAATATTGAAAATATTCATGAAAAAAGTTTCTTACTTTTTTAGTTAAGTTTACAACTTTTTTAGCTTGTTTACAGCATTTTAAAACTCTGAATTTTTACCGAACAGTATTTTGAAACACTATAGTTTTTCCTACAGTATTTTGTTAATACAGAATTTTGACATGTATCATTACAAATACAGTAATTTGACCCATACAATATGTCGACCCTAACTCGATATCTCTTCTTAAATCCTTTTATTATTTCCTAACTATTTTTTCCTCCATGTTTTATTTGCTACTCAAATGATTGTATTTACTCGTATAAATGGACAGATTCAGACAACATACAAGGGACTTCATTTGCCGTCAACTTCATTCTCTGAACGTACATTTTGACCAAGACAACATAGTTACTTTTCCAAGTGTCATACATTTCAAACATGGAACCTTACTTCACTAACCTCTACCTTCAGTTTATCGTACAAAAACTATCAAAAACATTGTTGTCTACAAAACGCTCCTCAGGCAAGCTACAAGTCCATCACGATTTGTATTTTGTATTGTAAAGAAATATTATTTATTTCTTTTCCCATTTGACAAGAAACCCTAGTCTAGCTTTTAGTTGAATGAAAAAACATGATCAACTGTCATTTTGACATAAGAAGACTTGATTTGATAGTTAGGAAGATTTTTCTTGACCAACTTTCCCGTCAACTTTCCAACAAAGTTGCCTTAATTGGAAGCCAACTTTTTGGCAGCTGGCCAATCAGATGCTAGAAACATACATATGTACCTTACTTTCAAGGCCCTTATGTAGCCTGAACCTGCCCAATATCTTGCCGCAATATGGTTTTATTAAAATCGGATATTTTAATGAATTTTTTGACGTAAGGTTACTTTAAAACGACAATTTTCAAAAGATTTACCTTGATGTCAAGATATTGATGACTTAAAATATTAAAAAGACAACAAAATTGTGTTTTATATTTTGAAATTGGTTTCCCATAAGTTTGTTTTATTCAGCCTTATTGCGAAGATCAACTAGCAACCGATTGACGGTTGATAGACTATATCAATTCAAATCAAAATCGGTATTGTGAATATCAATTGACAAAATATTGTGCTATTGTGAATGCCTTCAAAATTATTTTATTATTCTTGCAACTGACAGAAGTTTTGAAAGCAAATAAAAAAATTAAAAACAAAATAAAAAATGACTTCGACTGAATTATTTTTTGATGATGATGAGGATTCAAATGATTCTGAACTCATTGAAATGGCGAGAATGCGAGGGAGTTTGAGAGATGCATCCAATCCTTTGGAACTGGAAAGCCAAATGTGAGTATAAAGATTTTGATTTTCAGACACAAATAACTTAATCTGTACCTGCTCTCCTCCGTTTTCAGGGGAGTCATTCCGTAATTTTCAAAACGATAATCGTCAAAACGATTATCATTAGCGATATCGTCAATAATTTGCTTCACGTAACTTTATCGCTATCGTCTCGTCAATCGTTTTCAGTAGTAGATCGTTCAGTATACTTCAAATACTATTATACTATGGCTGAAAGTCAAAATGAACTTAACGAAAGAGAAATTTTGAAAATTTGTAAAAATGTCATGTTACCATGCCAACTATTTTGTGATGTTTATTGTTACTGTCACTTTTAGTGTTTTTATTTGTTGCCGCCGACGCTAAAACTAGTTTCAAAATGTAAGTTTTTTTGTCTGATATGTTTGTAAATTGATAAATGTAACTATAATTTTGTATATATGTACATAGGTCAGTAACACAAAATCAGCTCCAAATGTGTATCAAATTTATGGATGAGCATCCTTCCTTGGCCAATGGGTATAAACCTAATTCTTTACAAGGGAAGGCGGATCTTAGTAATTGGCTGAAATTTTAAATTCGAATGGCCCACCTATGAAAAACATTGCTGGTTGGGGGAAGGTAAATATAATTGTGATTGTGTAAATAACTTATTTTATAAACATTTTACGTACATATGTACATAGGTGTTGACATCAAGCTGACATCAATTCGGAAGGCAGTATCCGGACTGAAGTGTCCTTCTTTTGGTGCTTCAAGCCCAAAACCATCCACAGCCACAACAACTCCATCAGTTGCATCAGCGATGGCAGCAGCAGCACCATCGACAGCCCCATCTTCCTCGAATGTACAAAAAAATTCTGAAGATAATATAGAGTTCATATTAAGAGGAATAATAATAATTGAAAGTCCACAACATTCCCCAGAAAATGAGCCTGTACAAAATAGAAAAAGGTTGGTTTCTTAAAATGTAGTTAACATTCTACATTATACATATTGTTCTTCCTATGAAATATAGAAATTCAACCCCGTTCATCGCAGGCAGTACCCCTAAGCGCCGAAAGCAGAAGGATACAGTTGAATTATTAAATGCTCAAATGGAAAATGATTCAATTTTTCAGGACAAATTATTAAACATTTTAAGAGAACGAAATCAGCAGGATGCAATGTTCCAAGCCAAAGTCATTGAACAACTCGAAAGACGCAACGACATTGCAGAAAAACAATTAAAAAAAGGATATTTTTATGTTGTATATAATTTTGTATTTGAATTCATGTTTTTTTTTGCTTATAGTCCAGTCAAGGAATGAGGTGTAGAGTGCGTGAGCAGGTAACTAAGCGATTCCTTCAGAAACTTGTTTAGGGGGCTTAGGTTGTTAACATACCAAAAGTCCTGACTCCTAGGTGATGAGCGGGGGGGTAAGGAGGGGGGGTAAAGGTACGAATTTTAGGTTTTTCGCCTATATCTCGAAAACGGTGCATCGGAGAGAAATATTTTTAGAGAATAAAATGGAGTTCTTAAAATTATCTAAAACTTTTATTTTATATGTTTTTTTCTAATTCCTAACCGTTTTCGAGCTATACCCTCGGAAAAAGTTGAAATTTACAAAAAAAATCAATTTACGTCAAAATATTCATAAACATTGCATCATATTGTCTAAACCTATTCATAAACGAAAAGTATGAATAGGAAAGAAGTTGTAGATTTTTAAATTCCCTTTTAGAATATATATACATATGCTGATTAATGTCCAACCCGCCTAAAGTTACAGCTATTTTAAAACTTGTATAGCATTTTGCAATTTTCAGAAAATTAGTTTGTATATCATATTCTTGACCCACAACCTTTGTTCGTGTATTTTCATGAGATATGCACTTCGCTTGAAGAGTTTTCTGGAGTCACATTCACTTCAAGTGAACAACACAAGGACATTGGACAGGCTCGCAAGATGCAGAAGACATTGTCAAACTCAATCAGTGGTTTGATTCTCATCCTCCCTTCCCAGAAACCTCTCAAATCATGTCAATTTCGAGTGGAGTTGTCGGAGATGCCACGATAACATGCTATGATGATGTTCGAGTAGATAAAAGGGCTATGAATTCAGTAGTTGACTTGACATTTGGGAGCGGTACGATTGATCGCAAACTAAAATCTCTTATAACGAAATCTCGCATTTTTAAAAATTTCACCCAAAACAAAATTTCGCATTTTTAAAATCTTACATAAGAAAATCTCGCATTTTCAAAATCCCGCAAACCAAAATTTCGCATTTTTAAAAAAATCTCGCTTCTGCATACAAATCTCGCTATAACAAAATCTCGCATTGTAAAAGTCGAAAAATTCGATCGAATTAAATCCTTTTAATCCTTAATCCAGTTGATCTTGAACACTATGAACAATTGATATAGAAGTCTAATATGCATATAACAAACTTTTCTACCTTTTTCTCATAAATAAACAACAAAAAAATAACAAAAACAAAACACAATAAATTCCCAGGAAAGTCATTTAATTGAAAAATAAATTACTTCAATAGTTAACAAACAAAAAGTAAAGATAATATAAAAATTCCAAACAAAAACAATAATTTTAAGATAGCGAGAGGTTTTGACCTATGCTTCGCAAGTAATCAATTTTTGACAGTTGAAGTCGTTTTTTATATATAATACAATGATTACAATTTAAAGTAGTAAACAAGTAGATTATGCATAGGTAATATCAGACAGACTTATAATCACGCATTGAAATAAAATATTTATTAATTCGCGCGCGCGAATTAATAAATATTTTATTTCAATGCGTGATTTTAAATTGCGAGATTTTAGTTTGCGAGGTTTTAATGTTGCGAGCTTTCGTTAAGCGAGATTTTGTAATTGCGAGATTTCGATATAAGAGATTTCATAATGCGAGATTTTAAGATGCGAGATTTTAAAAACGAGATTTTAAAATGCGGTCAATCGTACCCAACCCTTGACATTTGCAGACGTAAAGTTATCGCGGAAGGATCGGGCATTGCCAATTCTTCTGTCAGCTCATCAATAAAAGTTCACGATAGGTAGTAGTTGACCCATCGTTGCTCTTTTGAGTATGAGTTGGCCCCATTTCAAAAATCTTACTTATCGAGGGCAAGAGTGATATAGGCCTATAGTTACCCAGATCATTAGTTGCTCCTTTCTTGAAAAGTGGCAAGATATTGGCACATTTAAGAGCAACCGGAAATACTTCAGAAAAAATACTTTTGCTAAAGATATGTGCCAAAACATCAATTATAATACATGCTACATTTTTCAAACAAACATTTGAAATACCATCATAACCAGAAGAGTTTGAAGTTTTTAAAGTGCCAATTAACTTCAGAATCTCTAAACTAGTTATAGGCTCAAACACAAAACTTTGGCTTTGAGAAGGTTCATTACTGAATGGACTACAAAGTGTACAAGATGGATGACTAGAACTAGCTTGTAGATTAAGTGAAATCGTTGAAAAGTATTCATTGAATGCATTAGCAATTGCAATTTTATCTGAGGCAGATGGTTGTTTTTTGCACTGCGATTTATTAAGTATACTATTCACTATTTTCCCTTCATTTCTAATATTTCCTTTAGCTAGATTGAATTTGTTTTTAACGACAAAAAGGAATTTCCTTCTTTAATTCAACACAAATTTTGTATATTTAGTTTTTAAAATCTGACTGCTGTTGCGTTTACAACACTTTTTTCTTAATTTGTTTTTATACTTCACTTTTTTAAGCAAACTATACATACGTAATCCACGGCTTTAAACGCTTATTAAACTTTTTCGGAACGATATCAAAAGAAGCATCAGAAATGTATCCATTCCATATCCAGAATGAATAGAAATGTAAGACGAGGTAACGTGATCGTCCGCTTGCTCGGAGCAATCTTCGTCTTTGCTAGAAGTAAGTTATTGTGGATATCTCCTTTGTTATCTAATACTCGCACATGAACCACTGCTCCATATGCTTTGGTTGAAGCATCGCAAAAGCCATGCAACTCGATTGGTTGATTTGATGGGCTCATTCGATTCCATCGCGGAATTCTCACCTTTTCTATGGTTGGGAGTTCTAGCTGAAATGCTTCCCAACTCTTTTTGATGTGGGCTGGAACTTCCTCGTCCCAATCACATCCAAGATTCCAGAGCTTCTGCATAAGATTGGGGGTGGAACCGTGAAGGAGACACCCTGGTGGCAATTACAATGGAAAATCTACCAGTACCAGAGGTTCTTCTGAAAACTATATTTTGCCGCTCCACCAAGGATTGTGTAATTGGAAAATGCGGCAGCCGAAAAGCGATGCTCACCTGTTCTGCAGCGTGCCTCCACTGTCAAGGGAAGTGCCTAAACAGTGTGCCTGTTGACGATGGGGACGATGAAGACGATGTAGAGCCCATTCAGCAAGAGCCACCCGCTACTGAGGAAGAAGATGCCATGGAAGAACAATCATTGCCTGGGCCCTTCCTTAAGTTCAAAGAGGATGAAAATTTGATTACTTTTAAAGTTGAGAGTAAAACATTAGGAATATATTGAGAACAATGGGGCTTACAATTATTATTATTGTATTGGTGTAACGAAACTATCTGTAGAATAAAGTGTGAAATTTGTCATCATCATTATTTTTCTACTTTATTTAATAACTTGCTTATAAGTGGCCATATATGTTATTAGATGAACGAACAAAGGTTGGGGGTTAAGAATATGATATACTCGTACAAACTTATTTTCTGAAAATTGCAAAATGCTATACAAGTTTTAAAATAGCTGTAACTTTAGGCGGGTTGGACATTAATCAGCATATGTATATATATTCTAAAAGGGAATTTAAAAATCTACAACTTCTTTCCTATTCATACTTTTCGTTTATGAATAGGTTTAGACAATATGATGCAATGTTTATGAATATTTTGACGTAAATTGATTTTTTTTGTAAATTTCAACTTTTTCCGAGGGTATAGCTCGAAAACGGTTAGGAATTAGAAAAAAACATATAAAATAAAAGTTTTAGATAATTTTAAGAACTCCATTTTATTCTCTAAAAATATTTCTCTCCGATGCACCGTTTTCGAGATATAAGCGAAAAACCTAAAATTCGTACCTTTACCCCCCCTCCTTACCCCCCCGCTCATCACCTAGGAGTCAGGACTTTTGGTATGTTAACAACCTAAGCCCCCTAAACAAGTTTCTGAAGGAATCGCTTAGTTACCTGCTCACGCACTCTACACCTCATTTTGGGTCATTTATTGACTGGACTATTAGTTAAAGAATTTTTATGTTTAGTTTCTAGTTATATTAATTTATTAAGTTGTTTTTAAATGTTAATGAAGTTAAGTTAAGTTATGTTATGTATATATATTTAAAATTATAATAAATAATCATGTTTTTTAAAAAACTTTCGGCTATCCAAGGATGCATTTCGTGATCTTTTCCAAGAAATAGAGGACAAGTTGAAGCCCTGTAAAAGTATTCGGGCCGTGCCGAATATTTTAAAACTAGCAACAGTGCTAAGATTTTGTGCACATGGGAACTACCAGTTGAGTTTGGGAAACGACTTTAATCTTGGTATTGCCCAATCAACTACATCGCTTGTCCTAAACGAAGTCCTTGGTGTAATTGAAAACTATGTGTGCCCAAAATGGATAAAGTTCCATTACACTGAGGAGGAAAAAGGAGGGCAAAAGTTTATTATTTTGAGAAGAGTGGCATTCCTAACGTGGTAGGATGCTTGGATGGTACACACATTAAGATCATAGGCTCAGACAAAAATATTCGACACTTGTATTACAACTGAAAAATTCCATAGCCTTTATGCTTTGATCGTAAGTATTTTGAAATACATAGATACATTTTTTAATTAAATAAAAACTTAAATTGCATTTTAAAGGTGTGTGATCATTTAATGTGTATTAAATATGTTGATGCTAAACATCCAGGAGCATCCCACGACTCGAACATATGGAATATGTCCGCACTGAAAGCAAAAATCGCAACAGATTACCGAAATGGACGCAACGACTTTCGGCTTCTTGGTATGTACTCAGCTTATATTGTTGCCTGAGAATTACAAAGTCGAATGTGAAAAAAAAATCTTGAATCTGAGGCACGAAAAAAAACAAAAAATCATACATACGACCATGTAATTCTCTGCTGACGGTAAATTAACTAGGTAACATAAATGTAGGTGTGTATTCACATTCGACATTTATGTAGGTGTATTTACCTCCGTGCATTTGTTGATTGACTTTTTATGATTTGAAATCTGATGGGTTGATCGTTCATATGCGGCTTCTTCAGTCAATAAATCATTTTCATCTGAGGTCTTAATAGTTTCCAAACCAAATTCTCTTCCGGGTGGATTAACACATGTATTTAGACCCAATAAACTTACAACAGCTTCTTCCATATCGCTGAAGTGGTGAAGTCTATTTGGACCACCACCAGTGGCTGATATTTCGATTTTGTTTTTAGTTTTCTTCTTCTTTGTTTTGCATTTTAGGTCGACCCATACTCTTTGCCACTTCTCTGAAGTACGTTCTGGCGGCCCTAAGCTATTCAGCTCTACAGAAATTTTTTCCCATTTTGAATGTGCTCCAGCTTTTGTGCAGAATCCCTTAGCGAGTTCAATATTTTGTTCCATCAACTGGAGTAATCTGCATATCTGCAGTTTTTTGTTACTAATAACTTTTTGAGACCTTTAAAATACAAAATTAACGATTTTATAAATTTTTATAATTCGAAACTCACATTTTTTTGTTATTTTTTCAGCAAACACGAACTCATCAACTACAAATTTACGATTGAAAAAAAAAATTGCCAGTTGACAAGAAAGTCGATGAATTTTTTTTTCGCAATACCAATTTTTTCCGTCCGTATCCGAGGCTTGTTGGTGC
This sequence comes from Eupeodes latifasciatus, assembly GCA_920104205.1. NCBI lineage: Eukaryota > Metazoa > Arthropoda > Insecta > Diptera > Syrphidae > Eupeodes > Eupeodes latifasciatus. Next base: position 19,949,893 of record OV049926.1, on the reverse strand, counting down.
TTCGCAACTAGAAAATTTTTACGTGGTCAGGAAGTCACCCTGACGGCACAACCCCCAACCTGGAGGGCCAGATCCTTAGTATAACTCCAAGGACAGGGAGCCGGATAAACCGCTCCTTATAGGCCTGGGCTCCGAATAAGTCGTAGAAGCCCTATAAGGTGTTCACTAAGTAGTTCAGCCTTACTGGAACTGTAGACGCCACCGTTGATTCCATCTCGAGAATTCGTCCGCTGCCGTCTGGATAAGGAGAGGTGCCTTAGTGGAAACACCTCTCCCCCCCTCTCTCGTTTGCTGCCCCCAACAACTTTCCACTGGGGTTAGAACCCAATCTCCAGTTGAGGTACTAGGCACCCGATGTTCACCACGGGGAGGTGAGAGTAGGAGTTGATAGACAGAGGTGGGTTTTGAGAAAAAACCTGTGGACGCTTGTGTCCTCTTGAATGCACATGTCTACCATTTGAAGATGAGAACGTCTTAGGATGCTTCGAGAGAAAAATTCTTCGGGTGATTTTTGGTCCCGTACGTATAGATGGAGAATGGAGGAGAAGATATAACGACGAACTGTACGGGCTGTACAGCGACACTGACCTAGTTAGCAGAATAAAAGTCCAACGGCTTAGATGGCTGGGCGAATGGACATCAACGCTCCAGCCCGGAAGGTCTTCGAATCCAATCCCGAGGGACGGCGCAGTAGAGGAAGACCGCGACTCAGGTGGCGCACTCAGGTGGGTGAGGACCTCAACCAACTTGGCGTGCGAAACTGGAGACAGCTAGCTAGGGACCGAGCTGGCTGGAGACGCATGTTGGTTGAGGCCCAGGTCCGCCCGGACTGTAGCGCCACCTTAAGTAAGTAAGTAAGTAATTTTTTCCATTCACAATAGGTTATTGATACAAATCCACAATGTAACAGCAATTCATTGACAGTTGACACTCACAATACCATTTAATAAAATTGATTGAAAAATTTCAATTATTAATTGATAGTTGATCTTCACAGGTCATTACTTCCACATGCATCGTCATTTAAGATTATATTCTTTAGATGCCTCTAGGCATACTGGAGGTAATTAACTCTGGTAGACTTTGAGCAATCATCAAAAAACGTAGCTACATCTGCCTCCTAATGAATAATGAAGCTATTAGGAATAAAATTTATCTCTGCATTTTCCCCATTTTTAAAAAAATGTAAAGTAGTACCTTTAATTTTCCAATTTTTCTTTGTAAGCTCTAATTTTAAACAATGAAATGAGACCAAGTTCTTCTAAATGTAATGAAATTCCAAAAGATACATATCTTCAAAATTATTCACATTCCCATATTTCGAATATAAGAAATTTTATTTTGTTTTCATAATTCCTTAATAAGATCAAAAGCCTTAATTATAAAATATTATTCGGTTTTCCGTAACAAAAAAATTGTCTAGTAGAGCTTCCTGAAAACCATTCCCGACATTTTTAGTATATTGGTGTCTTTTGAAGCTTTGTTAATTTAGTTTTTCATACATTTTTAATTTGAGGATTCATCTATCGAAACTTTATCTCAAATAACTCTGTTTTTGTTCCTTGTGATGCCATATTCGAATTTTAAAAAAATACTCATTGCATTTCAGAGAAATGCCTTTCATAAAAATTGTATTGTATAGTATTAATTTTAATTTTTTTTATAAATACGAAGAAATTACTGAATATGGAAGAGTTGTTCAAATAAAACTCACGTACTTACGAAGTTGAAGAATTCGATTGTTTTGAATTCGTATATTTATGCGAAATAAAAACTCAAAATGAGAGGAATATTATTTAAACATTATAAATTTTCCGGGTAAAAATAAAACTCACAATAGGCGAAAAGAGTAAAGTCAATTTATCCAAGTGTTATTCAAGTAAAATTCATAAAAAGGTTGGTTAAAAATTGTACATGCTTTCTCAGAATCGCAATCAGTCATTTGTTGTATTTAAAAAAAAAAAAGCTTTGAGAAATGTTCCATATTTATCAGTTTGTTTTCTACCATCTGACCTTTCATTTGTCACTAGTTTTAACTTTGTTTTAACTATAATTTATTATTAATAGCAACCGTTTTTCGGTTCCTTCCCACGCGAATCTCATCCATACAAAACTAATGTTTTTAAACTCTGTCTAAGTAAAACACAACATTTAAACTTATTTTCTTAATTTAAATTTGACTCCAACTGTCTCACGTCAGGGTTCTGAGATATCCCTATTCAAAGTTCATAAAGTAATTTTAATTCGTGAAGTAATCTATTAACCCGATCTTAGACCAAAAATAACAATAGTATTTGAAATATATTGAGCAAATATTAAAATAATGTTGAAATTTAAGCAGATAGTTAAAATAGAAGTTCGGAATCGAAATCAGCACTGTAAAGTAATATCCAAAACGTATTTTTCAAAACAATAATAGAATTAAATTCATGGTTTCGCAAAACTTCATATATAGATTCATAGGAAATAAGAATTTCCAAAAACTAAACAAGAATGTATCTTACCTTAGTCCTAAAAAAAATAAACATCATAAGGCAAGGCTCGAAATAACTTAATCCTTTAAAAAATATTGTTTATTTTGTGGGACAGAAAAAAAGCTTAATTTTGGCGACCAGTGTAGGTAATTTGTTTTTAAATGAATTAAAGTGAAATAAACATTTATTTTTGAAAAATTATTAGTTTTCTAGAAGTATTTAAAACATTCAATTTTGTAGATCACCGTACATATCTAGCATAAACATAACGGTTTTTCTCTTTTGAGTAACCACCAATATAAAGTCTGAAGGGGTATGCCAGACGCATTAGGGTTTTTAAAAACTCTAATAACGATGTGTCTTGAAGAGTTAAAAGAACATTGTTTTACTCGAAATGTTACTTAGACGATATTTTTCGTGCTAAGAATTTTTTTAATGTTTTTTCCCTTCGGATTACTCTTGGAAGATTTGTAAATTCTTCTCAAGAGTCAGTTTCCATGAAAAAAAAATGTAGGTGGCACATTCAAGGATTAAATACAAGACTCTTGGCATCACAGTCCTACGCACTAAATTACTTACATATATTTTAAAATAATTTCGTTTTGTCAAATTCAAATCACTTAAAAATCACAAAATTGGAAAAGTAGAACACGAAAATTGACTCCAACAAAAATTAAATCGATATATTTATGTACATATGTATGTACATAGGTAGAACCCCAATATAAATTTTGAACCGATTTTAATTTAATTTCAAGTGAAAGTGAACCTTTCTGCTAGTCAATCCGTGACTTACATGTTGATAATTCTATTCAAAAGATTAAAACTTTGTATCTATGTACATACATACATATGTACATATGTACAAACATATTTGAATTCTAATCAACTCTATAAGACGCCTCTTATTTTAAAAGGCCATATTAAAAAAAAACAATAACTATTGTATACACGAGGGTCAATTGAAAATACCCGACCTAACAATGATACAAGAAATTTTGTCTCAATTTTGTTTGGATACACTTCTCCCAGTGATGCTCCCATCTCTCTAAACCGTTCAAATAATACCCAGCGTTTTTCTCTGCATTTTTCAGATGAGGTAACAAAAAGAACTTTCTTGGGGCTAGATCTTGTGATTCAGGCGGATGGTCAAGCAGTTCAAACCGTAATTCGTGAATATTCGCGTATACGCTCCTGATGCGTAGTATGATCCTGTAATAGTTTTTCATGTTTGAAGGTAATGGATTAAGATGACTTCATGACTATGCCAAAAAAAAAACAGTCGCCATTAATTTCTCAGCCGAAAAAACAGTTTTTGCTTTATTCGGAGTCGGTTCATCCTTTGCAGTCCACTGTCGACTGTATTTTTGATTTCGGTGTATTATGGTGTATCCCAGTATCATCTACAGTAATAAATTGGAGTTCTAAACATGGCAACCAATGCGCGGACAGCTTTGTCATGGCTAAATCTTGATTTAAAATGGGCAGGTTCAGACAACATAAGGGACTTCATTTGCAGTCAACTTCATTCTTTGAACGTAAATTTTGACCAAGGCAACTAGTTAGTTTTTCAAGTGTCATGAATTTCAAATTCAGAACTTTACTTCACAAACCTCTACTCCAAGTTCATAGTACAAAAACTACCAAAAACATAATTGTCTACAAAACACTCCTCAAGCAAGCTACAAATCCATCACGATCTGTATTTTGTATTGTAAGGAAATATTACTTATCTATTTTCCAAATTGACAAGGATCCCTTTTACAGAAAATATTAAATGAAGTTGTACAGAAAATAAATAAATCATTGAGTACAAAAAGTTCAGCTCTCAATTGAATGAAAACACCATGATCGACTGTCATTTTGACAGAAGTAGACTTGACTTGATAGTTAGGGAGATTTTTCTTGACTTACTTTCCAGTCAACTTTCCATTAAAGTTGCCTTAATTGGAAGGCAATTTTTTGGCAGCTGACCAATCAGATACTAGAAACTTGCCTTACTTTCAAGTCCCCTATGTCGTCTTAACCTGCCCAATGTGACAAACAAATTCTTGGGTCATTTTCATAACATCTGCAAATTCTCTTTCACTTTAATTCGACGGGCATCTAACACCATTTGATGAATTTTAGCAATGTTATGCGGTAAATGACGTTGCAGAGTCCACATACGCAGAGTCCAACTCAACTTTAATTTGCGTAGGCGTATTACCTTTCAAAAACAATTCTATATTCATGATTGTGTTTGACCAATTCTTTGAACTTGTTTTTATTGATTATGTTGAACATAAGCTCTTTAGGTCTTTTTTGGTTTCTGAATGCAAATAAAAAACTATTCCATTCTTCTTCCCAACGTTTCGTAAGAATTCCTTACTTCTTCAGGGGATATTTTGTTACTTTATTCAATTTTTGTATAAAATCATACTGTTTTATTTTTTCTTTTTTTCTCCACACCTGACGGCACTGACACAAGTTGAAAATAAATAAAATTATGATTAAAACAACAAGCAAAAAAAAACTATTGAATTAAACAAAAAGACAAGAAAAACACTTATATCACAGATGTTAAAGTGCTACAGCATAGCTTTGTTAAAAAATAAAACAGTATGATTCAATACAAATATTGAATAAAGGAAAAAATATCCCCTGAAGAAGTTAGGAATTCTTACGAAACGTTGGGAAGAAGAATGGAATAGTTTTTTATTTGCATTCAGAAACCAAAAAAGACCTAAAGAGCCTATGTTCAACATAATCAATAAAAATAAAGTTCTATATTCAATACTTTTCGTTTCCATGCAAAGCAGTCACATCGACTCATCCGAAACGACTCTTAACGTGTCCAAAATGTCTGAAAATTTAGTTATTATCAACAGGTCCTACTCCTCAGGTCTCGTTCCGAGAGAATGGAAAACTGCATTTGTCCAGCCCATTCCCAAAAAAGGCGAATCTTCCTCACCCTCTAATTACCGACCGATTGCACTTACGTCCCTTCTTTCCAAGGTCATGGAAACGCTGAATAATTATCAGCTCAAGAAATATCTTGAAGATCAAAAGCTTCTTAATGACCGGCAGGTGATCTCATGGTTCATCTCACCGAACAGTGGAGCAAATCTTTACATCGCTTTGGAGAAAGTAAGATTATTGCACTTGATATTTCAAAAGCATTTGATAATGTTTAGCATCAGGCTCTCTTATCGAAAATGCGTGCTTTCGGTTTTCATGAATCCCTAATTCATTGGATTAGTAATTACCTTTCGAATCGTTCAATACAAGTTGTATTGGATGGATTCAAGTCTGAAAACCACAAAATAAATGCTGGTGTGCCCCAGGGCTCTGTTCTATCTCCAACACTCTTTTTCATTTTTATTAATGATCTCCTGTCTGCAACATCTAATCCAATACATTGTTTCGCTGACGATAGTACTCTTAACTCTTAACTTTTCATATTCGTTTTCAGACTCACATCCCTCTTCTTCGGATGTGGAACTGCAACGACAAAATATGATAAGCTCATTAAATTCCGACCTAAACAGCATTGTTCAATGGGGATTAAAAAACCGCGTGGAATTTAATGCTCCGAAAACGCAATGCTCTCTTGTATCGTTAAAGCGAGTTATACCCCCATTGCCATTATCCATGGATGGCACTTGCATCAATGAGACTGAACACCTCGATATTTTCGGTATGTGTTTCACCAACCACTTGTGGAATGTTCACATACGCGATGTCGCCAAAAATGCCGCAAGGTGTTTGGGTTTCCTTAGGCAATGCAAGAAATATTTCATCCCTTCTGATCTGGCTGTTATCTACAAGACTTACATACGTCCAAAGCTTGAGTATAACTCCCATCTCTGGGCTGGTGCTCCTGCAACTTACTTAAGCCTCTTGGATAGTATTGAACGTAGAGCATTTAAATTAATAGATGATAATGTCATCATAAGTTCATTTACTTCCCTTGAACATCGTCGTCAGGTCTCTTGTCTGGCCCTTTTTTACCGTTATTTTAACGGCTTATGCTCTAGTGAAATAGCCAGTTGCATTCCTCCCCTTAAACAGTTCAACCGTAATACTCGCGCTTCTAGGAATGCTCATCAGTATACCCTCGAGTCCAACTTCGGCCGTACTGTCAAATACAGAGATTCGTTCTTTAGCCGTACTATGCGAATGTGGAATGCCTTACCACACTCTGTCTTTCCCAGTCATTGCAATATTCAGGAATTCAAAACCAATGTGCACCGACATCTCCTTTCAAACCCTCTCTCCTCTTCCTAGTGCTCACACTGTGCCTCTGCATAATAAGGGTAGTAATATCCCCTTAAGTGTGTGCTTATTATAAAAAAAAGGTGCACAACTACAATCAACAGCTTTTAGTAATTTGTGCCCACATTCTAAGGGTGAGGTGGGAAACTTTTCAAGTGACACTCGTATTTTCTTAAGTGATTATATTAAAATTTGATCACCTTAACCTTCAAGCGGGCGCGCTAGTCGAATCGACCGCGCTTAGTACATTTTCGTTTATATTATTATTTTTACTCATCATGTGTAATTCTCATTTCTAGTAGCCTTTTTCATAATTTTAAGTACTTTTTTGACAAATTAGACTTTAAAGATAATGATAATGTATCTGAGTACAAATCAATAATATTTATGGAATAATTAGTGCTTTATTTCTCTTATTCAACCGATAGGTCTATTCGGTAACGCGCGCCCGCTCCCGTTACAAATGACCGCGCGTCCCCTTGAAGGTTAACCCTATTCGATTGTCAAATATCAATCTGTAGTTGATAAATATCGAAATTTAAGCCACTGGTAATTGGTAAATTTTAAAATCACAACTGTCTGGGACATTGTCAACTATTTAAACTTTTATCAAACGGCTTCTTAAATTTAAAATTTCGATATTAATCAATTATCAATTGATACTTGACACTCGCACTATGAATGAATATAATATGTTTACAGTCTTATTTAATAGAATTCGCTAAACAGATGAATAGTTATACAGTGAATAAGGATTTATGTAGGCTCTATGTAACGTTGCGAAAATTCCTATGTATAAAAAATTCTGCTATAAATTTTAGTTATACAATGCTCATATCAAAAAAAGTACCAAAATGTCTATAAAATCAGCTTGTTGTCATAACAACTAAAATATAACAAAATAATTCCAATTATTTGTATGATATTCTCTCTCGAAAATCTATATTTTTTTTTAAATTCTTCGTTTCTTCGGCTCACGAGCTAAACTGGAGAGGCATTATTGTTTTTATTTTAATTTCAAAAAGAGAGGAGAGAAATCAAAATGACATTTACGAAATAATAATAACAATAATTTCCTTATGTAGGCTCTATTCAACCTCAAAACGCGTTTAGCTTATTATGGGACTATGCAACCTTGTATAAGTTTTATAAATCGCATTTTTGCGTTTAGAGGCATTATAGAGATTACATAACTTTATGTAGGCTCTATACAGCGTTTTTGAATAAGACTGTTAATGTTTATATCCTCAAATAAAAACAACACACATTATGACGTGTATATTATTCTTACAGCAAAAAATTTAATAACAAAATAATACATTCTCCATGGTGTGTTAACCCATTCGTTTTTTTTTTCTATTATCGTTTTACACTTTTTTTTTAAATATTTAAAAATAAACAATTACACAAGTGTTTACATGCTGGGATCTTTGTTATTTTTTTATTTTTTTTTTTTTTTGTATGTAATTAATATTTTATTTATTTATGTATAATAATTAATATTACCCATAATGAATATTTTTATTTAAATGTAAATATAAATATCTTAAAAGATCTTTATTTTTGTTTTTCTAGTTAAAAATACTCATTTAGATGTTTGTTAAGCTTGCGCTTCTTCTCTGCTGCCAGTAGTGGTTTTTCTCTATTTTCTTTTTATGATTTAAATCTCATTTTACTGATTTTGTAGATTCAAAAAATTCAAAAATACTAAAAGGATATTTATTTGTTTGTTTACAACTATTTCTTTATTTATTTATCTTAAATTTGATAGTTATAGAATATTTTGTTTAAATTTATTTATGCACAGTTAGAGTAAGTAAAATATACTATTTGATTTATTTTGTTTTTTTTTTTTTTTTTAATAGAAGTAAAATAAGAGGATCTATTGTAGTTTATATTTGTAACGTGTTCGGTATTTTGTTTTCTAAGTTTTGGTGGTCAAGTTGATTTTTTGTTTTGTTTTGTTTTAATGCAATGTAAATGTTTTGTGTTTTGTTTATCAATTTTGATGTTTTTTTTTTAATTTGTCATCATTTCTTTCTTTTTCTTATTAAAGCGCTCTTTTAAACTTTTCTCTTTCTCTCGCTCTCTTCATTTTCCAGAGCTTTCGGCTTTTATCTCCTTTGACGCCATTTTTTAAACTTGATATTTTTTTCAAAATCACTTTCCATTGCTAAAATTTACATTTAAAAAATTAATAATTTAAGAAACAATAAATGGACATATCTAAGCAATTTCGATTTGCATTTTGAAAAATTAGAAGTTTTGCGCTCTAAAATCAAAAAATATGAAGGAGAGAAAATTTATTCTCGCGCGTAGCACTTTTAGCGAAAGTGATATTTGGTTATCTAAATAGTTTTTACTTTGTTTTTCATTTTCTTTTTTGAAATATCACATTAATGCATTCTCTAGGGGGTCTAGAGAAATAAATTTGCAATGTAATACAGTTTTTTATTTTTTGTTTTATGTACAAAAGAATGGCAATGATGTTCGCTCTTTTAGCTCTCTCGTTCGCTTATTTAATATTTTTAATTATTTATCCATGTGTTCTTTTGTCGATTAATTTTTAAAAGAACATCACATGCTCAGTGGCAGTTTTATGGTTATTAGTAGCTAAAGATAATGGTATTTTTTTATTTTAATGATAAATAAATCCTTTATTTCCCACTTTTTCGTTCCTCATTCCTCGACTTCGATTCTTTTCTCTCTTCTCTCTCTCTCTCTCTTTTTCTTCCTCTTGACAACTCTCTTCTTCTTTTTTTAATCCTCAATTCCATTCCAGTCTCTATTAATTCTCTTATATTTCTCCAAGGATTTTGATAAATCTAAATTATTTTTAATACAATTGGTTTGTTTAAATTAAGCGCCATCTTGCTAGCTAGTCATAAATTAAAAGCTTAATCGATGTATTACAATAATTTTTTGTTATCAACGTGCTTGACATAGAGATATTGATAAATTGGATAGATAAAAACGGTAAAGGAAGAGGTACAAGCCCAAAATAAGACAAAACGTCATCGTTTAACTTTGGTTTTTATGTGCAAATGCGCCGATAAGGAATCTACAGTGTTTGTGTTCTTATTTTCATGAATATGATGGTAATGTTGTTGTTGTTGCTGTTGGTTTTGTTTTTGTTTTATTGGTGGTTTTAGCTCCTCAATATGTCAAACAAGCTGTTTTTTATTTATTTTGCAAGCCTTGGAATTTGCTCCATTCGCAAAGAAATCGTCATCTCTCGATTTTGTAATTTTGGTTTTTGTTTTTGGTCCGAAAGAGAGTTACAAATTTACAATATTTTTAATTTCGATTTTTAAAAAAAAATATATACTTTGTACATTCGTCCGCCCGTTCGGTCGGTCGGTCAAATCAATCCCATCCATTCTCCTTGATCATATGAGCTAATTCTATTATGTATTTGCCTTCTTTGTACTTTTGGCTAGACTCGAAAGCGTGTTCGTACTTCCAGCCAAGTGGTGTTTTACAACACTCACAGTAGATGTCGGCGACAGCATGCAGTCCAGTGAGAAGGACACGCTCCTCGGTTTGACCGCAGGCCACATTGACAACGGAATTAAATAGATATGCTGGACCTTGGCTGCCTTGAAATGATTTCGATATAAGCTCATCGTGGCTGGCCAAATGGGCACGGCAGTGAACACAGGAATACGTTCGATTCGTCGACGGGAGGTAGGCTTGAAATGTCTTCACCATGTTTGTTGTAATTGTCTATTCGTTTGTACGGTGATTTTTTAATCACCGATAATGCAATGTCTGATGATAAGATCTGAAAATAAGAGGAAGGAAATGTTATGTTTTTGTTTGTCATAAGAAAAGAAGTAAATAAACTCAGAAAAGAGAAACCTTAAAAAATAACAGTTCACACGATTGAAATTGAAATTAATATTTTCTAATGTTTATTTGGGAGACAGGAGACGCTTCATAAGTCACGTACTACCCCAGACACAATGCCTATCTATTTCCTCAAAAACTAGAGTCGCAATTGCATTATTTCAGTTTCGTGTTTGACCCAAATTAAATTATTGTTTGGTTTGGGGTTTGACGTTAAAGATATAGATAAAGATAACTAAAAGATGCACAACGCATTCATTTACACTTTGAACTTGTGTAGTCGACGTTGCCGTCGTCTTCGTATCGCCCGCTATCAGTTTTGTTTGTAAAATGACGTTGACACACAATATCTCTCAGTGTTTGCATCAACATCTGTTTTTTTTTTGTTATTTAATTCAAATTTTTAAATAAACGCAATAAAGTTCTCTCTCTCTTTGTCTCTTGGGGTTTTTATGATATTGTGAATAATAAAAACCTTGTTTTTGTTAAGGTACCTACTTATTATTTGATTAGTACGACGATATTTTATTAGTTTGTTGTTTAGATTTGGATTTAAGTATAATTAATTACCATTCGAATCTAATGTACATTTTCATTTAATAACTTTGATGGTCATAAATCATTTGATTGAGCTCTAAAATATCTAATTTATTTTCATTTTAAAATATGAAATACAAATATTTGTAATTGCTTCGTAATTTCTTGTTTTTCTGAGCGGCTTTTAGTTATATCTGGGAATTGTTCCTGACAATTTTTAGCTGGAAGAATCACCGTTTTTGAAAATGCTTGATTCCCGGTGAAGTTGTAGGTCTTAGGCTACTAACCTAGAAGGACGATTAATCTTTGTCTAGTTTTAGTAACGATTTCTCTAAACTCAACAAGTTTCAAGAGCTGAGCACTTGTCAGTTGGGGCTTTGGAAAACTTCGGTGGAAAGTGATGTTAATTCTAGTTCCAGTGGTGTAACTTATCTTTGCGATTTGGCTCGGATCAAGTTGTGATCCATTTGAAGCCTATTTTTTTTTTCATTTTATTTCCGTTGTTGCGTTAATTAAATGTAACTCCTTGAAGCCTGTTTTGACTTTCCGATAAATTCTAGAAATCGAGTGAAATTTAAACGTAATTTAAAAAAAAAAACTTCCCTAAATCATTACAACTCGATAAATAGGAGTTATATCAGTCTTAAAGGGGAATTATTGTACTGAGTTCAATTTTGTCCACTATTCGTCATAATTAATTTTGATTATCGCCTGGCTTTTTGTTTTCTTAATTCTAGTTGGAAAGCTAGTTTGGTGTTCAAAAAGAACAAGTTCCCCTGCTTAAAAGAACACAATATATGAACAACTATGAACAACTATAAACCCTCTTTTTTTGTTTTTTATTACTACCCTTAAAATGTTTAAGCACTCTGCGGGCGTTTATTAAAAATGGAAGAATACACATTGGCCTTAAAGTTTTGAATACTAAAATGAGTGGAAAAATAGTGTTGGGTAAAGCATTAGACATTCTTCATGTGCGGCTGGAATAACAATCTCTAGACTTGAGCTTAAGGGGGAATTGATTACGGCTGAATTGTTTGAGGTTTTGAAAGCAAAATTACTTATGTATATGGAAATCGATCAAGAAACGAAAGGCACGAAACATAAGCAGCGCTTTTGGCTATGTCTAATGTCTGATATTTTCGTAAGAGATAATAGCCGTGTATTTTGGTATTCCATAATAAGTTCGTTTTGTTCGCATTCCATATATAGTAAAGTGAGAAATTGCCAACAAAACGATCCGCAGTAGTCCGGTTTTTATATTTGAAAGTTGATAGAATTGAATATTTGCCAGAATAATTTATCAAAAAATTCAAAAAAAAAAAATAGCGAAATTCAGACCAGGGGTGAAATCGTGTAAGCTGATTTTTGATAGTTGACTATCAAAATCAAGAAAATACGTCTGTGTAATGTGATAGTCGATTTCAAAGTTTTAACCGAACAATTTGAAATAAAATAAAAAACTTCAAGAAGGGGGTTTGTTCGTAGACTACTACATTAACATGTGGTTTTCATTAAATTCTTTATATACCTGAATCGAGTTGAAATGAGCTTGAATTGCTCGATTCCGGTCGGGGATCGGAAATTTGTGAAGAAAAACTTGTGTGGAGGAGTTGGTTTTACAGATAATCCGTTATGGTCTGTTTATTTGCATGTTTGTGTACAAAAAATATAGTTTTGTTTTAATCAAATTAAAAAAAAATGCACCTTATTTTTATGGTGCTGAACTATTCAGTTTTTCATTGTTTAACAGGAATAAAACTATCTCACTTGCACTTCATAAGAAACATCGAAACACCATTTGCATTTTAGAAAGTGCTGTCAAACTTAATCATTTTTAAATCTTCTTGTGCGATGGAAACACCAAAAAGATTTATTTAATCTAAACTGAGATAAACCTTTGGTGGAAACATAGCAAAACTTAATTAAACTTAAATAAGCCCAGTTAGTCCATTTTCATTAACAAAACTAAATAATATCAACAGTAACAGATTGATTTTTTTCCCCAATGATTCCAAATGCACAACTACTCAACGAACACAGCCATCGAGATACAAATGCAATATCAATCGTACCAACATTTGAGAACGAAATCACATAAGATCCATTCAAAACTCGTATAAATGTCAAAAACCCATCCGTAGTAAGATTCTACTTTAACTTTTATCGGTAGTATTCATACTGCGGATATTGTTTTTGTTATTCGTGTAAAATCCTACTATAATATTGATAGATTTTCCAACAAAACACGGGTAATTTGTGATAATCATATCGAGTGCTGAAAGTTGAATAGTTTCCTCGATGGATAGCAGCATTGGGGTGGGTTAAGTTTTAATAACAGGAGACACAGCAAGAGTTCTTGAAGCATTCAATTATACATGGTTAATAAATCCGCATTGGGCAACGCTGTCGAGATCGGAACTTAAAAAACGAATATAAAAAGCTGAGGGCAATGCCGCTTTTAAATAAATGTCTGTCAAGAAAAGGCCATTTTTTAACAATTGCCCTGTTTAAGTCGTAAAACTCTTTTTGTCAACAATTTTTCCTTTTGTTGCTATAAATCACCGGACAGATATTTTTCATTATCAGTAAATGATTTAATTTTTATTCTGCCCTAAATAGGAAACGCTGACTAGATAGAGAGATAGATAGTTTCTTTATTTTAAGATATACATAAATTATTAACAAATGTTTTTCTTTAAGAATATTGACATGGCAATTCTGCCGTCAGCCTGATCGACATTTCATAACAGGAAGACAATTTAAATGTAAAGAAGTTAAAATTCAAATAATAAACATAAGTTCAACTAATTATATAAAAACAAAAAAAAAGAAATAATAGTTTGTTAAAGCATCAAGTGCGAATTCAACAATTTTGAGATGATTTTGAAATTAAAAAAATATATCAATTTTTACATGATTTGAAACACAAAATATTAAATAGGAAACTTTCAATTGCAATAACTGGTTGTAGAGTTATGGAAAACTATTGCGGTAATTTAGAGCATGTTTGCACTATCTATAGACATTTGACCATCCAAAGTCTCCATTAAGGATTTCATAGAGCCGAGTTGGGGGAAGAAAACTCAGTTCGAAATACAACCGTCGAATCTCTTGGAGTAGGGGACACGATGCAAAGAAGTGTCTGATGTCTTCTAGTTCTCCGGTGTTACAAAGGCTACAGATTTGTGGAAGATCAGTTCGATGCGGCATAGAGTAAAGATTCAATATTTCGACTCGGGCTCTAAATATGTAACTTATAGCCTCAGAAGAAAACTCGTTACTGAAATAATTAGCCTGTGATGTTATTTGGTGATTGAGGTTTCTATACACATTTCTTGATAATGTTGTTGAAGCTCTTGAAAGATGTTCACTGAAGATATGTTCATCAGTTCTGGCGATCAGATCATTGAACATGGTGTGCCATTGATTCAAATTGGACTCCTAAAAGAATGGATTACTGCCATATGAAGAAGCTATCTGGTTCCATTCTTTAAACGGGGAGGCATTTGTTTGCATAAGCCTTGTCATAATGGATTTGTGAAGGCTTCTTTCATCCCTCCTCATAACTTTCAATATGTAGTCTGAGTTGGTTTTAAGGTTTGTAATGTAAAGAGGTGTTATGCCAGACTCTACATTGTATGTATATAGCATAATTGGGTGTTGAAGATGGCAATCTGAACAAGCGTTTGAAGAAATACCTTTGCACGGCTTCAAACTTCTCTAGTTGTAAATATCCAAAAACTTGGGTACCGTAGCACATGCAGCAGTTCACAGTTGCTTAAAAACACGATGTTTGGATTTAAGATCGATTTTTTGGTTAGAGTAAAACTTAGGCCACCTCAAGTTTAGAGCTACTTTGGCTTCGTTGCTTTTTTCTTTCACGTGTTTCGAAACATTAATATTGTAAGACAGCAAAACTCCAAGATATTTAAAATAATGAACGACCTCAATAGGCGCGTTGTTTAGAGACCAGTTTTCTTCTGCGAGTCTTCTTCTCTGACGCGGTTCAAAAATCATTATTTTTGTCTTGGTAGTATTGACGCAGAGACTCCATGATTCACAAAATATATTAAGTTTGTTGATTTGCAGCTGAAGGGTAGATGGATTGTCAGCCAGTAAAACTAAATCGTCGGCGTAGAGCAAAACTTTGATTTGTATACCGGCAAAGAGTATTCCTCCCGGAAGTACACCAATGTCACCAATAAACAAGGCGAATAATATCGGGCTTAATATACACCCTTGGGGGACAACTGATGATGAAACGCTGACTTAAAAGACAGCTCCACGCCATATCAGAGCTTTGAGATGTTTGATAATTAAGATCCTTTATATAGGATGTCTTATCAGCTGCATGAGAAGATTTGGTGGTTGTTGGCTATGCTTTGAAAGTTGAAAAAGTCAAATTATATTTGATCCACTTTTCTAAGTTGTAGAAATTTATTTGGAAACAAAATTAATCACTTTGCGAAGTTCATATAGCACTTCGTCTATTTCACGGTGTTTAGTGATGAAGTTCATTTCTATATAAATGAATATGTCAATAAGCAAAAGACAATCCTCAAGCTTTAAACAAATAATTATTACTTCCGTTAAAATTGACTCTTTACAGAGGTTTACCTACTGGCGACATTATCGGACCTATATTTTTTCGAAATGAAGTAGGAACTCCGTTTACTGTGAAAGTTATCGAGGCTATCGAGCTATGGGGCTATATTAAATCATTGGTTTATGCTTACAAATCGGCAATAATTCTTTTCACATTGGAAGCCGTAAGTCCTGATTTATTGGAGAAAGTAGTGACAAATTGGACTGATCGATTGCTGCCTTTCTACGCAACTCGTAGCCAGGGCATCGAAATAATCGACCAGGTTTTTAAAATAAAAAAAATCATTTAAAAATGACTGTTTTGTGTTATTTTTAAAGTTTTCAAGTTTTTAAAGGAACACCCGATTTCTTCAAAACCGACCACAAGTCTTGTAACAATAATTTATTCAACTAAAGGCGGCTTAAGAACTTCAAAGACCTTCAAAATTCAAAGCAAGGCCATACTGAACGATATTGTTTTACAATCGTTTTGATGATTATCACTTTTATTTAAACCACATATGTAAAGGCAAAACTATACAACAAACGTTATCGTCTAGTGATAATCAAATTACGAAATGACCCCCAAGAGGTTTGACTTTGAATAAAGTAAAAGGTAGGTACTAAAATAATTTAAACTACAAAATATTTATTATGGCAGAGGTATCTATCTACCTATAAACAAAAAGCCATAATTAAAAAAATTAACGTTTCACTATGACCATTAGTACCTACCTAAACAATAGGTAAACAAAATATGAATATTTAAGCTATCTCAAACTAAGTAAAAGTATCTTAGCTTAGTATGCGTACTTTTAAATTCAATTTGAAAAATACAAACAGAAAAAAAAAAAAACACTTAGAGGTAAGGTTTAAGTGAATTATCGAACTTCTTGAAATGAACCCTTATTGTCTATTGTTCAAATTATATTTGTAAACATTTTTATTGATTGTTTATTGACTCACCTGAATATAGAATTCACCACCAACAACACAACCGCCACCACCACCACCACTACCACCCGGACAGTGATATTATTTTAGGTATAGGATTATGAAGAAGATAACTGTAACAACCAGAACAGCTACAAAATTATTTAGCCTTTCTCCTTTTTTGTCTTCAATTTATGTTCAGCTTTGTTAATGCTCCCAGTTGAATAATTCCTCATGAAATGCCTTGTCGTCTAGAACTCTAGAATTTTATGTTCTTTTTTGTTTCAACTCCAACTGCAAAACTCTTTTTGAATTCCCAAATCCTAGAACAAAGAAAAATTGTATCCATTAGATGAAGAATCTAAATCCACAAAAGAATACACACAAAAATTAACCACATGGGGAATGGAATTGGAATAGGTAAAGAGTATTTAGGTATAATATGGAAGCAGAAGAAGAAGACAAAAATATTAAAAATAATATACTAGAAGCTACCCCACCAAGACAACCGACGGCGAAGTTACAGTCAGACAACAAAGACAAGAAAGACACCGCTCCATGCGTCGTCGTCGTTGTCGAGTACGAGTTAAGCAAAAAGTTTGCTTCTTTTTTTTTGTTTGATTTTTTGATCTTTTAAGACTTAATATGCTGAAGACTAAATACAACTCTCAAGTCTTAAAGGTGCATGAACACAAACCTGTTTCTCCAGCACCAAGACGGAACACAGTACCTACCTACCTTACCTACTATAGACGGTAAACGTTTTTCTATATGAAGGAGCTGTTGCTGTTTGTCCAGTTGTTGATGATGATAGAAACTGCTGCTATTGCTGTTAGGTTGGCTCGCCACTCGCTCGCTGGCCTGCTCAACTACCTACTTAATCAGCAGCTGTTTTTATTTTGCTTTTTTGTTGTTGTTTATTCTGTTTCTCAAACCTTTCATCATATTCTATCAGCTTATCTATCAGCTGGTGTCGTTGTCGTTGTCGTTGTCGTACGTCGTCTTCCACTACCTTCCACTTCCAATATTGTTGCGTGGTGATGTCCGTGGTGCTTGTGTCCAATAGATAGATAGATAGATAGATAGATAGATAGATAGATAGATAGATAGGTAGGTAGGTACTTTTGCCCCTAACGACCTTCACTCTAGGGGGTTCACTGAACCAAGAGGAAGAGATTATGAATAATAAATTGAGAAGACCAAGAATCACAAAATAACACACACAGGGTTTCTTTCTTAAGACGATTTTTCTCTCCAAACTCGAACAAAAAGGTTATAATTTTTCATTAAGTTTCTGTTACCTAGGTAACCGATTCACTTCTTTTTTGTTCCTACTTTGTCCTTGGCGATTGAGGAGCTTATGAATGCTTGCTATAGCTTGCACGTTGCAGCTTTTTTATCTCATAAAAACAGAGAAATAACAACAACAATAAATCAAAATAGAAACTTTTCTATCCATCGCCACCATGAGCAACAACTAGGACAAGGAAACTGAAACCTAGGCAGGTAGGGTAGGATATTGTAGGCTAATGCTATAGATATATAAGTTGTTTAGATTAGATATGTATGTAGATAGTCAAGAGGTTTTGGATTCACAAGACTGAACTGATTGACATGCCCATGTAATTATCTATTTTGTTATCTTAATCATTTATTTATGCGAGAAATTTAACGAAAATATGTAAAGAAAAACTTGAATTATCCTCCCTTCCCACAACGAACTCACTGCTCACTCGGACTCACTGCACTGCACTTTGTGATGCAAGTTGCACTCTTGCGCTTCTACTCTTTTTCCAACTCATTGTAGATAGATAATAGAGTATTTTTCTTATGGGCTTCAATTACACTCGTTCGTTTGTTTTGCTTTTTTTTGAGTTTTTTGTTGTTTATTTTACTACGTTTACAGTTTTTTTTTTTTAAATGCGGGGGTGTCAAGAAACAACAAAAGAACAAAAACAAAGGTCCCAATGGTGGGTAGAACAAAAGAACTGTAAATTGAGTAATAAGAAATTCAAAGAACCGTTGTTTTTTCCTCTTCGCCATCCACCACTCCACACATAATTGAGTGCAGCGTTGCCACTTCAAGAAGAGAAGAGCGGAGTAGATCATTACAAAAAAGCAGTAGATTTGATCTTTCCGCAGTAGATTTTTATCGAACAAAAATATACAAAAAATTAATTTTGTATACCTATGTATGTATGTATTTTTAAACGGATAGGTTTTAAAACCTTATATTGGAATACTTACTAAATATTTAAACGTATTTTTTCACATACTTTCTATCAGTAAAAGTTAAATTTTGGAAATACTCTAAAAGCTCAGGACATTTTTACATTTCCTGACATTATTCATTTCTTTACAAGAAATTACATTTGCAAGAATGTTTTGTTTATACCTACACATATTTATTTCCTTCAGAGATTAAAAATGTGTCGTTCAAGAAGAATACATATGTACGTATTTGAGTGTACTCTGATTGGAATAGATATTTATTTTTTTTTACAATGATAAATTCTTGTAAAATGAGGAATTGTCAGTGTCACACAATAAATATACAAATTTAAATAAGCTCTCAGAATCCTGTAGTTTCGCAGAAATCGGGAACACTTTAGAAACAGAGACAGAGATCATGTATGATCATAAAAAAGTGCAGTAGATTGAATTTAGTGGCAGTAGATTTAGATTTTGCGAAATGTGCAGTAGATTTACTGCTTTTGCAGCAAAGTGGCATCGCTGATTGAGTGTATTTGTATTGTGGAACAAGAGAAAAATAAAACACTCAATCATTTGGCGAACAAAGGAAAAATTTAAATCGTCGTCCATCGCCATCAAAAGAAGAAAACGAAAAAAATAACAAAGAACATGAAAAAACTAGAAGAAAACAAGAAAATAGAACGACAAGAAAAACAAAATAGATACACATATAAATAAATACAGTACACCAACAAAACAGAAGAACAAAAAAGAAAACCACAGGAAGAAAATCAAAAGAGGAACGAGCACACAGATTGTAATGAATAAAATTAAAGAGAAGATAAATTTTGCAATATTAATAAATTTTTCACACAAAAATCAAATCACATCAAGTGCGTCTCAAGAAATAGAAATAAAATAAAGAAAACAAACTCAACATAGGGTACACAGTTATGTATGTTTTTTGCACTCACAGGTTTTTCTTGTTTTGTTTTCGTGTTATTCACATAATTCACCAAAATTTAGCTTGTTTTTTCTCATATTTTATTTTATCCAAGAATATCAATTATTCATTTTATAATTTAAATAAAAGGAAATGTTGCTACATAATATTTTTTCCATCAAATCACTTTTCTTTCCCTGTGCTCTTTTCTGTTGCACTTGATTCGATTTCGAAGAATGACAATGAGTTGTATCTTGAGTGGAAGTGAATTGGACTTGGATTTTACAGTTGTGTTTTTGACACTGACAGTTCTCTTATTTTTCTATTTTTGAGAACTTTTCTAATTTCTTGTGCTTTCGCACAACAATGCACTCAACACTCTAAAACGCACTTCTTTCTTTGAGTTTTTCGCTCTTGCTAATTCTTTTAGTCTTTAATTTTGGTATATAAATTGATTTGGGGCAAACGACCATTTGGGGAAAAATCAGCAGAAAATGCACCACAAAAGTAAATTTTGTACGTTTTGCTTTTACGTATTTCTTCACACTTCACATTTTTACATAAAAACAACAGAGAATAGAGAAAGAAACCAGTTGAGTGAGATTGACAGATGGATGGAAGGCATTGGCATATGGAACTGTTTAATGTGTGGGATGTAGGTTTCTTTGTTGTTTTATTTTTGCATTTTACATTTTATGGAACATGCGCAAAAAGCACAGTGGATGATAACAATGATTTATTTTGATTCGGGAGGAAAGGTGGAGGGTGTGGATAAATTTTGTTTTTGTTTACAAACAAATTCATGGCAAACAAATGAAAAAAAAAATAATAACAAAGCTTTAAGTAGAAATCTAGGTCTGTTTTTTAAACTTTCATTTTTATCATTTTTTGACAAGAATTCAAATTTTCAGTACTTACCGAAATATGTATGTATGTATATTTAATGTTTTTCTATTGATTTATTTCTTGTATTATTAATTCATGACTGTTTTGCTTTTGTTGAATGATTTCTTATTGAACTTTCAAATTTTGTTTGCCATTGGTTTTTGGTGGAATGTGGATGGTAAGTAGCTTTAATTCCACAGCAGCCATATTTTAATTTCGAATGAATGCATTCAGTGCTTGGAGTGAAAAGAAAACTTTGGGATTTGATTTTTTTGTAACGATTAAGTGCAGAAAAAGATTTCAAATCTGAATCTTTTCAAATCAATCGATTAGAGCCATTTTCTTTAAATGTAGACTTTTTATTTTAAACTTTCGATTGTTAATTTTCTTCGCTGAAAGTGGTCGTTTTCAAATCAAGATTTTTAACTCTATAGTTTAGCTACTCTAGATTTTCTCAACTTAAGCTCTAGCGAAAACAGTAATTTTTGAATTTTGATAAATGTTTTTCGAATTTAAATTAAAAATTATTCCATTCATGTATAAATTTTCCAGTTGATGTTTTATGAACTTCAAGTAAATTAACCTTAAAATTTGTACAACAGAGTTGAAAGCTAAGCAAATGAAGAAAAGAATCCTAAAATTGACTTTGAAATTTAAGCTTGATAATAATTCTAGAGTTGATTTACTGTTTAGTTTGACGCCAGTTAAAAAAGAGTGAAGAAAACGGCTCATATAATACTCTTCAAAAATTGAGACTTTGAAAAGGGAAATTTAACAAACATTTCAAACATTGCTTAGAAGTCAAGTTCGTCTAATGTGGGTTAAAGGTATGTTTTAAATGATTGCTAAAGGCCAAGTACTTCTAGTCAATAAAAGTGTCTGATTATAATTTGCAACAAACAAAAATTCCAAAAAATATTTTTTTCCTGCTTTCACAATCCAACTATTTTCCACACTCCTTTTACTGTGAAAGTGAAGTATTAATTGATAGTTGACAAATATTCAATTTCAGCCTCCTAAGGGCCCTTTCACACCAAACGAATCCGAATCAATCAGAATCACTCCGAATCAAGTTGAATCTGATTGACCAAGATTCGGCTTCGAGCACTCCGTTTAAATGTGAAGGGATTCTTTTCCCGCCTTCAGACCGGACGAATCTGGTTCAATCAGGTTTGATTCGAGGTCGCACTTGATTCAACCTGTCAGATTCCTCGTCCGGTCAGTCTTGAATCAACAACCATACGAGATGGACGTGGAGTTATTAATTTTAAAAGTTATAGAAAATAGTGCGATTTATGACGATGAAGAAGATGAAAGGATTTTTATAGATTCAGGTTGATTCAGCTGGTGTGAAAGAGTGGAGATGACGAATCAGATTCAACTTGATTCGGAGTGATCCAGATTGATTCGGATTCGTTTGGTGTGAATGGGGCCTAAAACCTCTTTCAATGAAGCTAACAAAAACACTCCATTACCAAGACCGGAATCTCAGACTGACATTTCGGTTTGCCTACAAGCTACTGAGGACTAAATGTGAGAAAGTGTGCGTGAAATGATGCAAAAAACCAAACACATTCTCACATTTAGTCCTCAGGCCCATCAAAATGCTTCATTATAGTAATCAGCCACATCTAAATGCTTGATTTTGAATGTTTCATGGCCTCGTTCAAAAACTAAACAATCCTAACCAACAGAATCTGAAGTGCTGACATGGTCTTAAATTGGAAGATTTGTATAGCTTTTTAATTTCAATCGAAATAAATGTTGTAAATGTATATTAAATAAAATAAAATTGACCAAATACATATTATTTAATGATTTATTAGTTTATTATTATTTATTTTGTTTACTTAAATTATTTGCGAACGCAACATGCGCTGCAACTGGTTAAGTATAATTATTGCAAATGGACAAAAGTGTAACTCACTACTTTGTAAAACAACAAAACAGACAATTTTTTCAGCTGAAGTTTGCTTAGAGCATTTTTTTGGCGACGTTAGAAGTTCAGGTGGAAACAATAGGCGGGTGCCTCCGTATTTTTTTTTGTATAGACAATGCTACGAGAAGCATACTTGTGAAGTTCTATTGCCAACTTTAGCTAGTTCAGATTCCTCAATTAGATTAGTATTTTCATCATTTAAGCAGTTCGGTAGTTGCAAGACCAAATTTTAGTTTTGTTTGTTGCAGAAATATTCCTGAAAATTTCTTTTTGAGGGACTATGTGTTAGAATTTTGTTTGTAGTTAGGTTTTGGAATACAAATTGGAGGGAACCATGTTTTAAAAATGAGTTGCTTTGTGTAAAGCATCTTTAAGGAATATAAATAGGTAATATTTAGATAGATTTAAGTAACTTTTTTTATTCCAATATGGGGAAACCGAACACCCAATAGAAAAAAAAATCGGTGAACTTCTTGACTAAATAATGTTATCTTCTATGTTTACGCATAAAATTACGAATTTTGTAGCGTATGAAAATTTCTAGACATTTTACAATCTGAAAAATTAATTATGCTATGAAATAAGTGGCTGCTATTAATGCTAATTTTTTTTCTAAAAAGTTGATGAAGGTTAGCCGAATCGGAAATTTCTTTAATCAACATACCTAAAATATTATTGGCTTTCTCAAAAATATTTTTCTACACTAACCTCTGCTTTATACCTGAAAACTATTGTTTATGTATATTTTCTTCTATGTTCTGCATTTATAAAATGTAATCTACGTATTATTTATTATATTAATAAAAACAAAAACATGTACGTTAAACTCATTAATTTGTTTCATTATTAGCAGCACTTTTACTAAACATACCCTTCAAACAATAATAAGTAAACTTGAACTTTGGTAACTAAACATTTTTAAGGAATGAATGAAAATTATATTTTGCGTTAAACTGTGGAAATTCACTAAAAAAACTTCTGTACGTCAACAATAAATATTCATGACGATTACATTGAAGTAGTTGTGCATGAATTCAGAACGATTTTAAGACGTTTTCATTTTGTGATATAATATATTATGCATATTATGTCAAAATTAGCATTTTATTTGCTCTGCATTTATTCAACAGGTTCGCTATAATCGTTCTGATTACTTTTTTAAAACATTGGTGTTCCTTTGATGCATAGTTTTTTTCTTTGATAGCAAATACATGTATGCTTCCATCAATCAAGAATGTTATGGATAGGATATTTTTCGATTATAACTCTTTTTTTAAATTTAAAATTTATTAATCATAATGGAATTGAAAAATAGTTGCAAGCTTAAATCATTAAAAACAAACTATAAATATACTTGGATTAATTAAATAGATACAGATTTTAATTAGTTGCAAACAAAATATTTGGGCCGTTCGTTAACGAAAATTTATTAGAATTTAATACAAAAATTGCGCTCGCACCCTTAACTTTATGGTTCTTCGAACGCATCTTTGAAACAAAAATCCGAGGTTTATTATGAAATTCAAAGAATTTCGTAGTGATTACTGTAAATTAGTGAATTAATTATAATAAACTGATGTTGAACATGCTTTTTTGAAGACGAAAATGTACATTGGTTCGCTATCAACAAAATGACTGCAAAATTAAAGCTTAAAACTGACTTCTTCATCGAAAAAAAGTAAAAAGAAAAACCTGACAAAAACTTATTAACCCCTCCATTTTGTTTTTGCTGTGCAAAATGCCGCTAGCCCACGGCATCGTTTTTTTTTCTTTGTGCTCACATCTATTCATGGATTAATTGTCAAAATTACAAATACAACAATGTAAACAAACGGGTTTTGGAGAGTGAAACGTACGAAAGATTCCGGTCTTGGTAATGGAGTGTTTTTGGAAGCTAAGCTACTTTTAATTGATTATTATACCAGTTTCAGTTGGTGAAATGTAAAACTACAGTGTTGGACAAATTAATAGAAACAAGTGTCCTCATCATTTTCGATACACAATAGGTATTTTTTTAGCAATTAAGTCTTTTGTCGTTAGTCTTTCTATATTTTAATCGTACCTAATAATGCTTTGTGGAAACAACTTTTTGTTTTCACTTAACGGTAAAAAGTTTGAAGCCAATGATGACTTCGCCTGGAAAAAATAATAGAAACAAACTATTTTAACTGTTATTCTAACTTAAGGGTCAGTTTTTAATTTATGCAAATAGGCTTTTTGAGTTTGTTTGTTGTCAGATATTTTATTTTCGATACCAAACAAATTTCAAATTTTTTAAAAGTCGTCTATAATTTTAATAAGTATGGGTCGTGAATTACATTGTACTCATTTTGAACGAGAAGTGATAAAAGAACTAAGACAAGCTGAAAAATGATGGTTGAAATTGCAAAAACCTTATTTGAAACTTTACATTCACGCCTATAAGCCGCTAGTTATAGGTTAGGTTATATATTAGGTGGCTGTTGGTTGGGACGTCCAACACACTTAGACCAAAGTATGGTCCGTTGTGATACCACATGGATCAGTTAATCAGCTTAACTCGTTGAACCAGTTGGAGCTTCGAATGAAGCGTAGGAGACAAGTAATGTCTGAATTTTTTAGATCGCTGGTATCGTTAAAGTAGTAGTCTCCAAGGTGGATTCTACGTCTTTGTGATAAGGCAGGGCATGTGCACAGAAGATGAGGGATTGTCTCATCTTCTTCTTTGTCCATGCCACTCCTACAAAAATCATTTGCAGGGGCTCCAAGTCGAATAGCATGCCTTCCTATTAAGCAGTGCCCAGTCAGGACACCTATAACGTAGCTAATGTGCAATCTAATCTACTCAGAGAGATTAATTGCTTTGAGCGCCTGGCGCTAAGATTAGGCCAAATTAATTTAGTCGCTACACAGGTGGTGGTGTTATTCCACCTGAAGTTTGTTTTCTCTATGGTATCTTGCTTTAGCATGAGTTTACATGTAGCTAAGGGGATACCTATGCTAGCATTGTGAGCCAGCAGAGGTAAAGTTGTTCCGCTTTTTGCAAGTTCGTCAGCTTTGCAATTTCCTGGAATGTCTCTATGGCCCGGCACCCAGAAAAGGTGAATGTTGAACTGTGTAGCCATCTCCGTAAGAGATGATCGACAATTTAGGGCTGTTAGTGAATTTGTGGAGACTGAGTCTAGGGACTTTAACGCGGCTTGGCTATCCGAGAAGATGCGTATATCATTAGTTGAAATAACGTTTTCTCTAAGCCAGGATAGGACTTCTTTTATAGCCAGGATTTCAGCTTGGAACACTCTACAATGATCGGGTAGACGAAAGGAGAGACTTAAGTTTAGTCTATCTGAGTATACGCCTCCACCAACCACATCCTCCGTTTTTGATCCGTCTGTATAAAAGTTTATAGGACCATTGTTCAAAAATGATGTATTCTCCCAAGAAGACCTGGGAGGTATAGTCACTTTGAAGCTATAGTTATTAAACTGAGGATGGGGTATGGTGTAGTCAATATTACTGTTTATAGTTCTGAACGAGTTCAAAATAGTGGTGTGGCCAATTCCATTATTGATCCACAGAGAGGAGGCTTGAAGCCGTATGGCAGTATTAGCGACCGTTTGCTTGCTGAAAATGTCCAGCGGTATTAGATGGAACAGAACATCTAGTGAGGCGGAGGGGGTGGAGCGAAGTGCTCCTCCCATACACAGGCAGGCTGTTCGTTGGACTTTGCTGAGTTTATCGCGATTTGTCGCTGTATCTAGCGCCGTCCACCATACCACTACTCCACAAGTAAGGATCGGTCTTATGACCGAGATGTATAGCCAGTGTGTAATGCGAGGCTGTAGGCCCCATTTATTACCAATGGCATTTTTACAGGAGAACAGGGCTACTGTGGCCTTGTTTATTCTCTCTTGAATATTAGGTTTCCAACTTAATTTCTTATCTAAAATGAGACCCAAGTATTTTGCTTGATCAGAGAATTTAAGTGGTACACCGTTTATGAGGGGAGGGTCAATGTGTGGGACTTTGTATTTCCTTATGAAGAGGACAAGGTCGGTTTTTTGTGGGTTAACACCTAGTCCACACCGATTAGCCCATCTGGTGAGCTTATTTAAAGCGTTTTGTAAGAGTTCTTTTAGTATATTGGGATGTTTATCCGTTACTGCAATAGCAACATCGTCCGCATAGGCAAACACTCTGTATCCCTCTCTTTCTAGAGTCGTTAGTAATTCATTTATTACTAAATTCCAGAGGAGAGGGGATAGGACACCACCTTGTGGCGTACCTCTGCTGACACCCCTTTGTGTAGTAAAATCGCCCAGTTTTGAATTGATAATCCTGCTTATCAGCATCTGATTAATCAATTCGCTGATCGATTTATCTACCTTCAGAGATGTCAATACACGTGCAATTGCAGATGTGTCGACATTGTTAAATGCACCTTCTATGTCTAAGAAGGCAACTAAGGTGTACTCTTTATGATGGAGGGAATATTCGATTGTACGTACTATACTGTGTAGAGCCGTTTCAACTGATTTCCCTTTGTTGTAGGCATGTTGAGCCTTTGAAAGGAGGGACTTATCAATACTTGCCCTTAAGTGAATATCAATCAAACGCTCAAAAGTTTTGAGAAGGAATGATGATAAGCTGATAGGTCTTAGGTCTTTAGGGTTTACGTGACTGGATTTTACAGCTTTTGGAATAAAAACAACTTTAACTTGTCTCCAAGACATCGGGATGTATGCCAAATTAAGGCAACCCTTGAAGATGTTTTCTAGGATAGGTATTAGAAAACTTGCATTTTCTTGCAGTTCGGCTGGAATTACACCATCCGGACCAGCAGATTTATGGTTTAAAGCTGTTAATAGCCCATTTGAGTTTTTCCTTAGTGACTAGACCTTGTGGGGGTTGTAAAGTATTGTCACCGTTATTAAGTGCAATGTTATTAATAATATTAGAGCTACCAGGAAAGTGGACGTCTAGTAGCAAGTTAAGCGATTCTTCGCTTGAATTGGTCCAGAGGCCAGAGGCGTTTTTCAAGCAGCTTGGCATGATTGGATTTTTGGAGAGGATTTTGCGCAGCCTGGATGCTTCGGAGCAATTTTCCACGTTGCCGCAGAAGTTTCTCCAGGACGATCGTTTGGTTTTCCTCAGTTTTTTTGTATATATCTTCAGTGATTCTTTATATGAATCCCAGTCAGACATGTCTCTAGAAGCTTTCGCTCTGTTAAAGAGTTTTCTGCATTCTTTTCGAAGTGGATCCAGCCCTGAGTTCCACCAGTGTGGCTTCTTTTTACCTCTTACTTGTATAAGAGGGCATGCAGTATCTAGAGCTTTGTTTAGGGCTAATGTTAGATTATTGACTTTGTCGTCAAGATCTTCAAAGTTGGAGGGAGTATTAAAGAGTTCAGGTTTTACTAAACTATTTAACGTTCTCTTATATTTTGGCCAATTTGTTCTTTTTAGATTTCGAAAGATCGGTTGGCAAGGTGGTTCATTTAAAAAGTCAAACTGGATGTATCTATGATCAGAAAAGGAGTGATCTTTAGATACCTTCCAGTTCAAAATATTATTATTAATGAATTCGGAGACAAGAGTTATATCTAAAACTTCTTGTCGATTTTTAGTAATAAAGTTTGGCTCATTACCAACGTTACTTACGAGTAGGTTAGTGTTTAGAATATAGTCGATAAGAGACTCACCTCTGTCGTTTATATCCGTGCTACCCCACACTGTATGGTGGGCGTTAGCGTCACTTCCGATGATGAGGCCAATGTTGACCCTTTGCGCATCAGCTATTAATCTCTACAGAGTGTCACCCGGGAGAGGGCCAAGATGGTCGTGGCCGAGATACGCCGACGCCAGCCAGAATGTTCCTCTGGCTGTTTCCAGACTTGCGGTGGTGATATCTCGATCGCTGAAATTAGGGAGTAAATATACATTTAGGCTACGTTTTACTAATATGCAAGATCTGGGATTTAACAATCCAGGGTTCTAGAATCAGGACAATATCTTCATCGCTGCTGGATAAGCGAAGAAGAAGGGAGGCCGAAGCCTTTATGGAGTGTTGGAGGTTAATCTGGAGTAACCGCAGCATTTTCGCTACCATACTCCTGATCAGCCTCCAACACAGTGATGTCGGAGTCATCTATATCAGAGGACGATTCTAAATGAATGTCCTCATCTCCGCTGTCGTAGACTTCGGCCTCCATTGCGGAAAAACCTTGGTCGGTGTTAGGAGCTTCCACTGCTACTGGGGATACCTGGGATGCATCGTCTTCCAATGAAGGAAATGTGACCGATGCACCAGGTTCCTCAGCAACCGTTTCCGCTTGTGTGGGTGGCGCTAGTTATAGCTATCCTTGGTTTTCATCATTGAATTCAAACAAACATTTGAATTTTTTTGGCAGGTCGTTTAAAGCTATCATTAAAAATTTCTGTCATTGAAAAAAAATTCCTGATTGAAATCCACGGACAAATTTTTACTGACAGAAATCTGTCATTGGAATTGAGTGAAATTGAAATACAAATCATTGGAACGATTCGTTCCATTTTTGAACATAAAAGAATCAGCTGGTCAGGAAAATGATTTCCGTCCGGAAAATAGAAAAACACATTTTTAGCGAAAAATAGATGCGCTATTTAACGTTTTTTTCTCAAAAAAAATTGTTTGTGTGATCGATCAGTAGGTATATAATTCTTATTTCTAATCAAAGGGAAACACCGTCAAATACCGATTCAAACATTTTCCGGATCGATTTCAATAATAGCTATAACTGGCGCCTAAGAATATGTAAGAAGAAACCATTTTTTTTCTTTAAGACAACTAAAAAATGTATTAAACGGACCAATGACAGCTAGAACAATAAGAAACCAACTTATAGGAGCAAGTCTTTCTTGTTGAAGTCCACGAAAAGTGCCATTTTTTAACCAAGAAAACCGTTATACAAAGACTTCCCTTT
Source organism: Eupeodes latifasciatus (assembly GCA_920104205.1). NCBI lineage: Eukaryota > Metazoa > Arthropoda > Insecta > Diptera > Syrphidae > Eupeodes > Eupeodes latifasciatus. The sequence continues at coordinate 19,920,355 of OV049926.1, read as the reverse complement.
GCAAACAAACACTTACACCGGGCTTATTGGAATTGTGGTCGGATGAAACAAAGATCAATTTGTTTACTTCCGATGGAAAAATGTATGTGAGAAGGCCAAAAAACAAGAAGTTTAACTCAAAATACAAAAATAAGACACGGTGGTGTTAATTTAATGATTTGAGGGTAATTTTCAGCATTTGGTGTAGGTACAATATTTTTTATCAAAGATAAGATTTGCGATGTGGATTATGTCCACATCTTAAATTCAGTTATGCTACCATTAATTGAAGAGTAGGTGCCAATCAAATGGGAGATCATGCAGGATAATGACCCGAAGCACACCTCCAAATTGGCTAACAAATACTTACAAAACAAAATCAATGTTATGGAATGGCCATCACAATCCCTCGGCCTAAACCAATCGAGCACTTATGGGGCATCCTAAACCGAAGGATCGTAGATTGTAAAACCAAAAAGAAAGACGAGTTGTGGTTGAAAATTCAAAGGGAATGGTACTCCATACCCCTAGAGACATTTGCCAAATTGGTGAATTCGATGGGGTGAACAGTGGAGGCAGTTATTAATAATAATGGTGCCACTACAAAATACTTAAAGAATTTGAAATACTTTTACCCTTAAGTTACTTTCTCGCTACAAAAAGAGTACTATTCTAATTTTGTTTCTATTTTTTTAACTTCCCATAGGAAGTTATTGTAATGGGTCCGATTTGACAAATTGAAAATTTTGACATTTCTCGACGTTTCAAGGTCCCTAGAGTCGAAATAAAAGATTTTTAGAAAGATGTCTGTGCGTGCGTGTGTACGTACGTCCGTACGTCCGTACGTCTGTACGTCCGTACGTTCGCGACGTTTTTTTCGTCGTCCATAGCTCAAGAACCAGAAGAGATATCGACTTCAAATAAATTTTGTTATACAGATAATAAGGCAGAAAGATGCAGAAAGGGCTCTCAAGAAAATTGCGTGGGTGGTTTTTTTACCATAGCAGTTTAAAAAAAAGGTGAAAATTTTGGTTAACCCTAAATATCTCATGAACCAATGACGCTAGAGACTTGAATTAAATTTTGTATTATATATTGTAACGTGATACAAAACAATTATATTTTTGGAAAAAAATTCAATTAACGGTTTTTTTTATAAATCAAAAAAACTGAAAAAAAAATTTGTCACTTCGAAAATTTTACGACTAAAATATGATTTCATCTCCAAAACAATTTTGTGCAACGAAGAATAATGTTTTTGACATCTGATAAAATTTTGAGAAAAATCGAATTGACAGTTTTTTTACAAAAAATAAAAACCTAAAAAAAAAATAAAAAAAAGTTGGTAAAAATTGAGTTTTGACTCAAATATCTTTTCAAAACTTTGAGATATCGGCTTTAAACTACTTTTATCTTTCAAAAAATATTGGTTTCAACATTCAGTAAAATTTTGAAAAAAATAGAATTGACAGTTTTTTTACAAAAAATTAAAAACCGAAAAAAAAATTAACAAAAGTTGGTAAAAATTGATTTTCGACTTAAATATCTTTTCCAAAATTTGAGATTATGGCTTCTAACTAATTTTATCTTATAAGAAATATTGTTTTCAACAGTAGGACAAATTTTGAGAAAAATAGAATTGACAGTTTTTTTACAAAAAATAATAACCTAAAAAAAAAATAAAAAAAAGTTGGTAAAAATTGAGTTTTGACTCAAATATCTTTTTAAGACTTTGAGATATTGGCTTTAAACTACTTTTATCTTTCAAAAAATATTGTTTTCAACATTCAGTAATATTTTGAAAAAAATAGAATTGACATTTTTTTTACAAAAAATTAAAAACCGAAAAAAAAATTTTACAAAAGTTGGTAAAAATTGATTTTCGACTTAAATATCTTTTCAAAAATTTGAGATTATGGCTTCTAACTGATTTTAACTTATAAGAAATATTGTTTGCAACATTAGGACAAATTTTGAGAAAAATCGAATTGACAGTTTTTTTACAAAAAATAAAAACCTAAACAAAAAAATTAATAAAAGTTGGTAAAAATTGATTTTCGGCTCAAATAGCTTTTCAAAAATTAAAAATATTGGCTTCAAACTTATTTTATTTCACAGAAAATATTGTTTTTTATATTCAGTAATTTTTTTATAAAAATCCAACAGTCCGTTTTTTCATAAAAAAAAATAAAATCTACAAAAAATAGAACTCAAATTTGGTAAGAATTGATACATTTAGACAAACTTTTAAGCAAGACAAATCGATAGACGGGATGGGAAGTTATCAGTGTGGGTCGCATCCCAGCCTCTTTTTTTTTTCAGGATGAAACAACATAATAATCACAAGTCTACTTTTTATCATTATTTCCCATTATATACATACAATAGGCAATATAGGTATTATTAAAAATCTATCTGTGTAGTTTTTATTTTCCTTCTCTTCACAAATACCTTTTTATGTGTAATAATGAACACAAAGCTTGTTTCTATTATTTTTTCCTTCACTGTATATTATTTATCAACTATCAATTTAGAATTGATGATACTTGTAATAAAAAGTTGTTATTTTTGACCAACTTCAGAAATCCCTAAAGTTTGAAAAAGAAGAATTTCTGTACTTTTTGGGAACAATCTTGAAAACTCTGTATAAATTTAAGAAAGAAATTATAAGGAAGAAGGGAATTATCGTCAAGCTCCCAAAAAAAGGAGATCTTACAAAGTGCGAAAAGTGGAGAGGAATTTGCGTTCTATCTACCTGCCGTTGCCAAAATAGTAGCAAAAGTCATACTGGAATGCATCAGAAAACACCTTGAGGCCACACTCGATGCCGACCAAGCAGGATTCCGCGCTGGATCCTCCTGTATTAATCATATCAACACCCTGCGGATCATTATTGAACAGTGCGTTGAATATCGATCACCACTACACCTGCTGTTCATCGACTTCGAGAAGGCCTTTGATAGCGTTAACAGGGATTATATCTGGTTAGCTTTGCGGAGGAGAGGCATCCCAAAAAAACTAATTGCTATTATTAAAGTAGCATAATGATGGATCCAAGTGTCACGTTCTGCAGGATGGTAGGTTGTCAGATGACTTTGAAATCCGAAGCGGAGTCAGACAGGGCTGTATTCTGTCGCCAATATTGTTTTTGGTGGTGATAAGCGATGTACTGCGCTCAGCTCTGTCAGGTAGCGGAGGGATCCAATGGACTTTGACATCCTATTTAAAGCACTTGGATTACGCGGACGATGTTTGCTTACTCTCTCATAGGATCATGGATCTCCATCAAATGACAACAAGTGTGAAGAGAGAAGCAGAAGTTGGGGGGCTGAAAATTAATTCCGGCAAAACAAAAATGATCAGCCTCGGAACCCAACCACCCTCTCAAATAAATATTTTCTCGCAACCGGTGGAAAAAGTGGAGAGCTTTCAATACCTTGGAAGTATCGTTTCCATCGAAGGCGGAACCGAACAAGACGTCATCTACCGCATCGGCAAAGCAAAAGCAAAACAAAGCTACGACTGTTTCGCACAAATGTCGAACCTGTGCATCTTTATGGGTGCAGCACTTGGAGGGTTACTTCAGCCATAACAAGAAAGCTGCAAACCTTCGTGAATAGATGTCTTCGTAACATCCTAAGGATTTTCTGGCCAGACCGTATAACAAATGAGGTCCTTCATAGAAGGACAGGTCAGGAACCTATAGAATGCAGGCCAAGCCATGCAGTGGAATCCGCTCACACAAGAAGGAAGAAGAGCTGGACGACCGAGAAGCACATGGCGCAGGACAGTCGAGGCGGATTCAGCGTCACTAGGCAAGAGTTGGAGGGAGCTGAAACACATCTCCGGAAACCGTACGTGTTGGCGCGAAGGCGTAGTAGAGGCCCAATGCCCCTTGAGGGATTCCCAACGGACTTAACAGGTCTGAGGACCTAAGTAAGTAAGTAAGTACAATTTCGGAACCTCTAACACTTTTATTTGTGAGTATTGAGGCAGAGGCGGCAAAAATGCGTTTAACGGTTAATGAGGGCAAAACAAAGTACATGCTGTCGTCACAAAAGGACTTACAACTACAACACCAGAAGGGTAAAAGTCCAACGACTAAGATGGCTGGGTCATGTAGAGCGCATAGAAACCAATGCTCCGGCCTTCGAATCCACAGCCACAGGACAGTGCAGTAGAGGAAGACCGGGGATAAGGTGGCGCGCACAAGTGGAAATTGACCTCATCCAACCTGCAGCGCGAAACTGGAGACATCTAGCTAGAACCGAGCTAGATGGAGAAGTTTGTTGAGTGAGGCACTAGTTCACACAGGACTGTAGCGCCACTTTAGTAAGTAAGTATAACTTTTATTAAAAACTTATAACCCACTGTGAACAAATCAGCCCTTAGAGTTAAATCCCTGTAATAGGTACTGAAGCAATTATTTTGTAGTTCTTGGACTTTAATTGCACACTTATTGTGTACCTACCAAATTAAGTTGTCCTGAATTTGGATCTGGACTTAATTTGTCAACCAGCGTTTATCAAATACGATTTACATTCAGTTTTCAAAGGGGTTATTTCAACTTAGAAAAGATTCCTCCATATATATTCACGTATTTTCTATGAAACTCGAGGGCTAATTAAAAGTACTCAGCCTTGGTAATAAAATATTAACATTTTGCTGTACATATTCAATTTATTTTATTACAGATCTCTTTTTAACACAATTTATTCCATTGTTATTCTCTTGGTTCAGGAATCAAGCCAATACCTTTTTTTACCAAGTAAGTTGTACAGTTTTGAGTCCATGAAATTTATTTTAAAACAACAATTGTCTTTTATGGCCCGATGCAAAAATACATATATTTGAGGGATGAACATTTTTAGGCAGTTAACCTTTTCTATTGATCAGTTGATGTTAAAATGAAATAAAAACTTCTGTTTTCTCGCCGCTTTTCACCCTTTTAGACATTGAATTGAAAATTTACAACACATTTTACTGTAAAATCAACTAAAGCCAGCCTTATAGTTTGTATGAAATCGACAATCGTATCAAGTCTTTTATAGATAGGTTTTTTGTTTTCAGTGTTCCAGATTTCGATTGATTTTAAGAACCTTCCTAAATCGTTCAAGTCAAATCAACATCAGATTTAATCGGGCTCAAATGGATCGTCAATAAAAGAAAGTCATTTGTATTATGTTTCATTAATTTATTTGGTTTCAAAAAAAGACAAAACATTAACAATCTTTACGAAGTTAAATAAGTGATAAATAAAAAATTAAATGTAAGAAACCTCCTGTGGCCCTAATTATGAGCTTATTCAAATAGGTAAATATTAAATGAGATGTACGTAATGAAAGGATCAATACAAACTTTTAAAAAAAGAACCAACAAATAGTTTCTCTAGGATGAATCAGAGGAGGCTTGAGCCTCAGCTTCATCTTCATCATCATCATCGTCATCATCGGCCACCGCTAGTGTCCTAGCTTTGGCCAGTTTTAAAATTTCTCGATTTTGTTGCAATATCAATTCGTTTTGGGCTATAATTTTGTCCAATTTTAATTCCAAAGATCTTTGCATACTCCTTGTCAAATTCATTGCTCTTTCATATTCGTTTTCGTCTCCGCTATCGTATTCAATATCGCTTGGATTCTTAAATTAAACAAAAACAAATATAAAAAAGGAAGACATATTAAATTCATGAATGAACTCACCCAATCATCATCTTCATCCATAACTTCAGACACAATTGGTGAAACATTTCGTGCTAAATTATTTAGATTTCGAGAAGCATCTGAAGTGAGATGATTTGCCAGTCCCATTTTGAAATCCTTTTTTCTACCAAAAACAACTCAATTTGTTGATAAAAATAATTTAAATACAGTTCCTGTGTATTTAATATTGATCTGGGTATATCTTTTAAACGTGTTAAATTAATTATTTGTATTTAAATTTAAAATCTACTTTATTTGGATTTGAGCGCCGCCGTTCATCAACTTTTAAATTTAACTTTGTTTGGTTGCGGGTTGCGTTCGTATTGCGTATTTGGTTTTTGAGAAAATTCTGAACAGTGTCTTCCAGTATTTGTTTTCCACGATCCAGGAGTAAATTAAGCTCGGAACACATTTCTGTTCAACGATCTTCTTAGTCCTGTGAACACACTGAGCATGTAATGCATTATTCACATGAGCACGACCAACCACCAACGAATGAACGAATATTCGTCGATTTTGACATTTCTTTCACATGAGAGTTTTTAATTCGTCGCACAGCCGAACATCATTCACCACCGAAACCAAAACAAGAATGATTTTTTTAGGTTAAGTACGCGCGATTATTTTATTCGTTGCGAGTGTGGATAATGTGGAACGCGAATAAAGTTTGACAGTTCGTATCAACTAAAATTTGTTTCGCGACGAATAAATTTGTTTTCTTATATTTATTAATATATGATATTGAAAAGTAAAAGTATGCATCATAAATCAAATAGAAACTATATTGCTATCGTTTTGTTAAGAATTTGTGTGGAAATATGTCTTTAAACGTATATAAACTCACATTTTGTAATTCATTCGTCGTTCGTTGGTCGCGCTCATGTGAATGATGCTTTAGTCCTGTGAACACACTGAGCATGTAATGCATTATTCACATGAGCACGACCAACCACCAACGAATGAACGAATATTCGTCGATTTTGACATTTCTTTCACATGAGAGTTTTTAATTCGTCGCACAGCCGAACATCATTCACCACCGAAACCAAAACAAGAATGATTTTTTTAGGTTAAGTACGCGCGATTATTTTATTCGTTGCGAGTGTGGATAATGTGGAACGCGAATAAAGTTTGACAGTTCGTTGATACGAACAATTTTTTTCCCGACGAATAAATTTGTTTTCTTAAATTTATTAATATATGATATTGAAAAGTAAAAGTATGCATCATAAATCAAATAGAAACTATATTGCTATCGTTTTATTAAGAATTTGTGTGGAAATATGTCTTCAAACGTATATAAACTCACATTTTGTAATTCATTCGTCGTTCGTTGGTCGCGCTCATGCTCATGATGCTTTAAAGTTAGCATGGGTTTAAATAATCGAAACCAATTGTTGAAATTTTGTTTTAATAATAATCGTCATTGAAAATGTCTGCCGTTAAAAATAATTTCCCTGCTTAAAATCCACCGGCCATTTTTTTTTTTTGACAGAAATCTTTCATTGCAATAAAAATTGAAATAAAAATTAAAAAGGAACACAAATTGGAGTGGGACGATTTAAAACATAAAATATAGTAGCTGTTATAAATCTTTCAAGTTTACAAAAGTTTGATCATAAAGGCGTTTAACTTTTAAAAAGTGCAAAAGTGAACAAATCTTTTGTCTTTTACCAACACACTGAGAAATTCTTTTTTTTAATCCAAAACAAAACTAAAATATAACCACGGCTTAAGCTTTCCCATTCTCACTTTTTCAACACAACAATACATGAAAACAAAGTTAAGACAACTGAGTGGTAGATGTCTCTAAGATCTAATATTTTTGGTGAACACCTATTTTTTTTTTTGACAGATAATGACATATAGTTTAAAAGTACTAAACACAATTTTCGAACGCTTCGAATGTAGTTAAGCCTTAGCTCTTAAAAATTATAATTGTTAGGAAATTATTAATTTGAAAAACAAGAGAATATTCATTTTTTTATTAATATTTTATTTAAAAAATTATGTATTGTTTTTGAACACCTCATTTTCTCAAAACCTACTGGTTCAAAGTCTGCAAAACTCTTGTTTAAATTAATCTTTGAACAATTGTCTATGATATTGTACTTTGACTTTTAGACCAAAACTTCTTTTATTTATTAAATAATACTACTTTTTCATTACAAGCTGGCAAAATGTTTATCAACTTATCCCAGAACAAATCTCAAAATAATAATCAAAGAAATCTATTTGGTCAAGTATTCACATTTCGAAAGATTCTGGAAAAAAAAAACATCAAATCATGTCTAGTATTAGCATTTCTGTCAAACTCGTCCGTTTGTGCAGGATAAATTTGAAAAATTCGCTCTGGGCTCTGACAAGGTGAAGTGCTGTCATGTAATTTCTTTGACATCGTCCTGAAAAAGTAGTGCAAAGCTCCCGTGTCAACACATACTGGATTATACCGATGACATTGACATAATCGGAAGAACTCAGCAAGATGTCAATGAGGCTTTTTTGAGTATTGAGGCATAGGCGGCAAAAATGGGTTTAGCAACTTTGAGGTATAGTTAAGGACTTTGTTCATCTAGGCTCCGCTATGAACGCAGAAAGCAACACCAGCACTGAGATCAAATGAATAATTACTCTTGCTAACCTCTGTTTCTTTGGACTATGAAAGAAATTGAGTAGCAGTAGAAAGCAATTGAGTAGCCTTCTCTTGAGCAACCAAAGTGTCGCTTTAGAAGACCCTCATCAATCCCGTCTTTCTATACGGTGCAGAGGAATGGACTATGACAAAAGCGAATGAAAGCACCTTGGGTCATTTCGAGAGAAAAGTTCTTCGCGTTATTTACGGTCCCATATGCGTAGAAGTTGAGAGGAGGAGAAGATTGAACAATGAGATGTACGGGCTGTACAGAGGCGTAGACATGTAGCCAGAGGGATAAAAGCCCAATTCCTGAGATCTCTGGGTGGGTCATGGGCGTAGAACTCATGAAAATTAGTGCTCCGGTGCAGAAAGTCTTCCAAATCAATTTGTATATAAAACAACCAACGCTACATATTGCACTTATGGATAAACGTTAAAACCTGCTCCATGATAATACTATAGATTTTACAAAGATCTGTACAAATTATTCCGAAGTCCGTGTAAGAATTTTGAAGTTAAAGATTGAAATATGTTCTTGACTTAATGGTCATTCGTCATTCATTTCGTGGCATCAAGTAGGTAGCGCTGAGAAATTGACACCTGTCAAACGAAGGCGTCATTTGAAGTGTCATACATATAATATTAGTTGTATGTTTGCCATTTATGGTAATGAATCGCTTTCACGTTTTGTTGATATCAATTAGCCATCAATATCAATTACTGTGGAACCTCTACATTTTTATACATATATGAGACCTTGTTTACGTTAATGTTAAACTCCAGATGTTTTTAAAGCAGACGTTACTCAAGTTAAGGCCGATTTACCAGCCGAAATGTATTAAAATGAACTCAAATAGTTAACGGGCATTTTGAATCTTCACCGCACGGCCATTTATATGAATTTGAATTATTGTTTATCAAGTCAAAACTTTATAACGAAATACAATTTTTTATCGAAAATGTATCGCTGTTTATTTTAAATAGCTTTACCTTTGAAAATGAAAAATTAAAGATCGTATTTGTTGTGTAAACTGTCAAATTAATGTCCCGTAAATAATACTTCGAACATGTTTTTTTAAATTGATAAATTAAGTGAAAAAACACATTTGACAACTTCATAATTTCGTGCGTGAACTGAAAACGTCAGACAAGGTGGAATCTATTAGCCGGATATAACGGTGTTATATTCGGGGCGACTTTCCATTACCGCAGCACGAATTTCCTTCTGATTTTTTTTTTACAGTCTCAATAGAACATGTTTTAAATATTAAGTCGAGGAAACACCTTTAAGCCATACAAAAAAAAATATTTTCTTTTTCGGACTTAACCCTATTTTTTTTGTATTTCGTTTTTTTGAGCCTAAAACAAGTTTTTTTGAATTGATAGTACGGCGTACTAATAGCTAGGTATGTAACCCCCCTGCTTGGGGTCACTATAGGATTTGGAGTGGTTGCGAGTTTGGGTATAATCAAAGAAATCCCTAACAAAAAATCAAAGAAATCCCTAAATAAAAATCAAGTATGGCAACACTGACCACAAAACAGGGAAGAAATGTTAAAATCAATAATTTTTGCGTGTTTTGTATATACAAAATTGAACTTTAAAAATTAATTTAAAATACAAATAAATGTTTCCTCGCTCGTCGCTCTTAAATTGCTATAATTATTATTTATTTGCACATACATATATATCAAATTAAAAAAAAACGCGTGTTGAAATTCGTGCTGCGGTAATGGAAAGTTGTGCCTTATATTGTTTTACAGATTCTAATTCCAGGTATTTATTCCGTTTAATCTTTCTACACAATTCCTTGTGCGCGCATGTATAGTGTTGAAACGTCTATCGACTGTATTTGATGTAGCACGGTATGGCGTCATAAGCCAAGGACGTAGAGGGTATCCCGAATCTCCTTTAAAGAAATTAAGATAAAAGCTGCTTAAAAGTTTAAGTTTTAAATAGAAACTATAATTATCTAAGAGCCATGAATTATGCTCTCCGGGTCCACATGCTTCATAACGCCTTTCTAGCAGCACATTTATTTGAGAAGCCTCCCAAATGTAGGCGTCACCTCCATATCTTGCGAAACCTCCGAGGATTTTTAGATCGAAATCACATATCTGAAAGTTCATAATTTTTGTTGAATATAGACGATAATTAGGTAAAGGTTTTTTACCAATTGTACATTTTTCGAATGGAAACCTTTTCGGTTAAGGTAGCAGGCTTCAATGTCACGGCTTGGTTTTTGTATCCGTACATGGGTGCAGTCAATTGCACCAATCACCCCAGGAAAGCCGGTTTGTTCAAAAAACCTTAGATATGTATATTTAGTAAGTTTAGCGAACAAATATTTTTTATTCAATCAAAATCTTACCTCCGTTTAATGGCTTCGTAGCCTTCTATGCTTGGAAACTTAATCCATTTGTTCATCAAATTATTTTGGAGAACTTTTGACACATCAGCTATACACCGTGAGATCATGGATCTGCTCATTGCTACGGAAAAATCATGGCCAATGTCTCTCTGGTAGGATCCCGTTGCAAAAAAGTGGATTGCCGAGCAAGCGCGGAGGGGGATAGGGATAAAAGTTCTTCTTTGTCCCTGTGGCAAATATGGACGTATTTCCTCCACCAAAATCAGCGCTGCATCACGGCTCAGCCGGAATACCTCACGGAAACGTTCCTCGGGCATTTCGAAGGGGTTCGTGCTGTCTCGAAGCATGCGGCGTTCTATACGCATTTTGTTGCGGCATTGGTAAGCTTCTTCAATGAAAATAGCGAACATTTTCAATAAAAATACACTATTTAAATAATTTAATAAAATCAAGAATAATAAATGCAATTTGAATTTCACTTTCTGTTTTTTTCTTGTTTTAAAATGTCAATTTGACAGTTCTACTTATCGCCTTCCAATGGAATTTCCAGCCCAAACAAATCGAAAATCGAAGTTATCGCATTGAGTTACAGAAACCCAATTTTTTCCAGAGGCGATAAGTGGGGAACGAATCGTTTCATTTTTTAACGATGCGATAACTTATCGCCTGAGTTACAGAACATGGTTCCTGGTTCTAAAAATAATAAATATTAGCTTGAGTCCGAAATCCAAAACTTTATAAACCAACCTACTGCAATAGACCCTAAATGCAACAATCCTGAAAAGCCAGATGGCACCACATAAAATTATTCCACACAAACAACAACAAATTCCAATAATTTACTTTCCGTCACATAACATCCCTGCAACTGGAAATCCCATCCCAACAAAAAAGATAAATGTCAAAGAAATTCCATTCCAAGAAAATCTACTGCGTATATATCTCATCTGCCGGAAAACATTAAAATAAACAAATTTTTCCTAAATTTCTGTTTTCAAATATCAACAAATTCTGAAGAATTGAAAAAGTTGGTTGAATTTATATTAAAATAACTCCCTTCCACCAAAAGACACTTCACCTAAAACAAACGAAATCATTTTTATGTTTTTCTACTCGCAAATTTTAGCGAATTGTTGGTGCTTTTCTTTTTGTTTTTTGTTAAAAAAAGTCGCGCTCCCATAGAAGATTCGAGAGGCCAAGGATAAAGGAAAAGAATTTCCTTGATGTTTCTTGTGCTGCAAATGGAAAATGAGCAGTCAAAGTCACCATAAAATGTCCGGTCATACCCCAAAGAAGCAACGCACCGATGAAATTGAATTAACTGGTAAATGAGAGATTCTACTGTGCGTCGTCGGTGGAGACTTTCTCCGTTCATCCTACATCCTTCACCTCGCATCAGTTTCTTTCATTAAGATTTAAATTTTGCTTACAGAACGATTCTCTGAACAAATGGCACAACTATGCATGTCGGATGATTACTCCGATGTTGCATTCATTGTGGAGGACCAACGCTTGCCAGCACATCGTGTGATTTTGGCTGCCCGGAGCGAGTACTTCCGTGCATTGCTCTATGGCGGTCTATCTGAGACAAATCAAAGTGAGATCAAACTTAAAATACCCCTGGAGGCCTTCAAGGCACTCCTTAAGTACGTCTATTCAGGTAAGATTGTTGCTAAAGTTCCTTGTATCCTTGTATGAACTCTGATTTCTTGTCTCCAGGACACATGCCCCTTTCCCAGATGGGTGACAATAATATCCTGGACACTCTGGGCCTGGCCAATCAGTATGGTTTCACGGAATTGGAATTAGCCATCTCCGAGTATCTGCGGCAGTACTTATCGCTGTCGAATGTTTGCGCAATTTTAGACGCTGCAAGGTTGTACAATTTGGAAAAGCTGGTAAATGTCTGTTTGACGTTTATGGATCGTAATGCTGCGGAAATAATTCAACATGAGTCCTTTCGAGGATTGTCAAAGGTGATCAGAGTTTTGTTTTGTCCATTTTGGAAGGTGTTTTTAAATGGGCTGGGTTTTTCTTTTCACGTTGCAGGAATCCTTAGAGGAAGTTTTGAAACGGGACTCGTTTTTTGCACCAGAAGTCCAGATATTTATTGCTGTCAATGAGTGGTGCAAGCAGAATTCAAATATCGATGTTGGGGTAGGTAAAAGGGAAAGGTGCAATAGATTTTAGAAATAGGAAAACCATCATATTACAAAAAAGAACCATTACATTAAAACTGCTGACGGAAATCACCATAAGAAGGAACCATATAACTTAACGCACCAGTATTGGAAAAGAGCTGCCGAATTGTCAAAATCAAGCTAGACAGTTGGATGGCATCAAGTTACTGTTTCTCTCCTTTGCCATATTCGGGTTGGGTAAAACTTACTATGATTATTCTCATAAAACAGAGGCATTATTCCATTTCTACATCCGTACAGAAGCTCGTGTGCGCTGAGCTATATATAATGCTGGAGATAAGAGTAATAAAAGAGTGAAACAGTTCCAAAGGTGTACAAATTAGGCTGTGTTTAGATTCCAGAAAATATTATCCAGAGACGAAGAAGTTTGGTTTGAAGTACTTCAAGAAACGAAGTTTATCTCTAATCAAGGACTGGGCGTCCGTTATACCAATCCAGGGTTTTCTTGATCACTTCAGTAAATATGTTTCCTTAAGGCAATTTAAAAAGCAAAATCATTTAAAGTAGTTTAGTTAGAAGAAAGTTGTTTTGGCTCAGTTCGGACGTACTGTCCAGTATAGATATTATTTTTTCAGCCGCACATTAAGAATATGATAAGTTTTACCCAACTCTATTTTTCCTTCCCATTTTGGTATTCAAGACTAACATTTAAAGGGTAGTAATAACCCCTTTAGTGCGTGTAAATTTAAATAAAAATCAAATCAAGTGCAGAGATTCGTTCTTTGCTCGTACTATTCGAATGTAATCTGCAATCTATTTTTCTCTTTTATTGCAATGCTCAAGAATTCAAAACCAATGTGTTTCAGCACATTTTTTAAACTACAGTCAAACTTCCCTATAGCGAATTTGCACGGGACCAGAAAATTATTTCGGTATATAGAAAATTCGTTATACAGAAATTTTCTTTTTTTACTTTTATTTAAAGAAGTCAGTGATTTTAGTTTGGATTAAATTCTCCCATTTTTCTTTTTAAACAAAATCGTCTAATAAATTCAGAGATTCAAATAAATTAGTCGGTACGTTACTCTTCATCTCCAGAAAGGTTCGAAACACGTCAATTGATGAAGAAATTAGTTCCAATGTAGGTGACATCTTATCGGTATCCGCCAATTCTTCTTGACCGGCCAATCCTTCTTCAACTTTATTAATTATCAACAACTTTTTCTCAAGGGAATACTTGAGACATTTTCAATTACATTCACTGAAGCCTGAACATAGAATGCTTGCATTTAAAATCTTGGGGAAATCCCCTTATAAGGTTTTTTTTTCTCTGCATGCTGTTGTTTTTAACAGAAAATTATTTGAAAAAATTCGTTATGTGGAAACAAAAACGTATGAGATTTGGATTTCCAGCAACAAAATTTTTCCGTTGTAGAGAAAAATTCGCATTATGGACATTCGTTATAAGGAGATCAAAACACAACAAAAAAGTAACCAAAAAGATGTGTACTCAAAATCAATTCTTAATAGAGAGATCTTCGTTATGTAGAAGTTCGTTATAGGGAAGTTTGACTGTATTTCATTTTTTTAGCAATGCTCTTATTCTGTCTTTGACATAAAAAAGCCTCCAAACTCCTTGGTTACGTGAAAAAAAAAATTTAAAAAAAAAACGTCTCCTAAATCGTCCTTCTTGAAATATGGGTCAACAATTCTCCATAAGGCTTTCATCTCGGTTTCTCAAAAGCGCCTAAAAAAAACTTGAGTATCTTGTATGTTTTTGCCTGGACGTAGCGGGCTACGCACACTGGGCCGGCGCACAGTGTGTTGGGTAGTGGAAAAAAAGCGAAAAAAAAACTATCCCGAGAAAAAGATCTTAGAGGTTTTTATGATAAAGCTTGACCGCCAGCTTATAGCGCAACTCTGAATGTCACCTTAAATGGCTAACTCAAAATAATAGAAAACTAGAGAGGGAAGCAATATGCGTCGCGCTCAAGATTAATAAACAATAACAAATTAAGTTTTAAATTTTTCATGATCTCTGATAAGCATAGTTATTCTCATTTTTTTTAATTCGTTAACTGCAAGTTGTAGGGTTTAAAATCAAGGTAAAAATCTGGGTTATTATTGCGTAGAGAGTGCTTTATTTAAATAGATCTACTTTTTGCGTGTCAATACTTGTTCTAAAAATGTATTTTAGAAAATAAAGACAAGATTAAGATCTTTTAAGAAAAGGAAGATTCATCTGCCTTTACCTGCCTTTTTCTTTAATACAATCTATTGTTTTCATGCATTTTTAACAGAATGTGTGCTTTTTGAGGTATGGTTGTCTGCACTATCAATCAAAGTTCCACATGTTTTGCAGTGTGTGCTAAGGTAAATAAATGTGGAAAGTATTTTGGAGCCTAAAACTGATATTAATTTAAAAGAATACCTTTCTTCCTTGTGCTCAAACATATGTATGTATATAAACATCTGTTAAACTATGACAAGCTAGACGCTAATTTTTGCCGTGGTGCTTATTACTTCAAGTTATATTAAATATAATTAATTTATACAAACAAAAGTGTTTCAAACTGTGCATAAGCGTTATACCACCGCGCTTGCAATACATTTTCCTCCAAAATCGCCCTTTAAAATCATCAATTTTCAAAATTTACTTCGCCGACTATTTGCCTTTGCCACTGCCCCATGAACAAAATAGAGCACGTACTACGCTCTACAGGTAAAATTGGTGCAAATCAATCTAACCTCAATATGGCACAAACACCTGACACCAAAAACAAATTGTCGCTGTTTGAAATGTTGATGAAGAAGGAGATGAAGGATTTAAGAGAGTGGATAAAGGACGAAATGAACAAATTGACCGAGAAACTAGATAAAATTGAAAGCGATTTTAACCAACGTTTCACTGATCACAGCTTGACCAACCACATACTTTTCCTATGAACATTGGGTGTCTTCAGAATATGTCCAAAAACCAGGTTTCAGAAAATAAACGCGGTAAACCAAAAAAAAATGTTTGAAGCATATATGTATATGTATATTCATTCTCATTTTCAAATGAAACTTTAACCATGTTTTTTATTTTTTTCCTTGGTGTCCCTACATTCAACACACTGTGCGGCGTGTGGGAAGTGATACCCAAAACTAAAATAATAAAGTGTTTTGTGTTGAACTGATTAAAAATGCTTTCAAATACTTACTTACTTACTTACTTATCCGGCTCACAATCCATGAAGGGTCTCAGCCTGAGATACTTCCATCGTGAACGATCCCTCGCATGGTATTCAAATACATATGTTTATATTATTATTTAAATTTGATCTTCAAACATGTTTATTACATCATTATCAAACATTTTTCTGTCACATATTGGCACCTTTCGCATAAGGCTTAAAATTGAATCGGATGAAATAAGTAATATGTTAAATATATCAGTAATGTTATCAAGCCTGGAAGTTTTTCTTGAACAAAAATTCTCTGTAGGAATTAAAATCCTTATTTGTAGATTCCTGTGCCTCTTCGCTTAGCATCCCGATTGGTAATAATAACGCTTCACGTACAATTAAAGACCCATGAATTAAAATTTTGTGTAGAGTAGGACTCATGGGCATCCAAGGATATAATTGTACATACAGCGAAGCCGTCTCTAAACAATATTCTTCAAACTTTTGTGGGTTAATTTTGAATCCACTTGAAATTGTTTGCAAAATTATATAAATTCGTCTTATTAGACTCGGGTCAATTTTTGTGATTGAAGATGAAATGATATGATTTTGAAAAAATTTTCGAGCTACATTGCCAACATTCGAGTTTCCGAAAACCCGGTTTTGCTTTATCCACAATAAGTCCCAGCTTACTTTTGAATATTTTTTTCGTTTCTTCCACTAAATCTTTGTTTTCACTTGATAAGCGCCAAGAAAGAGTTGGTAGCTTGTAACTCAAATGCAGTAATGACTCAAACAATCGTATCCAGGCATGCAATACTGAAATACCAAATGATACGTAATCTGCGTTTATAGGCCTTCTACAAACCATTTCAATATTGTTAAAATCTTTAGAAGTGGCGTCACATAAGTAGCACCTTAGAGAAGATTTAGTACCAGAAACCGCGTTACATATTTTTCCATCTACCATTGTGAACATAAGTTTGTGTTCAATGGAAAATGATTGACTATCTAATGTCATTTTAGTCATTTTCTTTTTTCGAAAGCGCCAATTCCGTTGTTTCTTTTCTATATTGAAGACTTACCAGCCTACAAAATCTGGGTGAAGATGGCTTAGGATTTTGCCACAAAACTTTATTGCCTCCGTTTTTTTCCATAGTTAGCCGTAATGGCACCAGACAAGTCAAAAATATGTATTTGTCGTCCGCATCTGCAGATATAAACTTTTGTTTGAACTGATTGTGGCTTGAACTACCATCAAACCCCCATTTTTAAAACAAAACCATTTTTGAACATTCAGTACTTTTTGTTGCAACAATTGGGGTGGAATCGGCTAAGGTGATAGTTGACTATCAAATTTTTGATAGTCAAATTGACTATCACCGAGTTTCCCGTCTGTGTAAGCTGATTCAATTCAATTCAATTCGATTGAACAATTTCAGAATATAATTGTCACAATTCATTGTTGCTATGGTGAAATTTTAAAATGATTTCTATAAAATATCTAAATAAAAGTATTAAATTGTCTGTGTTTTAATAACATTCTTACTTTTCTTATGCTTTTTCGAATGTCGTAAGCTTTGTCCGTCACAAGAATGTGTTTTTGTACCTAAAAAAGGTAACTGACAAAATTTTCCATTCGTTTTTTGTAAGCGTCTGGTAGCTCTACTCAGAAACGACATTTTTGTAGGAAAACGACTATCAAATTTTTCTAGCGACAGCTTTTTAGGTATCAATTTGACTATCACCTTACACAGACCAAATTCGATTATTTTGACTGTCAACAATCAACAATCACCTTAGCCGATTCCACCCCTGGGTTTTAGCTTTGTAAGATTCGAGTAACCGTATGATCTAAAAGTGATTGCAAAGGCACTTCCGCTTCTGATTCTGTAACTTTTAGATCATTGGGGTAGGAGTTTCGTTTTTCTGATTGCACCAGTTTGTAAGATGGAAAAACATCTTTTGTATAGTTTCGGATAATGTTGTATTGATTTCTACTTAGTTTAGCTTCAATAATTATTGAAAGAGCTTCACGGTGCGTAATTTTTTTAATATGTATTAACGGACGATTTGACGTCCATGCAATCTTTAGCGTAAGTTGGAACTTTAGAAACTTTTTTAATAACAGCCGCGTTTTATTATCACCGTGATCTGATCCGGATCAGATCATGATAATAAAACAGCATTGGACCATCATATTTTTCATTATTTAAAGTTTGGTAGCAGTGTAAAATTCGTTCTTTCAAAAGTGACATTTCGAAGAAACTCAAAACGCCTCTTCCCGAAAGCATCCAGGAACGCTTTTGTCTCATCTGTAGTCCACATTCGTTTTGACCTATTAATAAAATTGAACTTGATAAAATGTGACACTAAAATAATTTAATTTGGAGATTACTTACAAAATATTTGTATTTTCTCCCATTTGTGCTGCAGTTTTTTTTTGATTTTATTTACAGTGCCGCACTTAATTATTGGCACAGCACGCTTTTTTAACTTTGAAGCAACATTTTAAGCCCTGGAAACACGCTATTTTTAAAATTTGTATTGGTTTAGTATATGCATATATATACTATTAAACGCAGTTAGCTTAATTTAAAATAAGTTGTCCAGATTTAAAGAAAAAAAATAATGAATAACAAAACATCTAATTCTTCCAGCACAAAAATATTGGCACCATATATTAAATCTTTAATTTACATAAACATAAGTTAGTATTAGTACTTAGTGGGGAGGCCCTTTTGCTTTATAACAGCATCCAAACGCCTTGGCATAGAATGCACCAAATTTTTGGTGCATTCTTCTCCAATGTTTTGCCAATCCTCTATCAGTGCTAGTTTGAGTTGAGCTTTATTAGATATCAAACGCTTTTTTACGCGTCTATCCAACTCTTCCCATAAATGCTCAATTGGATTGAGATCCGGGGATTGTGGTGGGTGTGGAAGCACATGTGCAATGTTGTATGCCAACCACATACGCACGTCTTGAGCCGTATGTTTCGGGTCATTGTCGTGCTGAAAAGTGAACGAGCCTGTTAAGTTCAATTTTCCAGCTCTTTTTTTCAGGTTTTCTTTCAAAATGGTAATATAAACTTTCTTGTCCAAAATTCCGTCGATAAAAACAAGCTCGCCCACGCCCGCAGCAGACATGCACCCCCATACCATCACTCCTCCACCGCCGTGTTTTATTGTAGGTGTCAAGTTCTTTTTTTTGGAGTGCTGTATTTGGTTTTCTCCAGACTTTTGTATTACCATCACAACGGAAAACGTTAAACTTACTCTCGTCAGAAAAGAGTACATCATCCCAAAAAGCGTTTGGCTTGCTTCCGTACTCAAAGGCATATTCCAAACGTCTTTTCTGGTTAACTGGCGAAATCATTGGCTTACGCCTAGCAATACGTGTGTTGTATTCAGCTTCATGGAGTACTCTTCTAATCGTCATAGGGTGAACTGATTTCCCAAATTCTAAGTTGACTTCAGCAGCTATTTCAGTTGATGTTATTTGAGGGTTAACTTTCACTTTCCGTACAATGCGGCTGCATTCACGAGCATTCAAAACCCGAGGACGACCAGAATGTTTTGCGCTTTTGAAGTTTGATTCCCCTTTGAAACGGTGCACAACGCTGCGAATTGTGTATCGGCTCCTGTCCATCATTTGTCCAATCTCTGCATATGACCTGCATGTAAATATTTTTTTCTTTCCGATTCGGTGGTTTCCTTCTTTTTTGGGCTCATTGTAGTAAATTCTATTTTATTTTCCCAAAAAACTTTTTTTTTTTCAAAATAACTACTGGTATCCACACAAACAAAATTTTTTTTTGAATAAATATAACTGCAGTTTTTAATTTGGCTGGCAGAACTGTCAGAAAGCTATAATTATTTCAAGACTAACATACTGTGCCAATAATTTTGTGCTGGAGAAATAAGGTGTTTTTATCTTCAATATTTTTTTCTTTAAACCTGAAAAACTTATTTTAATCAAACTAACTATGTTTGATAGTTAATATATGCATATACTAGACAAAAAAATTAACAAAATAGCGTGTTTCCAAGGCTCAAAATGTTGCATCAAAGTTTAAATAGCTTGCTGTGCCAATAATTAAGTGCGGCACTGTATATATTTTTTGACATTTAAAGCAGTGTTGCCATAAGATCATTTCGCTCAATGATTTGTTTGTTTTTTTTTTTTTGGGAAAAATGATACCCATAAATTATGTCAAATATACATTTTTTTGAACCTAATTATTTTAATTTCACCAATTTATATCTAGTTTTGTTAAAATAACTCATTTTTTCATGGATTATATACAAAACAAATAAATATAAAGCTTCTCGCTTTCTATTTGAAAAATATTTTATTTCAGTCAAATGAAAATGTTTATATGACAATACAGGTTTCATTTCATTTTTTGCAATGATACCAACATTTACATGTGAAATTACAATGATAAAGCCCTCCTTGTGTGAAAAAAAGAATTAAATTTTGGATCTCAAATTGAGATCCAAACACAAAGCAGGATCTTGTGTTGTTGTTGTAGTGCATGTAAATCCAAGATCCAGATCATGGGTGGAATCGGCTAATGTGATAGTTGACTATCATTTTTTTGATAGTCAAATTGACTATCATTTTGATTCCGTTTGTGTAAGGTGATTCAACTCAATTCAATTCGATTGAACAATTTCAGATTCAAATTGTCAAAATTCGTTGTTGCCTTGGTGAAATTTTAAATTGATTCTTATAAAATATCTAAATAAAAGTATCAAATTGGCTGATTTTGAATAAAATTCTTACTTTTCTTGCTCTTTTCGAATTTCGTAAGCTTTGTCGGTCACACATGTGGTTTTTTAAAGAAACAAAGTGAACTAAGAAAATTTTCCAGTCGATTGTGTAAGCGTCTGGTAGCTCTATTCGGAATAAACATTTTTGTTTGAAATCGACTATCATATTTTTTTGTGACAGCTTTTTAGGTATCAATTTGACTATCACCTTACGTAGATCAAATTCGATCATTTTGATTGTCATTTATCAACAATCACCTTAGCCGATTCCACCCCAGATTATGGTGATAATAAAACGCGGTTGTTAGCAGCTTCAGTTGTTTTACCCTCAGCTCTCAAATTCATTTGAGCTGCATATGCCAATAGATTTGAACTATGTTCAGCACGAATATCTGCTGTTTTCCTGTTTTCCTGCGTTTCGAATTTTCGCTACTTTCTTCAAAGGAAAGTGCGGGCCTACCGCCTTTGTTTGGGGTGGGCTACATATTCAATTATGTCATTATATTTTGCATCGAAACCCATATTATTGCTTTTGTAAAATATCTCAAACATTTTTTCTCTTTTAATTTTTGTTCTAGGCTCGGTTTCTAGACTTATTAGAGAAAAAAATGATTTAAAAAAAAAAGGCACAGGTCCCTTTTACTTTTGACTTCAGTTTTGTGTTAAGAACATTCTAATGCTTAAATTATATCCATAAATTCTAAAAGTGAAATGTACATTTTCATTTAATTTGATATTTGTTCTATAACCAGAGCTTCTACTGTAACTGCAACTATGTACCTCATGTGAATATGCAACTACAATTCTAATAACCAGTTATTTAAACTCTGCTTACCATTGTCCATAGCTGATAATATTTTATTAAATCGTTTTTATCTAAGCACACTAAAAAAAAAAACAGTTTTAATTATAATGAAATAAATTTGTATCCACTTAACCACGTAAGAATTTAAACTTTGAAGCCTTGGCTTGGTCACTACTTTTACTTTAATGATAATGAAAAGCTTACAAAAAGAAGTGGGATAGCATATATCTAACCAAATATGATAAGAGAAATCATAACTGTATTTATTTTAAAATATGAGTCTTGGGCATCTCTCCAATACAATAAGTCCCATCCCACTGTGCTACGGTGGAACCTTGAAAGCCTGCAAAAATAATTTCAAGGAAAACACCGTTCCTTCATATTTAAAGCTTCTGTTTCCCAATTTATTTTTGTATTCCTTTACGAATTTTTACTCTGAAAACATTTCTGTTGGAATCAAATTTATGTTATTCCAAGAGAGGCCTTGAAAAATCAATGAATGTCTGTGGATTCCAATGGAGATCTTGAAATTAAGGAGTTGACCTTGAGATTCTAAGGGAGGTCTTGAAATATCAAGGAAATTTATAAAATTTTTGAGGGTGGCCTGGAGATTTCAAGGTAGGTCTTAAAATATCAAAGAAAGTCTTGAAATTCCTAGGGAGGTCTTAAAATATCAGAGAATATCTAGAAATTTTGAAAGAGGTCTTGTGATTCCAAGGGAGACCTTGAAATATTAAGGGATGTGTTGAAATTAAAAGAGATATCTTGAAATATAAAGAGAGGTCTAGAAATATTGAGGCAGGTCTTAAAAATTAAGAGCGGGTTTGAAAATTTAGGCAGGGTCTTGAGATTAGAAATTAGGT
This sequence comes from Eupeodes latifasciatus, assembly GCA_920104205.1. Classification (NCBI taxonomy): domain Eukaryota; kingdom Metazoa; phylum Arthropoda; class Insecta; order Diptera; family Syrphidae; genus Eupeodes; species Eupeodes latifasciatus. The sequence goes on along the minus strand of OV049926.1, from coordinate 19,897,917 downwards.
CTTGATGTATTAAGGAAGGTCTTGATTCCTAGGAGGTATTAACATTTCGAGGGAGTCCTTGAAATATCAAGATATATTTTAAAATTTTGAGAAGGTTTTTGAAAGGGAAGCTATGCAATTTTAAGGGAGGACTTGAAATTTCAAGCTTTCGACTTTATGTAGAAATATAAGTGTTTTAAAAACATGATACCGTTAGTATAAAACTTTTGTATTCTCTTCTTCCCTTTAGACGGTTGTGTCATATGTGCGCTTGCCGCTCATTAATCTGGAACACCTATTGCAAGTAGTTCGACAATCCGGCATCCTTGATCCCGATAAACTTCTAGATGCCATTGAGGAACAAACAACATCCAAGTCCCTACCCTACCGTGGTACCCTGTGGCCGGAGGAGAATGTTGCCACTGAGAAATTCGGTTCGATGACAATTTTGGGCGAATGCCGTTCAGTTCTGCTCGACGGCGATTCAACATCCTATGACATGGAAAAAGGCTATACGCGCCATTGCATCACCGACCAAAATAATATGGGCATAACAGTTGAATTGGGCAACAACTGCATCATCAATCACATCAAAATGCTACTCTGGGATCGTGACAATCGCGCCTATTCGTACTTCATCGAAGTATCGGTCAATCAGAAGCACTGGGAGCGTGTAATTGACTACACCAAATATCACTGTCGTTCGTGGCAGTATCTGTATTTCGAGCCCAGAGCTGTGCGCTATATTAAGCTAGTTGGGACGCACAACACCGTCAATAAAGTATTCCATGTTGTCTGCCTCGAGGCTATGTACACAGCCAATATGCCAAAAGTAATCGATGGATTTGTCGCGCCCACTTCGAATATAGCCACAATTGAGATGAGTGCCACGGTTGTGGAGGGTGTGAGTCGGACTAGAAATGCTCTGCTCAATGGAGATTTTATTAATTACGACTGGGATTCGGGCTATACGTGCCATCAATTGGGCAGTGGGGAGATCCTGGTGCGATTGGGTCAGCCGTATTATATTGGATCGATGCGGTTGCTCTTGTGGGATTGTGACGAGAGAACTTATAACTTTTACATTGAGACTTCGGTGGATCAGAAAGATTGGCAGATTGTGGTTGATAAACGCACGGAATCGGCGAAGTCCTGGCAGAACTTTGCATTCACTCCCAGGCCGATGGTATTTATTCGAATTGTTGGAACTAGAAATACAGCTAATGAGGTAAGACAGTTCTTTGAGGGTTTATTCTGTATTTGGTGGTCATGTGAGTTTCTTTTTAGATCTTCCATTGTGTTCACTTGGAATGTCCATCACAAGACCCGTTGTTCCTTCAGCAGGAGAAGGAGCGAAAGCGCGCCAATTCCAAAGTCGCCGAAGAAGATAATCTAATCCAGCTTGTTGATATGGCCAAACCTTCAAAACCATTTGTCCCCGAAGGAAGTGTATCCGAAGCCTCGACTGCAAGTTATGGTGAAGACAGCGATTAAAGACAGACACGATTGATATTCCAAAAGAAGAGCTACATTAAAATAACACAAAATACAAAAAAGCAAACAAACCTGTACCAAATGTATTGATACCATTTCCAGAGGTCAAACCGTTAGAAGATAAGTAAGCGGAGTAAACAGAGAGAGAAACGGAAGCGGATAGAAAACCAAAAGAAAAAAAGGCGCAGATTTTTTTCAAAAAGATTCTGAATCTCAATTATTGACATGCCACAGGATTTCCCCATTAGACCTGAATTCTTCAATGATATTCCATTAAAACAAATTATTAAAAATATGATATTATCAAAATATGTTATAGAGCATAAAACAAAGGTGCCACGCGCTTAATATTTATTTAGTTTGAGCTTTTAATCTTATATTCCCATTTTGTTTTTGTCGCGGATCTGTATACAAATATTGTTAAAGGCTTTAATCATACTTTTTTGATGCAACAAGTGATAGTCAACATCATCATCATCATCATCAGCTGAAGGGTTGTATGTATTGTATTTTAAAAGCCAGATAAGACTTTCTTTTTTATGTTTTTCTTTGTAATTTTAAAAGACTATCTCTTGTTGTGTTTTTTATTGCATATTTACATATTTATTATAACGAGTCTTGTTCAATTTAAATTTGATCACTTTATATTATAACCATCAGTTATGAGGGTTGGAGTTCAGAAAAACCATAGAACTGTTTACAGATTTTTTATATTACACACAAAACATGTTAACATGTTATGTGAAAAAGTTACATATATCCATTGAAAAAGATTCCCTTTTTCTCTTCTAAATAAATTTAAAACGAAACAAAACAAAATTGTAAATTATAATTTGTTGCATCGATATGGAAATATATATTATAGAGAGATTATTTAGTTTTATTTTTTCTTTACTTTTGATTTATTTAATTAATTTAATTTGGAAAAATAAAACATAATTATTATAAATGATCATAAATTATTAAAATCTGAAAAAACGTTGTTTTAATTAGAGACATTTCTTGGAAGAAAATAAGAATTGGATTTACGGTAGATGCGGAAAAGGAAAACACTCGAAAACAAAGACTTGATAGCCATAAGGATCTAGGCGTAATCTTCGATTCTAAAATGAACATAGAATCGATCACATAGACCATGCGATCTCAAAAGCAAACTCTATGCTAGGGTTTGTTTTTCGAAAGACCCCTATACATTAAAAGCTCTTTATTCTAGTCTCGTCCGACCACATTTAGAATATTGTACTGTTATATGGAACCCCTTTACCGCTTCCATCTTATGAGACGAGGTGTATTTAATTTGATCTAAAACCTCTTGCTCAGAGAAGAAAATTAAACTCAATACTTTTTGCTTTTGATGTCTTGAATTTTAATATTGACTGTCCAGTTTTGTTATCTGTTTTTTATTTATGCGTCTTCTAGAAACTTGCGCCCTCATGACTGATTTTTTAAATGTTCCTTACCACAGTTAGGGCCGCCGATAGGAATTCCGGGCCCGGGACGGAAAAATCTCGGATATTTAAAAGTGTTAATCATCAAATCAATCTTACGGGTATCGTCCAGTTTAGTTCAAATGGAGGATGGATAGAAAATAATTCTACATGCGATTAGATCAGAATCCGAACAGAATCATACATTCAATTCGATATTGCCAACGACATGTTAGTAACTGATAATCAGCCTTATTTTGACATTCTCTTTCGTTCGAAAGTTATTCGAATTCGTATGATACGTATTTTCATTTTCTAACGATTCGAAAGTTCATTTTAATTCGAAACTAAAGCAAACTTTGACTTTCTAATCATTCGAAACAAACGTCATTTATTAAGCGTTCACATCTTGATGAGAGAATTAAAAGAAAAACATGTACATAAGTTCTGTTTTTTTTTCCGAAAAATAAAGAAAATGGAATATATTTTTATGAAAATCTATTGACTAACGAATTGGCTATTCATTAGAATGTCAGAATAAGCGTGAATACGGTCGATTAACTATTAAAAAAAATAGCATGAAGATCTATTACCTACTATGAAAATAAAATAGAGCGAAGTAAAAGTATTTGAAATTTGTCTTTAAAAAAAACTATGTATTTTAAAAGGTTTACATTAAATACACTTTATTGTTTTACTTTATATTAAAATATTATCACAATGTTTTCATTAAAGTTAGTTTGCATTCAATGAAATATTTTCTTTTTGCAAACGAGCTTTCCTAGCTGTCTGAGCAGCAAAACATAACTTATAATTGCATGGAAATTAAATTTCCTTGCCTTGTGTAGCAAGTCTGGAAACACGATCTTGTGATGAGCACGAACGATGAAACTTCTTTGTTCTGGCAAGGACGCTAAATGAACGTTCGGCACTAGCTACGGTTGCAGGTATGGTGGAACACACACGGAGAGCAACATAAATGTTGGGGAAAATCGTCTCCAAGTTCAGGGAATAAATAGCATTGAGCAAACTCAATGGCGGAAGTTCTGCTTTCAAATTGGCTTCATAATAGTGTTTCAGATGAATTTTTTCTTCTTTTAACTCTTGGAACACATGCGATTTATACTTTTGGATGAACCTTGTAGCGGAGTTTTTAATCTCACGTTCTTCCATTGTTGAAAACTGTCATAAAAATGAAAATGTAGCATTCAAATTTTGTATCGTATCGAACCGACGAGAAATTCCACATATAATTGAATCAACTATGACGTAAAAGGTGTTTCTCTTGAAATTTATTTCTTCGTCTGTTTCAATTTGCTTTCCAGCTACTTGGTTTTCTTCAAAATAGGCAGGTTCAGACAACATAAGGGTGAAGGGACTTGAAAGTTTGGCAAGTTTCTAGTATCTGATTGGTCAGCTGCCAAAAACTTGCCTTCCAATTAAGGCGACTTTAATGGAAAGTTGACTGGAAAGTTAGTCAACAAAAGTCTCCCTAACTATCAAGTCAAGTCAACTTATGTCAAAATGACAATTGATCATGTTTTTTCATTCAACTAAAAAATGGACTTTATTACCCAATGATTTATTTATTTTCTGCACAACTTCATTTAATGCTTTCTGTAAAAAGGTTTCTTGTAAATTTGGAAAAGAAATAAGTTATATTTTTTTACAATACAAAATACAAATCGTGATGGACTTGTAGCTTGCCTGAGGAGTGTTTTGTAGAAAATAATGATTTTGGTAGTTTTTGCACTATGAACTTGAAGTAGAGGTTTGTGAAGCTAACTAGTTGCCTTGGTCAAAATTTACGTTCAAAGAATGAACTTGACTGCAAATGAAGTCCCTTATGTTGTCTGAACCTGCCCAATGTCTCTTTAATTGCCTTTTTCGGTTCGATGGGAACGATTCTGGAACATCCCCCAATCCAGTAGCAACTGCTTTGCATTCAGATAAAAATTGATCTCATCCGTTTTAAATAATGTTCAAATCGAAGATCAAGTTGTCCAAATCTTGAATTTCAACGTCAATAGTACTGTTTCTGGCTCGAAGAAGGAAATATTATTTTTTTTGCACCATTATACTGTCCTTTCATATTGCTTCCATTATCATAGCCTTGTGCACAACAGTCTTCTAAAGGGATTCCGTTCTTTGCCAATGTTTCGCCGATCAAATCAGCTATTGCGATGCCAGTTTTTTTTTGTTGCAATCGACAAATTCCAAAAACCGTTCTTGGATGGTGAACACATTTTCTTCAAAGCGCAGATATCGCAAAATAAATGTGTTTTGTTCCACATCACTTGAATCGGGTGTTGCATCGACAATTATAGCGAAGTATTTGGCGTTTTCTCTTTCCTTGAAAATAGCTGAATTCACACGTTCGGCACAAATTTTAATGAACTCATTTTGAATCTCAACGGAAAGGTAGTGGACTTGGAAACGTTTGTGCTCTTGTTGTGAAATTCTTACTTTTTGCAAGTGCTCCTGACGTAAGGGGTCATACTCATAATGACTAATTAATTCCAAAATGCCCAACAAATGTCCATTATTTGGCTCTCCAATAAGATTGCTATCGCCTCGTAGTCCTAGTCCCCTTTCGTCAAGGAAGAAAATGGTGTCCAATATTTTATATAGAATTCCTTGCTATTTTTGTATGGCTGGTTTAATATACACACTTTGAAGTGACTTGATATCCTTCAAATCTTCAGTAACCAATTTATTCAAAATATTAATAAATAAATTAATATTACGGAAACCACAATTGAAAAACGTTTGCGTGGGATTTTCCGGTCCCCCGAAACCGAATCTAAAATTTCGTTCCCAGCAGAAACAAAAATAGAAGAAAAGAAACTTTATAAAAACAGAAACCGAAATAAATATTTGTGTTTTGTTTGAAGTTAAAAAATAAATTTGAAATTTACGTTAAATTACATACATAAGTAAGAAATGCGAAACAATTTATTATAACTTTCTTTCAATAGTTCAGAGTTGCCCAATTTTTCATTAAATATAAACAAAAATGTTCGCCATAATAATAATCAGGGGCCCACATCGGCAAGCTTGTGACTGAAAGATTGGTAGATAACATGCAAACAGGGGCCCGATTGCGAAAGCATGAATGATTTTAAATTTTCGGTCGCCTAAAAATAAGTGGGAATAGGTATATTGATGATGAATAAATTTAGAGCACCTATTTTGAAAAAAAACACTCCCCATTGCTTTCAATTTTACGGGCCCCTAGAAAATCCCGGGCCCGGGGGGTTTCCCCCTCCCCCCCCCCCCTCTCGACGGAGGTGACCACAGTACTAGCTATGCTAAGTATAATCATATCACAAGAGCTTGTATGAATTTTAATGAATATGATTATGCAATTGATTTTAATATTAATAAAAATGTTTTGAAAAATAAATTAGTAAATTTGTTATAATGCTATAAGTAAATTATGTATTTTATTTTTATGTTATGTAGGTATCATAATTATTAGTCTAAATAGAGTGTGTAACAATTAAGACGAATAAATAAATAATAAAACAAAAACTAAGTCCATATTGCATTTAAGTATTGTGGCCAGTGTTGCCATAATCTCAAATGTCATTATGCTAGATTTCAAATTTTATAATGCTAGATCGTATGGGAGCTCAAAAAAACAAAATGCTAGATTTTAAAATCCATATAAAAAGTCCATATCGATGATTAAAAAACAAACATCTTAAAAAATGCAAAATAATATTTATTTTCATATACAAATACCTAACAAGCATAGGTATATAACAAAAAAAACAAAAACAAAACAAAATTAATTAAAAAATAACAAAACTTAAAGCTTTATATGTAAATAGGTATTAACAGCACAATGTTTTTAAGTATAGTTACATGTTTTATAGTTAATTATTTAATTTTAAATCATTCAGACTTATCACATTCTTATTTATAGTTTTTAAAAATAAATTTCTTATCTATTTTATAATTTTAGATAAATAATGGGTTATTCCAAAGTTCTTCATAAAATAGTCTTCTTCTTCCTTAGGTTTTTCATACTTTGCTGAGGCTCCAACTTCATCTATAACAGTTTTTGAAACCTCATAAGAAAAGCAGCATTTATCTTATATTTTCAGGCCCTCTCGTATTTGGACAATGCTGTTCAATAGTTCTATTCCTATGTTATAACGAATTTTTGTTTTAATTATATTCGTTTGACTGAACAGGCGCTCAACCTCAGCGTTTAACTAATTCGTGATTTGACGTTATTAAGGTTAAATCACAATGGTTTGTAATTTAAAAAAAAAAAATGATGATTTTTATTTTTTTCCAAATATGATATTATCAACTCAATCCTTTGAAATCAATTTTGGCATTCAAGAATGCAAAACTTAAAAACAATAATGCCAGAAAAGCATTTAGCATTATTTTAAAATTTCATAATGCTTTTCTCTTCTCTATAATGCTAGATCTAGCATTAATAATGCCGTTAAGGGAACACTGATTGTGGCTTCTAATAGAACTTTTCCATGTAGTCCCTCAAATCTAAGGGAATTTATTTAACAGTGCATTTTCTTTTTATTTATCGAATTTGGGCAATGAATTAGTCCACTCGTGTGGTCTTAGCATAACGATGTGCTGCTACAAGTCATACTGAATTAACTTATTGCAAACCGAGTTCGAGAAATTCTCCCCTCTATTAATCAACTTGATCGTGATATTCAACACCTCCATACATTTTTAAATGAGCCCACTTATGCATATATTTATCAGTTAAAATTTAAGAACGAAGAATTTAAAGTGTTTCACTGATAGCAAGGCAATTATAATAGCAATCAGTTAAATACACTGCCTGAGAAAATGATTAGCGCCCTCCATGTTTTTTGTCTTTGGATCTTATACTTTTTGACGTGACAACGTCTTAAATTAGGTTGCGGCTGGCAGTCACTTATGAAAAAGTGTAACGCCCGGTAACGTAACGATGAGTCACCGAACGAGAGAGAGGCCCGCCGAATGCCTTGCGTCTCTCTCCCACTCAACTATGATCGGTCTGCCGCGCGCGCAGCACTAGAGAATTAGGCGCATTGAATCGGCGCATGCTTGTGTCTCTGTCTTTGTCTTTCTCGAACGTTCTTGGCGTTGGAAAAACAAGAAAGCGTCATAATACAAGTTCACACGTGTGGTTAAAGTATCGTCAGCTGTGTCTGTAGTGAAAATGTGGAGTGCTTAGATTCGTCATTTACAACAACTACAACAATAAAGGTAAATAATTGTACACTGATATTTCATTATCGTAAACTATGATTTATTGATTAATTGTTAGATTGACACAAAAGTTGAGAAACTGAGTTTATAGGTTATGTCATACTATTGATAAATGTTGATAGTGTTAAGTAAATTATTAGTTTAAACAATTTGTGCAATTCTTATTTTCATTCAATTCCTTGTTCCTATTGTGCAATTTAATTATATTCATATCAATAAATATTCTACCGAGAAAAAGACGTTGTCACGTAAAATCTTCGCCCGTAAAACCGACTTTACAGGCAACCATTTTTTTCCTTCAAAGAGTTGCGATTCAGTGTCATATTGCGTTCCAGGTCATATACTTGCGTGCTAACCATCCCCAAATTTTTTCTATTATATTGAGGTCGGGCGAGTATGACGTCCAAGTTAATGGCAGCGTTATCCTTCTGGAACGTCCATCTCAAGGGTCCAAAATGCCCTTTTAGATACACCGTTGTATGTTTTGGCATTCACAGGACGATTCAAAAAATGGCAATTCTATGATGCTATAGTAGATAATGCCTCCCTATACCATGGCACCACTAGCACGGCTTTACAGTCGATCTAAAGCTATTCCTTTGGAAGATCATGCTAAAAAGCATGGCCATCGGGACCCTAAAACTTAAATTGTTTTTCATCTAAAAAGTCTACAAGTTGCCACTCCTACGTCCAGGATTTCTGCAGAAATCGAGGTGTTGCTTCTTCCGAAGTTGATTAGAGGTGTTTTTTTTTTGTTTGTATTTTAAGAAGTTTCAAAAGCATGTTTAGCATTAGAAATTATTCTTTGGACAGTCCGTTTGCTTGCTTTTACACGCGTTTTTAGCTCCTGTAATCCCAGAAGATGGTTGGCCCTTCATAATCTTTACATATTTATGCTCATTGCGTAAGATTGGGGAAATAACTTTACGGCTGCGGTTAATATTTTTTGAAATTTGAAAGATGGATTGGCCACACTCGGACTCATTTGACGCTTTTGCTTTTCCCATATTTACTAAATTTTATTAAAAATTATCAAAAATGAATTAATTATAACTCACATTGACTGCCATGGCTATAAAATTTAATTGCCAGTTATGTTTTCAGTGCTTCCGTGGCTATCAAATATGATAGCCAGGTATGTATTCAGATAATGCTTTGGCTATCAAAATTGATAGCTACTAGGAAGAAATTTCAATACGAATCCAAAACCCTGGCACCCATTGATGTGTTATAGGTAAACATGGTTTCAGCAATTTCAAGAATGTAATGATTTTACAGTCACTTGTTCTTTGGAATGATAAAACTTAATTTTGTTTTTATTTTTAATTATTAATTCAATAAAGTATACAGTTCAAAATAAATTTAAATTTCATTGCTTTACAAAATATAATACTAAAAAGTAAATAAATTCAATTTGTATCTTATTTTCAACGTTTTTATCTTATATATATAGTACAGTTTAGGAACAACTGAAATATTTATACCTTTCGCACTGGTACAATTCCTAACTCGTTCAAAAGATCAATAATATTCCCTCTTTTTAAGAAAGGAAATCCCAAGGATGTATCCAACTACCGTGGTCTGTCTTTTATGGACACTATATATAAGCTGTTCACAACTGTTCTTCTGAATAGATTTAGCCAATGGGTCAAAGCAAATCATATTTTAAACGAATTCCAAGCTGCATACAGAGAAAACTACTCAACCACGGACCAAATCTTCAATCTCTCCTGCCTTATAAGCCTTCAGCTTAACCGGAAAAATAAACTGTATGCGTTTTTCATAGATTTGAAAGCTGCGTTCGACAATATTAACAGAAACGCATTGTTCTACAAACTGACTCAGCTAGGTATATCTACAAAAATGGTATTGATTCTTAAAGCACTCTATACCAACAACACTGCTACAGTATGGAACGGCACTCATATCAGTGACTTCTTCCCTATTAATCAAGGTGTGAAACAAGGATGTGTTCTAAGCGCTCTGCTATTTATCTTGTTCTTAAACGACCTTGAATCTGATTTGCCGTGTGGAGTTATTATGGAAGGAGTATCGGTAAAAGCTCTACTTTACGCAGACGACATAGTGATACTCTCAGATAATCCTGCTTCCTTACAGATAATGATAAACAGCTTTGCAAATTATTGTTCCAAATGGCAACTGCATGTGAACCTAACAAAATCAGAAATAGTTATTTTTCGAAATGGTGGACGTCGAGCAGCTGAAGAAAAATGGAAGTACAACGACATCGAGATCAAAATATCTAACAATTTCAAGTACCTAGGAGTAAATCTCACATACAATATGTCGTGGACGGATCATCTTACGAAAAGGCTAGTAATGTCTAAGAATTCAATTAATGCTACTTGGTCAAACTTTATCAGAAATAAGAACATACAACACTCAGATAAATTCAAAATATACGAAGCTGCTTCAAAGTCTATAATGAATTACTATGCCCAAGTTTGGGGATATTCGGAGAATGACGAAGTTGAAAAGTTGCAAAGGTTTTTCATTAAAAGATGCTTCTCCCTTCCTAATAACACGCCAAACTATGTTCTCAATATTAAAACTGGACTAAGAAAAGCTTATATTACGACACTAAAACTCCACTTTAAATACATCCAAAGGGTAAGCACGACACAGACTGCCAAGAAGACTTATGGATATCATCGTGAGAAAAAAGATCTACTGGGCTGACAAATGGTCGGAACTCTTTAACGATCTGAACATTCAGTTTGACTGGAACACTAAGTCTGAATGGAAGGCACTGCACGCAGAAACTTGCGAAAAACTTGTAGAAAGGCATTGGTCGGAACACACTAATAGAGCTCTACAATCACGATTCCATGATGAATATTGCAATTTGAACTATGCTGAGGTATTAAACTATTTCAATGATAGTAACTCGCGTGAAATGATAAGTATGGTATTAAAGTCCAGGTGTGGATTGCTCAACCTCAATGCACGAGCATTTAAAAATAATACAGATGGAATTTGTACGATCTGCAACCTTGACGCTACTGAAAATACGTATCATTTTGTAGGAGTGTGTCCTTGTTTCCTAACTTACAGAAAAAGATTCCTTGGAAGCGAAAAACTTAACCGTGATCAGTTCCTAGAAATCCTGAATGGCCAAAACTATTTACAACTTTACAATTATTTAAAAAACGCTCTAAGGTATAGAAAACTAATAATTAATGAATATTCTTAAAAAATAAACCAATCCAACGCTGAACTTACTTAAGTAAACAATTTAACCTGACAGGCAACATAATATGTTATTGTCATTCGTTTAATTTATATTATTACGAAAACCATGAAATTGTTAATATTCAGAAAATAAAATTTTTTATCTATCTATCTATCAATTGAAATATTTTAGGAATTTTTTTTTTGGCTTTTGTTTAGAAATTGGAATTTTTTAGAGTTTATTTATGTTGCTGATTGAAACAATCGCGGCACATTTGAGGCTGTTCTGGACAATCTTCACAGAAAATGTAGTTTTGTCTTGCTTCTTTTCTAGCGCAAACTCGACCTTTTTCTTTAGTTATGCGGTTATAGCAAACACTACACTTTCTGCGAATTTTAATTCCACAATCATTCAACCTGTCCTTCAAATGGTGATGCTTGGTTCGGGGTTGCTCTGGTCGAGATGAAGATGATGGCAGCTCAGCGACAAGTTTTTCTCTGAATTTGCGAATGCAAATTTTGGTTTGTGTTATATTTTTGTACACTACCCAAGCGTTAACGACTGACGTTCCCAGCAAAAGCTCTATTCCTAGTTTACGGTACCACTTGACGAATTTTCTCAGAGTTGTTGCGTAAGATCCCATTTAATCAGATAAATCAATTCCAGTTTTTTCCTTTATTGTATGCTAAAATTGCTTCAGGCTTAGTTGGTAATCTGTGGGTAGTTCTTCTTGGTCTCGTAGCTTGGGGTGGATTAGAGCTCGTGGAAGGTTGAGCACTATCTTCTTGGATGCGTACAGGTGCAGAGCGTCTGTTTGAAGTAGGTACCAAAACTGGAGCGTGTTTGGTAGAAAGCATTCTAACATCTCTGGTGTCTTTCCACTTCAAAACGACGATTCCATCATTATTTTCTCTGGAAATAACTTCACCTCTTTTCAATTGTGGGAGATGGACTCCTTTTGGAAGGTTTCGCTTGTTAGCTCTGAGGGTGCCTACAACATGGGTCCTTTGTTGCAAGAAGGACTGGGCTAATTCGTAGCTGGTATAGAAGTTGTCAACATACAGACATCTTCCTTCATTGAGAAGTCCTTGGCAAAATTCCGTACATACATTTTTGGCCAATCCGACCTCTCTCTCACCCGTATCAGATTTTCCAGTGTACACTCTAAGTGCCATGTACATATATCCATCAGTGGAGCAGAGTTTGAATAGCTTAACACCATACCGATGAGTTTTGTTTGGTATACATACATTACATATATTGTCTAAATACAAGCTGACCTCTCCATGGCACTAGAGTTTCGTCAATAACGAAATCTTCTCCGGGATAAAAAGTGCTTTGAAGTTGGTTTGAAGACGAATAATTAGTTTTTCAATCTTCCGAAGACGATTGGTTTGGCTACTTGTCTCGTTATTTTTGAAATAAAGCATTGAAAGCAAAACCTGGAAACGATTTCTGGACATAATTGTCCTAGGCAGCGCCAAGTTGTATACTCCTACGTTTCCCAGTATTCCTCCATTCGGCCAAGTGCAACCAAGCCCATCCAGATCATCAACCCAAAGAATTTCTTTATCTCTGCTGAATCAGTTGGGATCCACTGGTGCATCCGAGCATGCTTGGACCTCCGCCGCCGTTTGGCTGCAATGGTCTGTTCCGCGAAACGGTTAGTTTCATCAACTATAAATTGAATTAATGCTTCGTCAACAATATGGGAATAGATGTCACTAGGTAAGGCGTGAGTAGAAATATCGATTTGAACTCCTTTTTTCCCGACAAAATCAAAGACTTTGTGCCTACGAACGTATTCACTCCACCGATGAATACTCCTTGTGCCATCATCATCATCCGAATGCAAATCTTCACGTTCCTCCTCCAACAGAAGTCTCTAATGACATCGGACACATTCTCATCTTCTTCGGACGAATTTTCTTCTGGGTGCCAAACAGGATCTTCATTTGAATCATCGGTGCCAAAATTTAAGTCGGATTCCGAATCAGATGACACATTGTATCGGTTGCAACAGGTCTTCTACGCATTTTTATTTAATTTTGAATCAAAATCTACAAACCAAAGAAAATAGCAAATGAAAATAACCGAAAATAAAATAAACAAACTGACTATCATATATACATAATAGCCATGGCCTCCGACGGAAATATACATAGATGTCTAACTTATTGCGCTATGCCATGGCTATCATATTTGAATGCCAAACAAAAACCCTTCCCAGGTCCTCTCAGGATAACACAAACATTGTATATACAAAAATATAATTATACAAAAGAAACACTTTATATAACAAAAACTTTTTTGACACCCCAGTGAAATATAACGGAAATTGGATTGGCAGTCAATGTGTTAATAAGAAAAAAACTACAAGAAAATACGCATTTGACAAAACTGAGCAAAACAAAATAACGGTTCATTTCCAGAAGTCAAGTTATGTTTTTAGAGCAATGGCAAAGAGAGGAGAATGAAAAAGAAAAAGATTAAGCACTATACACATTCAAATTTCCGAGTATATATATTTGATCAGTTATTTTGATGATTCTATCAGAATATTTTTTAATTTTATTTTATTTTAATTAAAATTAAAATTAAAATACCAAGGAAGGTCTGGAGCAAAAACACTCCATTACCAAGACCGGAATCTCAGACTGACATTTCGGTTTGCCTACAAGCTAAAAAGCACTAAATGTGAGAAAGTGTGCGTGAAATGATGCAAAAAACCAAACACATTCTCACATTTAGTGTTTCGACCCATCAAAACGCTTCATTATAGTAATCAGCCCCATCTAAATGCTTCATTTTGAATGTTTCATGGCCTCGTTCAAAAACTAAACAATCCTAACCAACAGAATCTGAAGTGCTGACATGGTCTTAAATTGGAAGATTTGTATAGCTTTTTAATTTCCATCCAAATAAATGTTGTAAATGTATATTAAATAAAATAAAATTGACCAAATACATATTATTTAATGATTTATTAGTTTATTATTATTTATTTTGTTTACTTAAATTATTTGCGAACGCAACATGCGCTGCAACCGGTTAAGTATAGTTATTGCAAATGGACAAAAGTGTAACTCAATACTTTGTAAAACAACAAAACAGACAATTTTTTCAGGTGTAGTTTGTTTAGAGCATTTTCTTGGCGACGTTAGAAGTTCAGGTGGAAACAATAGGTGGATGCCTCCGTATTTTTTTGTACAGACAATGCTACGAGAAGCATACTTGTGAAGTTCCATTGCCAACTTTAGCTAGTTCAGATTCCTCAATTAGATTAGTATTTTCATCATTTAAGCAGTTCGGTAGTTGCAAGACCAAATTTTAGTTTTGTTTGTTGCAGAAATATTCCTGAAAATTTCTTTTTAAGGGACTATGTTAGAGTTGGAATTTTGTTTGTAGTTAGACTTTGGAATAAAAATTTGAGGGAACCATGTTTTAAAAATAAGTTGCTTTGTGTAAAGCATCTTTAAGAAATAGAACAAGGCAATATGTTTACACACAATACCAACTAAATGAGTGCAATAAATAGATTTAAGTAACTTTTTTTTATTCCAGTATGGGGAAACCGAACACCCAATAGAAAATAACCGATATACGCGCCAAAATCCATACTTCTTGACTAAATAATGTTATCTTCTATGTTTACGCATAAAATTACGAATTTTGTAGCGTATGAAAATTTCTAGACATTTTACAATCTGAAAAATTAATTATGCTATGAAATAATTGGCTGCTATTAATGCTAATTTTTTTTCTAAAAAGTTGATGAAGGTTAGCCGAAGCGGAAATTTCTTTAATGAACATATTTAAAATATTATTGGCTTTCTCAAAAATATTTTTCTACGCTTACCTCTGCTTTATATCTGAAAACTATTGTTTATGTATATTTTCTTCTATGTTCTGCATTTATAAAATGTAATCTACGGTAGTATTTATTATATTACGAAAAACAAAAACATATACGTAAAACTCATTAATTTTTTTTTTATTATTAGCAGCATTTTTACTAAACAAACTTTTCAAACAATAATAAGTAAACTTGAACTTTGGTAACTAAACATTTTTAAGGAATGAATGAAAATTATATTTTGCGTTAAACTGTGGAAATTCACTAAAAAAAACTTCTGTACGTCAACAATAAACATTTATGACGATTACATGTTCTATTGAATTAGTTGTGCATGAATTCAGAACGATTTTAAGACGTTTTCATTTTGTGATATATGTCAAAATTTACATTTTATTTGCTCTGCATTTATTCAACAGGTTCGCTATAATCGTTCTGATTACTTTTTTAAAACATTTGTGTTCCTTTGATGCATAGTTTTTTTTTGATAGCAAATACATGTATGCTTCCATCAATCAAGAATGTTATGGATAAGATATTTTTCGATTATAACTCTTTTTTTTTAAATATACAAATTATAAATATACTTGGATTAATTAAATTGATACAGATTTTAATTACTTGCAAACAAAATATTTGGGCCGTTCGTTAACGAAAATTTATTAGAATTCAATACAAAAATTGCACTCGCACCCTTAAATTGATGGTTCTTCGAACGCATCTTTGATACAAAAATCCGAGGTTTATTATGAAATTTAAAGAATTTCGTGGTGATTACTGTAAATTAGTGAATTAATTATAATAAACTGATGTTGAACATGCTTTTTTCAAGACAAAAAGGTACATTGGTTCACTATCCACAAAATGCCTGCAAAATTAAAGCTTAAAACTGACTTTTTCATCAAAAAAAGTAAAAAGAAAAACCTGAAAAAAACTTATTAACCCCTCCATTTTGTTTTTGCTTTGCAAAGTGCCGCTAGCCCACGGCATCGTTTTTTTTTGTTTGTGCTCACATATATTCATGGACTAATTGTCAAAATTACAAATACAACAATGTAAACAAACGGGTTTTGGAGAGTGAAACGTACGAAAGATTCCGGTCTTGGTAATAGAGTGTTTTTGGTCTGGAGCATAGAGGAAATATATTATCTAGAGTCCCGACTTAATGGGTTTGCTCTCTTTCGGCCTACAAACTAAATTGAGCGAATTTTGCCCATTAGCATAAGCATGTGTTAGTTGTCCCGTGCATTTCTAATGGGAAAATGCAGATTCTATGTAGTTGTTACGGGCTTTTAAGAGAGTTACCTCAAACAAAATTTGAGGGTGTTTCAGGCAAGACGGGTACCAGTCGGGACTCTAGATAATATATTTCCTCTATGGTCTGGAGATTCCACAAAAGGCCTTGAAATTGTAAGGCGGCAGGTCCTCAACTATCAGAAGTCTTGAAATTAAGAGCCAGGTCCTGCAAAAATCAAGAGACGTCTTTAAATTCGAATGGAGGACTTAAAATATCAATTCAGGTCTGGAGGTCTTGATAAACATTAACGGAGGTCTTGAAGGTGCGGGGAAATAAATCCACGGGAACTAACTCCACTGAGGGATTTAGTTCCCACTCAGTGGGAACTAAATCCACTTTAGTAAAGTGGATTTAGTTCCCATGCTAAGTGGAAACGAACTCCACTTTCTTATGGGAATTTAGTACACATTCAAAAATATGAAGAGGGAACTAATTTCTAACAACAACAGCTTCAAATTACAGTTAGTTATCAGATTCTTGAAACTTGTTCGATTTTGATGAGTACAGTCGAACATCAGTCTTAAGCAATTTAAGAAAACAGTGCGTAGTGTGAATAAAATTAAAATAAAAAATTAAAAGCATGGAAAATAAAATTGAATTTATTACCGGGTTTCGTAAAAATAGTGTGTTAATTTATGACCGTGAAGAAAAACAAATTTATGTTAAAAAATATACTCGAAATAATATTTCACGTTACATTTGCTATTATTGTCAAAATTGCAAGGGGAGCTTAGTTATTGATGAGCAAGGTGATAAAAAACTAATAAAACATTGTCCCCAAATTTTTGCAGAGCAAAAAAAGAATATAAAGTTTTTGTATTTCAATACAATGAACAATAATTTTTTGATACGGTGATAATACAAAAATTAGGAAAAACAAAAAAGTTTATTTTCAACATTATTTTCGGGATCTCAGGATTTTAACTCCCTTTTTCGGGGTCACACCCGCTCACGCAACTCCGTTGCTCCGCTTAGGGTGTGTAAAGTCGCCAGGCAGGCGCCTATATCAACAACTTCTCTCAATAAAAGCACCTGTGGGTGGCACGCTTCGCGGGTTCTCAGGATTTTAACTCCCTTTTTCGGGGTCACACCCGCTCACGCAACTCCGTTGCTCCACTTAGGGTATGTAAAGTCGCCAGGCAGGCGCCTATATCAACAACTTCTTTCAATAAAATCACCTGTGGGTGGCCCCCTTCGCGGGTTCTCAGGATTTTAACTCCCTTTTTCGGGGTCACACCCGCTCACGCAACTCCGTTGCTCCGCTTAGGGTATGTAAAGTCGCCAGGCAGGCGCCAATATCAACAGCTTTTTTGAATAAAAGCACCTCAGGATTTAAAGTGCTCCAAGTTGTGTAATTTGGTGATTCTTATTAAGTGAGACATTAGCCCCAACATTTTTATTTGGGGCTTCGGTCTTACTTGGGTGGGACTTAGGGCCCAAATAAGATTTCGGTTTTATGTCCCACCAAAGTGAGACATAAGCCCCCAAAAAAAAAAGTTGGGGGTTATGTCCCTGGGCCCTATGTCCCTGCGCCTTATTCTACTTGCTTCTTCTTTTAAAAAGTGGGAATTAATTTCATACTCAAGGAGAACTTAAATCACACATTTTTTTCGGAATTAGATTCCCAGTTAGCATGGGAACTAAATCCCTCAGTGGAATTAGTTCCCGTGAATTTATTTCCCCGCACCGGTCTTGAATTTTATTACCAAATCGTCTTGTGGTTTTTCTATAGTATTCAGTTGAAATTAGTTCGCTAAATTTCTTACAATTTATTAGTTTTTGGTTCAAATGTCAATCGTGTGGCACGTAGCGCCATCCTGCTGTACACTTTCACGGACCGCGGAAATTTTCTCGGCCGATCTTGCGTTCCTTGACAGATGTCACCAAAACAAAATGGCCGCCACGGGGCGCCAAAATCTACACTCGCCAATTGAAAAACCCTTTATAAACGTTCAGATATAATAAATCTTAAAATACAATTTGAAGCTTTTTTCAAAAGTCGAAAGAATAAAAATGTGCAATATTAATTTTTTGAAATTTTATTTAAAAAAAAATCCAGTTGGTTCAAATCATGACATAACTTTCTTTGAATTTTTACTTGCTTCAAAATTTGCGAAGATCAACTGTCAACCGATTGAAGTTTGATAGAATTTATCGATTGAAATTGAAATAAAAACCAGTATTGTGAATAGCTCCACTTTTTGTTTATTGTAAATGTGCGTCTCATAGATGTTTGAGTTATTTTCAGTGAGGAAGGGCAAAGTGTAACGAAAATAATTTAGAAAATGAATGAAATCAAAAATAAAATGACTTCAATTGAACTGAAAATTTACAGTTTGCCAGAAAATTGATGAAAATTGTTGTTAACAATACCGATTGTTTCATTCAAAATAGATAATTAAAAAATATATTCACAATGAGTAAGCAATAATGGTAAATTACAGTTACAACGCCATTTTATCAAATTGATTGAAAAAAATATCAATTAAAAAAAGAGGCTGGGATGCGACCCACACTGATAACTTCCTATCCCGTCTGTCGATTTGCCTTGCTTAAAAGTTTGTCTATATGTATCAATTTTTACCAAATGTTCGTACTATTTTTTGTAGATTTTATTTTTTTATGAAAAAACGGACTGTTGGATTTTTATAAAAAAATTACTGAATATCGAAAACAATATTTTCTGTGAAATAAAATAAGTTTGAAGCCAATATTTGTAATTTTTGAAAAGCTATTTGAGTCGAAAGTAAATTTTTACAAGTTCTAGTATTGTTTTTTTTTTTAGGTTTTTATTTTTTGTAAAAAAACTGTCAATTCGATTTTTCTCAAAATTTTATAGAATGTTGAAAACAATATTTCTTAAAAGATAAAATTAGTTTGAAGCCAATGTCTCAAAGTTTTGAAAAGATATTTACGTCGAAAAACAATTTTTACCAACTTTTATAAATTTTTGTTAGGTTTTTATTTTTTGTAAAAAAACTGTCATTTCGATTTTTCTCAAAATTTTTCCTATTATTGAAAACAATATTTTTTATAAGGTAAAATTAGTTAGAAGCCATTATCTCAAAGTTTTGAAAAGATATTTGAGTCGAAAATGAATTTTTACCAAATTTAAAAATTTTTTTTTTGGGTTTTTATTTTTTATAAAAAAAATGTCAATTCGATTTTTCTCAACATTTTTCAGAATGTTGAAAACAATATTTCTTATAAGATAAAATAAGTTTGAAGCCTTAATCTCAAGTTTTTGAAAAGATATTTGAGTCGAAATTCAATTTTTACCAACTTTGAGTAATGTTTTTTTTGTTTTTGTTTTTATTTATTGTAAGAAAAACTGTCACTCCGATTTTTCTCAAAATTTTAACAGATGTTGAAAACATTATTCTTCGTTGCACAAAATTGTTTTGGAGATGAAATCATATTTTAGTCGTAAAATTTTCGAGGTGACAAATTTTTTTTTTGATTTATAAAAAAAACCGTTAATTGGATTTTTTTTTCAAAAATATACTTCTTTTGTATCACGTTACAATATATAATATAAAATTTAATTCAAGTCTCTAGCATCATTGATTCATGAGATATTTAGGGTTAACCAAAATGTTCACCTTTTTTTAAACTACTATGGTAAAAAAACCACCCACGCACTTTTCTTGAGAGCCCTTTCTGCATCTTTCTGCCTTATTATCTGTATAACAGAATTTATTTGAAGTCGTTATCTCTTCTGGTTCTGGAGCTATGGACGATGAAAAAAACATCGCGAACGTACGGACGTACGGACGTACGAACGTACGTACACAAGCACGCACAGACATCTTTCTAAAAATCTTTTATTTCGACTCTTGGGACCTTGAAACGTCGAGAATTGTCAAAATTTTCAATTTGACAAATCGGACCCATTACAATAACTTCCTATGGGAAGTTAATAAGAGTGATTGCCAATTTGAATTGTTCACAAAAAATCTCAAAATCTCAAACACGTTAACAGTTAATTATTGTAGACGAATTTATAAAATGCGTATTGAAAATTAACAACCATAATGTGTATAATGTTAGTCTGGAACTGGGTAACATACTCGTATATTTTACATAGTTATTTTGAGACAAAGGTTCTCCCAGAAAAAGGAGTCTTGAATAAACGTTAATGGGATGACTTTTGGTATTTTTCAGAAGTTTAGTCCACATAAAGGAAGTGTGTCAGGTGGAATTGATTTCTTCTTTTAAATAAAATATAATTTATTTATGTATTTACAAACTTATGTAGGTATTTAAATTATGATTTATGCCACAAGCAGATGACTTAACGTATAAATGACACGTGTGGCAACATTTCATGATATTAAATATATGTGCCACACAAATGTGAATTTAAAGTTTGCAACTTGACTTTTGTAAAGGCAGGAATGAAGGTAGGTAACTAGGTACCTATCTTCACAAAGACTTCATGTTGAAGATAAAAATAAATTGAAACCATTCAACGTCAAAGTCAAAGTCATATCCGGTGTTTTCTTATAAACAAATAAACATAATTTTGCAAGACAAAAACAACAAAAAAAAATCGTTCATGCGTTAAAATGTTTTAAAATGAGAGTACATATTTATGTGGCGATACATGTATCAAGGTATCATTCACATAAGAAACATTTTACTTCAAAACGTATAAAAGAAATAGGTAGGTTTGGAAGAATCTTCTTAATATCACTCGAAATCATAAAAAAATGATAAGCTTAAAGTCTCTCACATCTTGAGGCAGATGATGTGTATCATTCATGTTATGATCGAACTAAGTTATAAAGGGTGTTTTTTTTTCCAAAGAGGTATAGAAGTTTGAAATGGAACAAAACCAAGCTGATTTTTTCAAATTGACTTGAAACTTACTTTATTCGAAAAATAATTGTCTGGTATTGAAATTTTAATCTGATTTCTGTCATATAATCGACACGGTTGTCTCGGACTAGCGGTCCAATTTTCGACGACAGGTCCAATGACAACGACGCTGCCAATATTGTCCTCCACGTGGAAAATAAAAATAAATAAATTAGGTGGCGCAACAGTCCATTGAGAACCAGGGCTTAGTGACTTACAACTCTCAACCATTCCTTAGTGCAAGTACTGGTGTCAGGAATAGAGGGGACCTACAGTTTTAAGCCGAATTTAAACGGCTAGTTTGAGAAAGCACTTTTCATGACAAGAATTACTCTTGTAGAATTTGTTAATTCCTCGCAAGAGGCAGTACCCGCTAAAAAAAAACTTTAGGCAGGGATTGAACCCAAGACCTCTGGCATGTGGTCAATGGCCAACGAAAGTAGTCAAGCGTAATTAAATCGCACGATTTTGTAGGCCAATTCACGGGTCTGTAACGTGCAACTATGCGGTTACGAAAAGTTTTCTTCAAAAAATATATTGGGGCACCAGCTGTGTGATATGTTGCGCCGCGCGCCGCCCCGTCTTGTTGAAACTTCAATAAATTCCAACAATTTCGAAGCATTGTTTAAGCGTTAGTCTTTTTATCTACGTTGAAATGTCAAACCAAACTAAAAACTATATCATTTGATATAGTTGAAAAAAAATGGCCGCCAGTTGAAAAAGTGCTGCCAACATAAAGTTCTTACTTACTTACTGAAGGTGGCGCAACAGTCCTATGTGAAGTGGGGCCACGCCCAGCAAACTTCTCTAGTTGTGCGTTGTCTGAGGTCACATTTCACTAGTGCACGCCACCTGATCCATTATCTTCCTCTACTGCGCTGTTCTGATGTGGGAGTTGATTCCAAGACTTTCCGGAGAGGTGCGTTAGTTTCTATGTCCTTTACATGAGCCAGTAATCTCAGTCCATTTACATTCTTTGCTTATAGGGGACTTTAGATTAAGCGAAGAATTTTTATTTTCGAAACGAACCAAGGGGACAATTGGTTGCAAAAAAAAGGGCTTTACTACTAAATTTCTTTTTCAGTCGAAAGAAAAGCGATTAGCAAGAGATCAAACTCAACGCTGGTGTTGTTTTTTTGCATTCATAGCGGAGCCCAGGTAGACAAAGTGCTTAACTACCTCAAAGTAACGTCTGTCGATTGTGACTTTTTGACTGAGACGTGAGACGTCAGTGTTGATGACATCGTGTGCTTTAATATCTATACCTTAAAAAAAAATACCCGGTCAAATAGCCTTGTTACACATCCCTTTGGGGTATAGAAAGTACTTTGTCTCGATTGTCGTTCCTGGATCTTGTTTTGCAAATTATTGATTCACACTCTCTGTAATAATTCTGGAGCCAATATGGAACTATTGTGTCCTTGGAACTAAATTAAAAAAAATTACATTTGTAGTAATTTTCAAGCTTATGAGCTTCTTTAAACTTAAGGGTGGCTGGAAAGATTGTTTTACGTGCAGTAAACCCAGCTAGATCCTTTCAATGTTACTTTTTTTCCCTCCAAGAATACTCCATCCCAGCATTTAATCAACGCATGTTGTCTTCTTCGTGCCTCTGGGAATGGGAAACAAAAATTGACTGACACATCCTTTTACAATGTCAGTTGAGCTGTTGTTTTTTTTTTTGTTTTCTTGCACAGAGATATATTTTAAGGATAAACAACTTTACACTCCTTGTACCTATTTCGAATTATCGTATATCGGCTTCTTCTTTTTCCGTTTGACATGTCCGCGTCGTTGTCTATTTTGCTATGGAATATATGAAAGTTTAAAGTATCCCCCCTCATGTTAAGTTTAAATTTATATCTTCTCTCTTTTGCTTCCCCCTAATAAAATGGAAGATGTAAATCGTTGCAAAGTTTTGTATATATTGATCCGATTTATCTGAATTCTAGAAGTTTCAATCTTTCAAAGTTCGAGGTGATCCATCACCTTGGAAGACAAATTATTTCCACTTTTGTGTCCAAAATGACGTTGTAAGACGAACTAAAGTTGAATTTTGTTGTAAAGATGTAAAGTAGTGCATTCGTTTATCATATTAAATCAGTATAATAAAATCTTTCAACACCTGGGGCACTAGAGCTAGGGTCGAGGTTATACGTGTACAGGGTATAGGTTAGACTATAATTCGTTTTATCTTTATCCGTTTAAGGAATATAAATTCTTTCATTTTTGTTTATTTATTATAATATAGTGCTTTAAAATCATCCGCCCTGAAAATCCTTAAAATAGTTGGGGTGATAAAAAAGATTGCATTCTTCATGTTTGTGAAGGGATTCGAAGGACTTTAGTTCCCTGTGTTATAAAACTATCTGCAACACTCTTGTTAAAAAATGTCCATTCTGTTCACTCTAATGATGAAGTTTTGGTTTATCCATCAGTTAAAAATAAGAGGACAAAAAGAGAAGAGAATATTCGTTAATAATATAGGTACCTCATTCTTTTGAAGAAAATTCTCATTCTAGAATTTAGGGATGAGCATGGCAACAAAGTAATGAAAAACTTTTCACTTTAATTACTTCATTGAGGATAATTAGAAAAAAAAAAAACAATTTCGAAGAATGTTTTGTTGCAGAATTATTTAAGTTTATATGATTCCCTGGAAGATGAATCCTCGTGTGAAAATTTGAAGATACAGAAGTTGGGGGAGATACCAAAATGCACATTACATTGAAAGTTCTGAATATTAAAATGGTTTTATAATTTAAACTTCAAGTTTCAATGATAGTGGAAAATCCTTTCGGTGAAATAACTTTAATATTTTGTAGTTGAATATTTGAAGAGCCAAATACAGATGGTTTCAAATTTACACTAGTCAATTAGATGCTTCATCTTAAATCTAAAATAAGAGTTTTTCGAAAGGTTAAGCTGGCTTTAGTTCAAATCGGATTTTGAAATAACTCATTCGTGAATTTGTTGGTTTTGAATAAAACTTACTCAAAACTCTGTGTAAAATTTTTAACTTCCCATAGGAAGTTATTGTAATGGGTCCGATTTGTCAAATTGAAAATTTTGACATTTCTCGACGTTTCAAGGTCCCTAGAGTCGAAATAAAAGATTGTTAGAAAGATGTCTGTGTGTGCGTGTGAACGTACATACGTTCGTACGTCCGTACGTCCGTACGTCTGTACGTTCGCGACGTTTTTTTCGTCCTTCATAGCTCAAGAACCAGAAGAGATATCGACTTCAAATAAATTTTGTTATACAGATAATAAGGCAGAAAGATGCAGAAAGGGCTCTCAAGAAAATTGCGTGGGTTGTTTTCTTACTATAGCAGTTTAAAAAAAAGGTGAACATTTTGGTTAAACCTAAATATCTCATGAGCCAATGATGCTAGAGACTTGAATTAAATTTTATAATATATATTGTATCGTAATACAAAACAATTATATTTTTGGAAAAAAATCCAATTAACTGTTTTTTTATAAATCAAAAAAACTGAAAAAAAAATTTGTCACCTCGAAAATTTTACGACCAAAATATGATTTCATCTCCAAAACAATTTTGTGCAACGAAGAATAATGTTTTTGACATCTGATTAAATTTTGAGAAAATCTAATCGACAGTTTTTTTTATAAAAAATAAAATCCTAAAAAAAATGTACTCATAGTTGGTAAAAATTGAATTTCGACGCAAATATCTTTTCAAAAACTTGAGATTAAGGCTTCAAACTTTTTTTTATTTTATAAGAAATACTGTTTTTAACATTCTGAAAAATGTTGAGAAAAATCGAATTGACAGTTTAAAAAAAAAATAAAAACCTAAAAAAAATGAATAAAAGTTGTTAAAATTGATTTTCGACTCAAATATCTTTTCAAAACTTTGAGATAATGGCTTATAACTAATTTTAACTTATAAGAAATATTTTTTCAACATTAGGAAAAATTTTGAGAAAAATCGAATTGACAGTTTTTTTTTACAAAAAATAAAAACCTAAACAAAATTATAAAAGGTGGTAAAAATTGATTTTCAACTCAAATATCTTTTCAAAACTTGGAGATATTGGCTTTAAACTACTTTAATCTTTCAAAAAATATTGTTGTCAATATTCAGTAAAATTTTGAAAAAAAAATCGAATTGACAGCTTTTGTACAAAAAAGTGAGATAATGGCTTCTAACTAATTTTAACTTATAAGAAATATTGTTTTCAACATTCGATAAAATTTTGTGAAAAATCGAATTGACAGTTTTTTTTACAAAAAATAAAAACCTAAAAAAAAAACAATACTAAAACTTGGTAAAAATTTACTTTCGACTCAAATAGCTTTTCAAAAATTGCAAATAGTGGCTTATTTTATTATTTTATTTCACAGAAAATATTGTTTTCGATATTCATATATCATTCGATATAAAAATCCAACAGTCCGTTTTTTTCATAAAAAAATAAAATCTACAAAAATAGTACGCAAATTTGTTAAAAATTGATACATATAGACAAACTTTTAAGCAAGACAAATCGACAGACGGGATGGGAAGTTATTAGTGTGGGTCGCACCCCAGCCTCTTTTTTTTTTAAATTAAAACTCCAAAACTAAAAACTAAAATAGTTTGCATTTTATAAAATAATAATTTGTATGTTGAGTGAGGGAACGATTATGTATATGCGGTCATCTGTCATTGATTTCAGACCTCGTAGACCTAGTTTTGAAAAGTACGTCAAAAGAGTTTAAGATTTTATTGATAGTAACAAATGACCAATATAACACAATTTTGGGATAAGCTTGATATTAATATAACCCATTATTAAAAAAAAGAGGCTGGGATGCGACCCACACTGATAACTTCCCATCCCGTCTGTCGATTTGTTTTGCTTAGAAGTTTGTAGGTTTTCGTGTTGGGTTAAAAAAGTTGTTAGTTGAATTATTCTTACAAATTTTAAAATTACCGACAATATTTTTTATATAATGAAATAGTTTAGTTTGAAAACCTAGTTTTGGTAAATAGATTTTTAGTCGAACAAAATTTTTTACCAATTTTAGTAGCATTTCTTAAATTTTTACAAATTGGATAAATGAAATTAATTTGAGAGATATCAAGAACCGAACATCAATTTTTACCAAATTTGCGTACTATTTTTTGTAGATTTTATTTTTTTTTATGAAAAAACGGTCTGTTGGATTTAAAAAAAAAAACTACTGATATTTTTAACTTTTGAAATGCTATTTGAGTCGTAAGTAAATTTTTACCAAGTTTTAGTATTGTTTTTTTGTTAGGTTTTTATTTTTTCTAAAAAACCTGTCAATTAGATTTTTCTCAAAATTTTACTGAATGTTGACAACAATATTTTTTAAAAGATAAAAGTAGTATAAAGCCAATATTTCAAAGTTTTGAAAGTATTTGAGTCGAAAATCAATTTTTAATTTTTTTGTATAGGTTTTTAATTTTTTATAAAAAAACTGTCAATTCGATTTTTCTCAAAATTTTTCCAAATGTTGAAAACAATATTTCTTGTAAGTTAAAATTAGCTGAAAGCAATAATCTCAGAGTGTTGAAAAGATATTTGAGTCGAAAATCAATTTTTACCAACTTTTGTTAAATTTTCTTTTGTTTTTATTCTTTGTAAAAAACCTGTCAATTCGATATTTCTCAAAATTTTACCAGATGTTAAAAACTTTATTTTTCGTGTCACAAAATTGTTTTGGAGATAAAATCATTTTGTATTCGTAAAAGTTTCGAGATGACACATTTTTTTGATTTATAAAAAAAACGTTAATTGGATTTTTTCAAAAAATATACTGGTTTGGTATCACGTTACAATATAGTATATAAAATTTATTTCAAGTCTCTATCGTTTTTGGTTCATGAGATATTTTGGTTTAACCAAAATTTTCACTTGTTTTAAATTTCAATTTTTTTGAGAGCCCTTTCTACATCTTTCTGCCTTTTTATCTGTATAACAAAATTTATTTGAAGTCGATATCTCTTCTGGTTCTTGAGCTATGGACAAGGAAAAAAACGTCGCGTACGTACGGACGTATGTACAGACGCACGCACAGACAATACAGACATCTTTCTAAAAATCTTTTATTTCAACTCTAGGGATCTTGAAACTTCGAGAAATGTCAAAATTTTCAATTCGACAAATCGGACCCATTACAATAACTTCCTATGGGAAGTTAAAAATATTGACTGCAAGTTTATTTTATCTTACAGAAAATATTGTTTTCTACATTCCGTAAAAATCGATGTTCGGTGCTCGATATCTCGTGAATAATAGAAGATATTAACTTCAAATTAATTTCATTCAACCAATTTGTATTTGCTTATACGAGAAATAAAAACTTTTAAGAAATGCTACTAAATTGGTAAAAATTGTTTTTCGACTAAAAATCTCATTTACAAAAATAGATTTTGAAATCAAACTATTTCATCAAATGCAAAATATTGTTGGTGATTTTTAAATCTTTTAGAATAATTCAACTGACAACTTTTTTTTAACAAAACACGAAAACCTACAAACTTTTAAGCAAGACAAATCGACAGTCGGGATGGGAAGTTATCAGTGTGGGTCATCACTTTTTGTAGTGGCTACGTTTAAATAATTTTAACGCATTGTTTTACTGTGAAGCAATTCATTTCTGTAAATAGCAAAAATTCAACTAATACTATGACACTTCAAATGACAGCTGAGGCTTAAGAGTTGTCAAATGCCAGTGCTACCAACTTGATACCACAACATAAATAGCTCAACATATGTAAAGGGTTTTTTAATAAAGGCGGGTAGATGTTGAAATGGAATAAAACAAGCTGTGTGTTAGGTATTAACAAAATTATTTTTGGATTTGAAAGGGTATGCTATTAAGTGTGGAATATGACATAATTTAAATGCCCGCCTCGGCTTCTTACGGTGGCACGGATTCGAGTAGTACAATTTGCAATGAAAATGCCCCTGGTCAAAATTGAGGTCCTCTTCCAAACGATGCGAAGCCCAGTCAGCGAACAAACGGCGTTGTCTATAGTCATGAACTTTGAGCACTTGGGTCAGTTGGATCTTTTTCGGGTGTAGGCCCAAGTTCCGACGCAAAATTCACCAAGTTGAAGTGTGCGAAAGACCGAGTTCTTGTGCACGGCGAGGAAAAGACTGCCTCGGGTTGTGCTGTCCACTTTCACGGACCGCGTCGATGTTATCGGACGGGCCAATCTTGCGTTCCTTGAACGTACGGGTGTTGGATGATTATTTATACTGTTTTAAATAATTTCCTAGCTAATTTGTTCTTAATTCCGCTAAAAGAAATTAAAATTCGT